>CAHIKZ030005336.1:1135000-1190000 GCA_903632075.3 Acanthosepion pharaonis
GGCTATCTATGCTGATGACACAGGTATTCACATTTAAGATAAAATGAACTTGAACGAAAAATGAACATCTTCTATCATGTAAAATCCAAGAAATAAGATTCATGATAAACCTTTCCAAAACAAAAACTATCATCTGGAATTGGAATTAAAGCAGTGATGGGACCTAACCTGAATCCATGATAAAAGTTCAGGATGTAGATTTAGTAAATACTAAAGACTTCAAATAACTCGGTGTATGGAATAATTATAACAAATTTATTATAGTAGAAAAGGAAATTGAACAAAGTATAGGCTGAGCTAGTAGTAGTTTCGCCCAACACCGCAAATTGCTACACAACCAAAACATTAATCCAAAAAGTCATGTCATGTTCTTTCATACGGTCATGTATGGCCCCAAACTCGTTCGGAAATAACTAAACTGTCATCTGTATACAACAGATTTTTAATATCAATAATTAAAAATGGCTTTGAGTGAATGAAATGTGTTGGTTTAAGCTAGGATTATCCTCTTCCAAACCATGTGTACTGGCGCTACAGAATCGATTTTCCTAAAACTCTAAAACTTTTCAGGATTATATATTAACGAAATGACTATGCTGAGCGAACCTCAGTTACAGTTTGTAGGGGAGGCTGCTTAATCTGGCGTAATCAACAGTTCAAACAAAGCCACGTATGAGCACAAATATCGACGGCTTCCAAAAGGTTTCGTCTAGGAGGTTTCATTTCCTAGTCGGAAAGCGAACGTTCTAATCACACGGCCACCCCTACCGAAAAATGTTTTTGTTTGGGCTACGAATTCCCAGTACTGTGGCGTTTGCATATTTTTTGTTTCTAAGAGTCATTTTGTAATGGTAGAAATGCTTTTTCCAATTATTAGCGGTAGATCCGAAATAAAATTTAATCTGGTCATTGTGCTTGACGCTAGCCCTATAGATAACTCCTTTATATATACATTTACCGTTCATGGGACAGAGGGTATCTTTACGACAATTACATTTTTGATCATCAGTGATACCATTGCTACAAACGCTGCTTAAGTATTTGTTAAATGTTACACTATTATAATGTGCTAAATATTGTTCAAGGTTTTTTAGTGCAGCTGTAGCTAACCTTAATGTTGTGCTTGTTGAAGATTTTTCTGAGTAAGGGAATATGACTAAAATGTTTGTCTACTAATCTAAGAAAGATTCTACCGATGTTGGTCCTGACGTTACTGTTGAAGGGTGGATTGAACCAAATAATGTTTCGTTTTTTATTTTTAGATTTACTATTGGTATTCGCACTAGTATTAGGGATGTACTTTAGTTCAACATTATGCTTACTTATTTAATGCATCAACGTATTTGGTTTTGTTTTGTCAAAGATTTATTTACTGCCGGAATTAGTGGAGAGTCTATGTTATACAGATTTATGAGGGTTATTAAGGATACACGGCAGGTGGTTAGATTCTTTACTAATGTATGTATAATTATAAAGTTCCTTGTTATAAGACATGTACACTCCTCTGGATAGATCGAATGTAGTCTCCAGGAAATTGATCACTTTGGCGTTGGTGACAGTGGTGATGTTAAGTCCGTGAACCTTAAAGAATTTGATTAGTTATTTCCTAAGCCTTTCAGTTTTTGGTGGCTTGGAGTTACGTAGAAGGATCACTCCGTTGTCCCTGTACAGTCCGGTTTTCTCACTGTCAATTATTTTACACCCGCTAATCTCTCTCTCCCAGGCGGGGATGTGGCGAGCCTCTCAATGCTCTATCACTACTTCCATGGAAAGTGCTCGGATGAACAACATTTCTTGATTCCTCCAGCTTCATGTCTAGGGCCCGACATGTCACTTACATAGTAGCAAACACCTTAATTCCGTCCGTATTCCATCGGTGTGAAGTAAGTCCCATTCAAACAGCTTTTTCTCGAAAACCAATATCCTGTGGAATAAACTCCCAAGATCCTATCTATATAAACTCCCCCCTTAGCGTATCCATCTACCTTTGAGTGGCCCCCGGGCCTTGTACAGTGTACACCTTACAGTAATATATATATATATATATATATATATATATATATATATATATATATATGACTTAATGCAGATCAAATATGGATTGGAATCGATAGAGTGATAAAATATAAAAGAAATAGGAAACATATATCAATCTAAAATGCTTCGTCAGAGATTGAGAGAAAACAAACAAAAAAGATAGAAACACTGGTATTTTCAATTGTTTTTGGATCCGTTCGTATTGGTCAGACACGTGTCACGTGCATTAAAACCGTAGATAATTATATATATATATATATATATATATATATATATATATATATATATATATATATAAATAAAAAAGGCTTAAACACTAATATTCCATGGTCACTAATATAATATTAGTGTTTAAGCCTTTTATTATATCCTTACTCTGTCCTAGACATTGAGTTCTACCTGGATCCTTCCTCTTGTAAAATTTTTTTTTCTGAAAATATACATGTATGGGAATTTTTTATATATATTTTGCATATGTATGTATATTTTCCACTAATATTATATATATATATATATATATATATATATATATATGTGTGTGTGTGTGTGTGTGTGTGTGTGTGTGTGTGTGTGTGTAAGTTTGTGAAGATTCTTGTATGTCTAAGTGGGTATCGGGTGGTAATATGCCTTCGTAATTGTGTATGTGCGTCTGTCTAGTGAAAGTTTTGATACCTTCACCTTTACGTGGTCAGCCAACGCGGTCTTTTGTAACTGTTATAATTTATGACTTACCTCTTTAAGCATGTATTCTTTGTATCAGATAGATATAAGTTAGATTCTTTAAGAATGGATTCCAAAGGAAGATGGCAATGTCATGTAATGTTTTAGGTGTGTGTTTATAGTTGGTAACAATTTTATTAAGTTTTCAATGTATTTTCTCTTTAAATAATTATGTTAATTTATAATTAGTGTGGCATTAGTTAAATCAAAGTTATGTGAAGCATCATTTTTATGCAAATCGATAGGGTTAGATCATTTATGAAAACGCAATCTCTCTTGTGTATGTAGAGGCAGGATTTTAGACTACGTGATGTCTCCCCAACATAATCATTTTTGCATTGTAAACAATTTTTTTGATAAATCCCGGCATTTGAATTGGTGTTCGGTTTATTTTTCTTCTTAATTATATCTCCTATTGTCTTGAAAGTGGTGCTAACGACCCTAGTACTGAGGATTACTAATTTGTTTGTGAGTTTAATAGGAAGTGGGTTGAAGGGTAGGATTATGAATTTGGGCATTTTTTGTTAGATATGTTATCAGTGGTGTCTGTTTCTTACACACACACGCACACACACACACACACACACACACACACACACACACACATACATATATATATATATATATATATATATATATATCTTTCATCACCATGGCTGATCATACTAACCTCCAGAAAAGTAACTCATTGTGCATTCTCAATCACCTTTTGTCAGTGACATCAAATGGAACGACTATACAGAATCAATTGTTAAGTCTGCAGCTAGGAATCTTGATTCATTATTTCATCCAAGACTATTTTTCTCATCAGAATATATTTTACGCCTTTATAAATCTACTGTACATTGAATATTGCTGTCACATCAAGTCTGGTGCTTCTGCAATGTATCTAGAAATTGTTGACAAAATTCACAGCAGTATCTGCAATATTATAGATCCTGAGCTGGAATCTCGACTTAAGTTACTTTCCGATCGCCATACCTAACTATTCTGATTAGCTGTCCTTTTTGGTTACGCGACTCCCACGGATTTAAGCGTTGTAGTAAATTGACAACTAGGTCTCATCAGTTAATGTGAAAATTGCTAGACTTAACCGAAAGCTAGTAATTTCTTCTCCAAATCTCACAAGTCTCTTTTGGCCTCTTGCCTCAGGATTGACATAAAAAGATACCAATGCAACGCATACTAGCCGTATGAGCATCAATGTAAAGTCAGGAACCAAAAATGTAAATACAATTTTAATCGTCATCTTCTGTCTCCCTGAATCCTCTTCTTTTATAATTCTTTCACATTAATAATGAGTTTTCTCAGATTCTTTCACACTCAGTAATCCCTCGTGTCTTTACCGCCTTGCTTCATGGCCTTAATTGTATTTTGTTTTTTGGGTTTTTTTTATCAAGCCACTTTTTCGTGCTCTTTGCAATATGGTCAGGAGAGTTGCTTTGTTGAAAAATAACATTTGATCGTTCTTCTACGGGACAATACATTACCCTGAGGGACTTGTTGTCAAGCCACATTGTTTGAATCATGGGTAAATAAGTTGCCTTGTTGAAAAATAATATTTGATAGTACTTCTTCAGAAAAGAATTTTCACTGAAGATATTTTCTTCTATTCTAAAAAATTAATTGATATTTCTGATGTGGAGTTATTTCCCAGTGGAGGCTTGTATTTGTACTAAGTCGGTCCTAAAATAGGTTCGACGTACAAAACGTTAGGAACTTGATATAATAAGTATTACGCAGAGTAATCTTGTCATGGGCGCTGATACTTTCGTATTCGACTAACTGTCGTCCGACATCGACTGACCTCGACTCTATTATTACTCCTACTTATATTAGGTGGGAGAGTCTATTAACTATAGAATAGGTGTGTTTCATCATAACAATTTCACAAAGAGCCCTCTCTACAGTAGCGTCAGCTGAAAAATCACTCCACACAATGACACCATTTCCTCAAATGCTTAACACTTGCAGAGGTATATTTATTTTTGCATTTCTATCCACATCTTCGAAGACGCTTCTGTAGGGCATCATAAATCATTCCACTCACCCCACAGAACTCTGCTGAACCACACAAAATTTCTACTACATTCTTAAAATTTAAATTTACTGATCTTGGAAATTTGCCATGATTTTACCATAAATTAATGCTATATTATGATTTATTTTAGTTTCCTCTTAATTTTACATGCTTTTTATTAAAAATTAAAGTGAAAGAAAATTACTTATCGAAATGAATAATAATAATAATAGCTAAAATGCTTCAGCTAAAAATAATAATATTGGTACTAATACATAGTATAAAAACAATAACATTTATGTTATCAAAAGAGACCCGGAAAGAATAAAAGTTGGTTTATACAGTTAATTTTACTTTTCTGCTAACCGTGAAGTTCTTTGGCGGTGACTAGCCAAAGGGAGCGGGAGATCCAGCATCGGCGTTAGCTTATCCTTTGTAGATTGAAGTTTCGAGTAAGATGCAATAAAATTCAAGTAAAAAAATTAAGATGAAAGAAAAATACGAGTTAAAATTAACAAGCCTAATGTTTGTCAATTCTTCATAGAAAATCTATAATATAAATATTGTTGTTGTGTTAATTATTATAATAAAAATTTCTATTAAAAAAAAAAAAATTTAGCAACAAGAATCCGACCTATGAGTTATTTATCTGTCTTTGGACTTAAAAGTCCAAAGGCTTTGGGTTAAAAGGTCCACCACCTTCACTGTAACCAAAATCATAATTTAGGTTTACCGATATTGTTCTTTCTATCTTGTTCTTTGAAAACAGTTCTTTAAAACCCTTCCTTACGCAAGAATACATTGAATTGAAACTGATATATCCCCATAACCTCTCCAACACAGAAAATGAGGTTTCCCTCAATCTTTGTCCTAAGTCATCGGGAAGTATTTATTTGATAAATCGCCTTCAGGGTCCCGGGGTTGACATAAAAAGATACCAACGCAACGCATACCAGCCGTATGAGCATCAAAGGAAAGTCAGGAACCGACTGCTGTTTTGTTTTATTGAGAAATCTCCCTTTGGTCTAAATTATCTTGCTGACGGGTACCTGTACAGGCTAAAGTATGGACATTTATCAAATCCGATTAGGTCGCTACATGACATTTATGTTTTTACCGTCCATCGTATATTGACTTCGCCCCCCGCTGGAAATAGATGCATATTTTTAATTGTGACAGGATTGTAACAGACTCTTACTGAACACACCCTAAATGGCCATAAAGTTATACGTGCATATAGACATGTCTTTTGCATACATAACTATGTGAAAATCATAATCTTATATATATATATATATATATTTATGTATATATATATATATATATATATATAATAAATATATATATATAAGCACTAGCTAGTGTGCATATTACACTCTTCAAAGAAAATCTTTACAAATATTGCTTTAATTGATTAAAATTGTAAGAAATAAAATTCATAACTAACAACATCAAACACATTTCGAGTCTCTACCCAATAATTTTCAAAGAGTTTGAACTGAAATAGCTATACAAAATAAAAATAATAGAAATAATAAATGGGAACTAAAATTGTGAGCTAAAATTAATAAATGTGAAATTTAACTTACTATCAAAGATAAACATCATTTTATGAGTGAAAAACTTAAATAATTGCGAAACAGCAAAACAAAAAGAAGAAACAAACGTTTTTAAAAAGTACTAATTTGATAGCAATTTGATTGCACGTGAAAAATTACATTTAAAAAGACCAATTTAAAGTTTTATTTTCAATCCGAATTCCGATAGGTCCGAATAAAATTTTTTTCCGGATTATATATATATATATATATATATATATATATATTCTCCGTCATTCTCTATATATATATATATATATATATATATATATATATATATATATATATATTTGTATGTTCGTATTTTTGAAATATTATTTCATAACAAATTTAATTTTAACAAATACGCATATATATATATATATATATATATATATATATATATATATATATATATATCCTTGATTCATATACACCTTTTATAAAATAATGTACTATTATATATTTTCTTGTCTAAACCTTAGGTAAATGCATTATATCATTGTATATACGAGAAGTTATTGTATTTAAATTTCTATGATCAAAACGCTCAATGCAAATCATTAAAATACTTTGAATTATTATTCCGCTAAAAGAGACCGAATTTTTATTTCACTTTTCCTTCATGATTTAATGTTATACATTCTAAGAGTGAAGAGATTAAACTAATTTGAGAGAAGAACAAACAGAACCTTTAGAGGCACCCTCAGTTTGAAAATTATTATGAATTCATAACTAGCAGTTGCCTCCCTGCCCTTTTTATATAAATACTTTCATGGTAATTGTTCGGATGACTTCTTAGCCATGTTACCTAGACTTTGTGAATTTAAGTGCATTACTAAAATGGCGATGAGGTTTCATCAATATACAGTTGAGTTGGCTAGATGTCACCGTAAGTTCTATGTTAACAGTTTCGTTTCTCACACTTCTCACTTGTGGAACTCCCTTTCGGCTCTATGCTTTCCAGTCAAATTTAATCTTCAAAAATGTAAATGTAATGTCAATCGCAATCTCCTGATTATTCTTCTTTTCTACTCGCTCCTTAGTAATGTTTCTGTTTTCTAATTCTTCCTCGCCCATTAACCCCTTGTGTCATACTGGATTTACTGTTTTGCTTGGTTTGGTCTCGATTAAAAATTAATTATTGAAATCTATTTTAATATAGAGTCTATAATTAGTGTCGCTGAGCGACACAAATTATCTCAAGCCATTGTGCAAATACACTTAATGTTCTTACTGACTTACCACATCTTTTCTCAAGGTTCTTTGATAGTCTCCACCAAAAGATTTTGATGTTTTGTCATTGAGTAACTATCCTACTGTTTCTCCCTTCCAGTTTATTTGAAGATTTCCTATTGACAAAAATCTTTTAAGGTTTAGTAGCAAGAAATAGTTAGCATGAACTTGTGGCTATGGTCTATGAGTCCATACTCAGACTTCTCAAAACATCCATCGTCTTGAAAGTTCTGTGAGGACAATGTTACCTAATTGTCCTACAAAAAGAGAACACATTTCAGAAGTTTCCTTCACTATTTTCATTCAATAATTCTTTTAAACCGTACAAAAAATAAAAGTAGCATTCCAAATACCACGACTGTATGGCCTGTTGCTTGGTCTCCAGATCATAATAGTGTTATTATATTTCATCAACACGGAAAATTGTTTAAAAAATATCAATAAATCGCTGAAAATGCTACAGAAAAAAACCTGAAGTTGTCTGCGGGATATCGTTTCAGCATTCAAACATTTTGCCAACTAATGTTTAATAGCTTCTGCAAACCAAAATACTGATGAAAAACCAATGAGTTCTCTAGATATCTCTAATGTTTTAACAGTTCCTTTGTCCGAGATACATCGGTTGGCTAAAATTAGGTCATAAACATAATCGACAATTTCAAGAGTTGATAACGTAGAAATCCTCCTACTCTGTGTCACAGCTTAGATTTCAAATTCTTCACGCGAAAAACTGATGTACCGTTTCTTCAATGTTGGATATTTGCACCATGCACCCATAAATTTACTTTGGAGTTGTTTTTGTCTGCAAGAACAGAAATATTCCACATTTTACATTAAAATGGTTGAGCCCATAGGACAGGCTGATTTTTCAATTCTTTTAGAAAATCAGCGTTGCACTCAGTATCATAAGTAGTTTAAAAAATTAGATTCATAACATTTACTAATTTTTGAGCATTTAGTTTTAAAGATAGTCTGAAAAAAAGTACAGAAATGCCTAATTTCCGCAGGTTTTTGCTTACAAACTGACTTCAAAATTTTACTATTTCTAGAATAAATCCAAATAAAGTTGATATATTTTGTATTACATACATTGAATGGAAAATATGTTCAAACCAGATTTCTAATACTGAAGCATTACAAGCAAAATATGCAACTTTTTACAAGATCACAAAAAGTCTACTCAATGAATACAATTTGTTAGATCATTTGTAAGATCATAATTAATAAAAACAAAAAATAGATAAAAGTGTATTATAACATCATAATACTGCTTGGCATAAATTATAAGAAATCTTTTTTAAATACGCATTGTTTATTGAAAATCACTCTAAAGCTCCTGCACTGCATAACATATTACAATATAATGTAGGCATATTATTCAGTATAATTTCCCTTTGAAGTAAATAATGGTCTTATTTGATAGTGCAATGATTTAGTAATAATGTGACTGTACCATGCATCTTGTCCATATAAAATTTGAAAAGCTTAAGTAAATTATAAATTTTATAAGGCTGTGCAGATTTTCGCTGATCACTGGAATTAAATTCCAACACTGATTTTGAACCTAAAATTAATCTTAAACTCATTTCCTCAAAAACGCCAGCGATTTGGCAAAGAATATTTTGTGTCATTATTTACCATGTTAAACCCCAACTTACAAATTGAGTGCAAAACCAGGATATGCCCCATTGGACCAATAATATGAAAAAAAATAATCCCAAGTATCCTACAAATCACCAATTTACAATATGAAAGCGCATTCATTCCACCTACAGTGACAAAATAACGTTCAGATTTTGTTAAATGACTCAGCATCTCTTCTTAAAGCTATTTTAATAGCTAAGCAGGTGTTAAATTAAGATTTTATACTATTAATATTTAAACTTTATATGAAGTTATTCACATTATCATATCAGAATTTAATACGAAATTTCGTTTAAATTTAAATAATTATGAACACACACCGTCTTCTCGCCAGTCATTTTGATTACTATTTTCTCATTAATTTATGAAAATTGTGCACAAAGAGAAGAGTGAGAAAGTTGGGGTATAGACAGTTCACTATCTCATAATTACCTTAAGTGTCTAGGCAGGGAAACAGATTGGCTGTTATAACCATTGTCAGCTTTGAAATATTTATTTTTTACTTTTTTTTACAACTATTTTGATTGATTTTGCAATATTTTTTCAGTTTTTTGACAAAATTTAAACATTTGAAAATATAAACATTTGAAACATCTGAATCTAGATTCTGGTTGGAATGACAATTTATATGTTATTTACATCAGTTTCTGCACTATAGATGTTATCAATAGTGGGGAGTCCTGCTCGCTTATATAATAAATTTTGTCAAGTACTATTAGATACTGCAGAATTTCGTGCCTCGACGATTATTGTAATATTTAAGTTTAACTACTCACGTTGCTATAATCTGCAAGAGTTTTCGGCTAGACTAAAAAGTGACTTAAAGAATATGATGATTGGTCTTTAGGACAGACATTAGGAAGTTGGTCGGGTCGAGAAATTCTCAGCAATCCTTCGTAGATTAGCGATCGTCGATAAAATGCTGATCCTTTTGAGAGTCTACAACATTTCAACATGGATTTGCGTATAGTTACTCCTATTGCTACGTGTGTCTGTGTATAATTAGTAGATAGATAGATAGACATACAGAAGGTTGATAGATAGATAGATAGATAGATAGATAGATAGATAGATAGATAGATAGATAGATAGATAGATAGATAGATTTAAGCCTCAATCTTATTTATGTTTGTATAAATACACTTTAACATTCATGCACACATTGTCTATCATATATTTATTGTGTATCATATATTTCAGTGTGTATCACATATTTTAGTGCTCACAACATTGATAATTACATACAGTTTACTAGATATATAAACGAAATAAGAATAACGAACAAGTAAACATGCAGAATGAAAATATAGTGCGGGTTGCGTTTTCCTTAAAATGTCTCACAGAAAGATACATTCTTCTGCAGAATACTCCTCACCTCTCGGGACATATTTCCTTGATAACTGCCAATAAAAATCCATGTGACACAGCACACATGATTTATCTTTACGACCGACTTGCAATTCGGAGACAGGCAGGCACGTGTATTGATTTTTGTAGAGTTTCCATCTTTTATAAAACGCAGAAGCATTCGGAGCTGATTCAAGCTCTTGGTGGCGGGAAGAGAAGTTAAGCGGAGGCAGCAGGATGTATGGTAAGCCGACATAGTCATTCGGGTTATAAAGACGATTATGGAAATGGACGCAATTCCTTGGAATGCTTCTCATCGCAAGAGTTGATGTGGTCTTCAAAGTGGCTTTTATTCTGGTTCTAAGAGTGGCAATGCTCTAATAGATGTTATTAATAGAACAGATCTCTTCGATCATTCAATTGTTATGCGTTTCTTTTAGCTGTCCTGTTGAACACTCTACTAAGATGTCTCTTTATCTTACTCCGTATATATACGTGCGTGTGCGCGCGCGTATGATCATTTAGGTAACAAGAATTCATTCAAACATCTTATTCGGAAATTGATAAAATTTAATAAAATCTAAATAGACACACATTGTCGATTTAATTTAATAAATGTTTTGGTGAACATACACACGCATATATATATATATATATATATATATATATATATATAGAGAGAGAGAGAGAGAGAGAGAGAATGACACAAAAGTGCTGGAGATTGAGATAGGAAGATTTCACGCTTGTTCCCTTTTGTCTATCTCTCTCTCTCTCTCTCTCTCTCTCTCTATATATATATATATATATATATATATATATATATATATATGCACATACATATATATATATACATGTGGATTATATATATATATATATATATATATATATATATATATAATAAAAAAGGCTTAAACATAATATTGACCTATTAAAATTCAAAAAGAAAACAGAAAAAACAACATTTGTTGTTTTGTTGTTTTTTCTGTTTTCTTTTTGAATTTTTATAGGTCTGATGAATTGGATCGTATTTACGATTCCAATGGAATAAATTATGAACATGGAATATTAGTGTTTAAGCCTTTTTATTATATCCTTACTCTGTCCTGGACATTGAGTTCTACCTGGATTCTATCATCTTGGAATTTTTTATTTAAAAAATATATATGTATGTGTATGCATCTATGTATATATATTTATATATTTTGCATATGTATGTGTATATTTACCACTAATATTATCTCTCTCTTTTCTCTTTTATCTCTCTCTCTCTCTCTCTCTATATATATATATATATATATATATATATATATATATATATATATAAAATTAAATATATAGAGTTACAGATATAGACAAAAGGTAGAATAAGAGAGATTCATATAAACATTTGAAGAAAGATAGATAAAAAGAAACAGAGAAATATAGAGATCTCTTTCTCTCTTCTTTTCTTTCTCTGTGTGAGTGTGTGTGTTTTTGCGTATCGACCCCCACTCTCTCTATCTATCTAAAGAGAGAAACGTGCATATTGAGGAAGTAAGGTATACATTTTCAAAAATCAATAGTGTCAGAGAGACAATATAAATAAATTTGCTAATATAGTTTTGCAGTTTAAAACAAGAGAATTAATTTATATTTTTTCATAGCCACAATCATATTCTTTTCAGTTCTAAATAGTGTCATTTTTACGTATTCATATACACTTCATATCAAAGAACCAGTATCCTACATTTGCAGGAATTTTATCAAGAAAAATTTTTACATTGAGAAAATTATTTCTTTCTGTTCAGCTCTATTTCACTTATTTTAACTTTTACCTTCCCATTTTTCAAGATTAGTCTTTTTTACTTATTAAGCAACATATCACTGCTAGTTCAGTACCATTATGGGAAATGTCACTGTTACCAAGTTCGTCTCGCAAAGCAAATTGCAGTTTTCACTGTGGATTTTTACTAGTCAAAGCTCAACTAAGTATTTAACTCTGCCCATCTGTGAGTACATATTCTTTTAAAACAAGTGACCTATTTTAGTATTTCTGAGCTGAGTAATTTTCAATATTCTTGTATTATTTAGAACTATTGTTCTCATGTTGGTTATTGATCTTGAATATTGATCTTATTATAAACATATAAATAAGTACTCTCCGATATGGGATATCTTCCGTTCATGTTATATTAGTTATCGTTCGTTCCTGCATCAAGGATTGAACTCATGACCACTAAGTGACAATAACACAGATATAACCAACTTCTTTATTTACTACCCTCTCGAAGGACATTAATGTTGTATTTTGGAGCCTTTTATATTCAATGTCAGATGATTTTTTGCTATTTGTTTATGATAGTGGCTTTTCATAATTTAGTATTTCATTCTGAGATGAGTAATTTTCAATATTCGTGTATTATTTAGAACTATTGTTCTCATTTTAGTTGATATTAATGTTAACTAAACACAAATTTCGACGAAGAACCCTCTGGTCATCATCAGGTGACAATAGGAACCTATTTGCTAAAGTAATGAACTATTTGCCAAATATCGACGAGGAATGAATATCTATGCAATAAGGTGTTTTCAAAAATCAAATACCTGCATATTTAATGCTGAAAAATAAATTGATTCTTACAGATAAAGAAAATAGCTAAATATTTACGAGTAAATGCATCATGATGTTAAATGCAGGTTATGCAAAAATGTGAGATTCTTAATATTTGTACAGTTTCTTACAAAATTAAGACGTATTCAAATTGTTTATGTTAGATATACAAAACACTTACTATATATTCTTTGAAGTCATTACTTTTAGTGTGATTATTTTGAAATTAAGAGGTATAAAGCTCTAATAAAAATGATTGAATGAACCCACTTAATGGACGTTTACCTTGTTTGTTTTTTGTTTAGCACTAAATAATCTAATAACAGATGAAAATCAAAACTCTTTTATTTAATAGTTGAACATTCTGGTTTCATAAAATATACGTTAAATAAACTAGATTAAATTATTTAAATTTGTCTAATGTCTAATTTTTAACAAGAAATTTGCGGGAGAAAATATGAAATTATATTATACTTTGAATTCCTAAAACGAATGCCAGTTAAATCCTAGATATGCAAATCGGTCTACATTGTAAAGAAAGTTCTTGCACATCCCAAGAATCGGTTGGGCATTGCTGATTGAAAGGAAAGATGGTTCCAACAAAAGAACTGTCAATTGAAACACTGGAAAAATCGTAAATCTTATTAAAGAAGAAAAAACGGCAGAAGAGTATGGCAAGAAAATTTGGTTGTTCCCAGTCAACAGTGTCCAAGATTTAATATAAAAGAAATATAACATATAAAGAGAAGGATATGTGTATGTATATATGGATATGCTATATGCGTATGTGTGCAAATATATGCGTGTATGTGTTTCGGTATATATATGAGGGTTTATATATATATATATTATATATATATATATATATATATATATATATATATATATATATGGGCAAACGATATATAAATTTTTATATATTAAAACAATTTTAGGAAAATCTATATTCTTCTATTGTGACAATGTGTGATATTTAATAAAATTGATAAAACATAAGCAAAAAGAAACGCAAGCACATACTTAACAAATAATTGAAAATTTCAGCGTCATCTCTCTTTCGTGCTCATGTGTAATCAGATCAACGTAAGCATTCAATTTTTTCATATTTGGAAGTGAGGTCTGATGATCCAGGGAACAAGAAGATTCCTGGGGAAATAAATTATAACCTTATGGAACCTTAAAGTTGTCTAGTTTTCTTTAAGTTAAATTATTCGCTCTGATTTAACATTGAGGTCTCTAGATTTCATCCTCCTTGAGATTATCCATACGGATTACTAAGATTTTCATTACTGATATATATATATATATATATATATATATATATATATATATATATATAATGTAGGGTGCGATGAGTAAATTGTGGATATTTTTATATTTTTAATTTTACGTATTGTTTGTTTTGATTTTGTCAACTGAAAAATATAGTAGGGTCAGTTGGGCACCGCCTGTGTGAAAAAGAGTGCTATGACGCAATTCGCTCCGCCAAAAATTTGGAAATATCCTGCTGTAGTGCTTTGCATTTGCACCAGAATCTCCAATACGAACATTTCAGAACGTTTGGCTGTCAATCTGAAGAGAGTGCAGAGATATCGGAAAGACTTAGATGAGTTTAATGGTAATTACAGGCAACAGGGCTCTGAACCATTCCACACAAGCAGGAGAACCCAGTCATGATTGTCAGACAATTTCTAGAACCATCTTACATCTGGCCACCTAACTTCCCAGGCAACAGGATTCTGAACCATTCCACACAAGCAGGAGAGCCAATCATGATTGTCAATATTTAATGTATGTGAGTTTGACATTGAGATCATCTAATCTACCCGTTCTAGGAAAACGAAGCACGATATAGAAAAATTGTTTTCTATTTTGTCATGAAGATTCAGGTGGTGCTCTTTTTGCGACACGTGATATTGATCATCTGAGATCACCACTGATCCTTTCTATCCAAATGAATCTAATTTACCAAAATGAAGCAAGCTACTTAGTTTTAGATGAAGTACGGAAAGATTTTTTATTTCACAAATGGTAGGGTCAGCAAGATCAAATTCGTTTTCCAAAGTCAGCAAAGATCATTTGAAATTGTATGTGGCCTTTATGACTTATATTTTCGCTATGCAATTACACTCTTAGAGGTTAATTTCGTATGTAAGAGGAACTTGAGTACAACATTATTTTAGGAGAGGTGATACTGATCTTCAAATTTACTGGAGTTCACCAGAGATCAATTTCTGATTAAAATAGCTTTTTCAATCAATTAAAAGCAAATTGAAGTACTGCAAATTACATTTTTATATTTTGTTTGTGCGACGCTGGAAAACATTTTTCTTAAAAGAAAAAAATGATTCTAAACTATATACTTGATTTTCAACTATAAAACGGTCCAAAACTACAGTACTGTAAATGGTTCTGTGATCCAATGGTAGATTTTTTATAGTTTAGAGCCGTTATAATTTGATACATTCAAAGTAGTTGCCTCCAAAAATAATCCTAAAATGAGTATATCATTTAGAGAAATTAAATTTCAGCCTCTTCATATTTATATTAGTTAAAAGCTGAACTCATTGGAGAATTTAAATCATCAATTTGTTTTTGTCAAACAGAAACACTATTTACCGAAAATCTGCTTTAAATCATAAAAATGCAATAAAACTATGATATTATTTAATTAGAAAAGCTTTTAATTGCTTTTATAAATAATATACATTAAGGACATATCTAGTTAAAAATGCATTTCCGTGATATTTTAAATTTAAAAGTAAATAATATTTCTTTTAAATCAGATTAATTATACTTTAGATCAGCCAATATTCCTCAAATAAAGTTTCAGAAACGTGTATTTTATTTATGTAGATTCTTCGAAGCACAAATACCCAAATATAAATATATGTTTGATTACTAATCTCAAGTATATCATATCATGTATTTGTGTAATGAAGAATATTGTTCTAACTGCAAGTCAAGTAATGCTATTTCAAAGTTACTCTAAAAACTGCTTCTTACCTGCTATGTTTGAAACTGTTAAACTCATATAACATCTGACGATCCGTGCAATTTCAGCTGCAAACGAAAGAAATTCTTAATTTCGGATAGACTTCGATCATTTCAGACGTACAATGACTCAAGAACAGTTGTTTTAAATGGCTCGCATTTCCATAAAAAATACTTATTAGGTCGAAAAAAGAATAGCATGACAAGATATTAGAGAATTTGCTATAAAACCAAGATGCATGCAATGTACGCTTAAATAATAAAAGCGTTTATCTCTTATAAATATTTATATATTTTAATTTTAATGCCCTAGAACCCATTGTCTGTAAATGCGTTGTTAATTTTACTTTAAAAAGGTCTCATATGATTTTATGATAAAAATTCATTTAATATTAAAGAACAAAGAAGATTTTGTATTCTCTAATTGTACCGATTACAGAAATGTATTACAACTCGTCATCCTTATGTTAAATAAATGTAAATAAACTATAGGTCATTCAAAATATTAAAAACAACCAATGAAAAGCATTTGCACCCATTTTGTTCTGTTTAGGTTTTATATATGACAGCAGGTTAAAAGCATAGGTCAGATAAGCCGTCAAACCTCGAAACGCAATCATTCTATTTAAAAAAATACTCTACAGATAAAGGGAAATAATCACGTTGGTCTTGATACTATGCCTTCTTGTGTAGTAATCTCGGTGCATATAGAAAGTATTATTCAATTGTAGTTAAAATATATTGTAAATAGATGCTTAAATTCTTCTATTAAATTCGTTATCCTAAATTGTATGTATACGAGATTTTACTAGAAGCATTTAACCGAGATTTTACTAGAAGCATTTAACTGAGGAGTTAAAGTCCACTCACACACATACACACACACGCGCACACACACACGTGTGTATGTGTATATATGTGTGCGTGTGCATGTGTGTGTACAGGTAAAACTTCAGACAATAATAGAAATATATCTGCATATGTTTATTTCATATATATATATATATATAGAGAGAGAGAGAGAGAGAGAGAGAGAGAGAGCGAGTTTAAAATTTGTCATATTAATAGATGAAAATACATAATATCGGAGATAGGGCGTTTATAGATATAAACAGTGTAGACATAGGAATTAGCACTGTGTGGTGGTAGTTAGGCATTCTTCAGAAAACACACACACAAATATATATATATATATATATATATATGTGTGTGTGTGTGTACCCAACACAGAATACAAAGTGGCAAAGATTTGAGTCGCATTGCACAATAATAATCCTTGAAAATGTTTAACAGCTTAGACGGCAGCTCGGAACTAACAAACTTATGGAAAATCTTTACATTTATTACGTCCTAAAAAGGTAGGTACTTGTACGTATAAAAGTAAAACAACAATAAACCTAAACAAAAGTACTTTGTCAAACTTAGTGCAGGAAAGGCAAACACACACACACACACACACACACACACACACACACACACACACACACACATATATATATATATATATATATATATAAAAGAGAGAGAAAGAGAGAGAATTAATACAAGTAAAAGGTTTGTCAGCTGATTGATGTTATATCCAACGTCCCGACTCCAGAGTTTCGCAGACGGATGCCCCGGGAATCATTTCGTCCATCAACAGCAGCAGCCATTGCTAGTGTCCTGCTGGGCCAAGTCCTTTCAAAATCTCTTCTTTGTCTGACAGCCTTCGTTGTGCTATTCCCTGTTATACCTGTTCTAGTATGCCCCTTTTGTCACATTATCATATATTGCATCCAACTTCCTTTTTTGTCGCTTATTCATTTCTTTGATATTTATTGAACTTTCCTCTGTGAAAAAGTTGTCATACTTTTTTACATCTTTTATCATTATTTCTAGAAGCGTTTTTTGATTGATCTATTGGTCTAATTTCGTGTTTTTCAACCGATTTATTAGCTTCTCTGTTTCACACTTGTATATTATATCTAGCATTATTCATTCATTATAAGTTCAAGATTTTTGTCGAAATGCTTTTCATGATATCATGTTTTTGTTTACTCCATTTAACATATTTGTTATTCGATATTTTATCGTATTTACTTGGTCTTTATTTAATACTAAAACCTATCCTAAATAGATATACTCCTAGATTTTGTTCTAATCTTTCATACTCTTTTCTTAAGTTTCTTCCAGAATCTTCCAGCTGAACAAGTGATTTCTGTTGGTTTTTAAACTTAACTTCAGATTTTTCTATTCTCCATTAAATTTCTTGTAATTCATCCGATGTTTCAGATATTAGTAAAATGTTTTCAACAAATCGTAGATACTTCTCCCTTTATAGTTACATCCATTCCTTCCTAGTTCCTTTTCTAAAAAGAAATCTCAAGTCATATTGCACATAATTTGTTAGTTGAAATCGTATACTCTTGAATTTCTTCTTTACCAGTCTTTAGCCGTGTCAATATTATTGCAGCGTTGGTATTATATATCTTCCAAATATTTTAATCTTTATTAATACTCTGCTCTTGCAGAGTGCTATACTAAGTCAACAGCGTTTTCAAAATCAACCTATGACAAACAAAATAGTTTGTTATATTTTTCTGTTCTTTTAATCATTTTATCTATTAATGATAGATAGCCTATCCAGAAGTATCCAATCCTAAAATCTACCTGTCCACGTATATTATTTCCATCTAATGTTTTTGTTATTCTGTAAGTACCTCCGAGAATAGTTTAGCTATGTTCGATAGAATATGATTTTATCACTTTTACCATAAAATAAAAATAATATTCATACAATGAAGATTATATATACTTTTCTTTTTGGCATTTAATCTCGGTGCTAATTTTATATACTCTACTCTTACAAATTTCAAAAGTTTTGTTACTATGCCATCTTCGCCTGGTGCTTTTCTGCGATTCACATCTTGAATCGCAAACATTAATTTTTTTTAAGTTACCTCAGTAATATAACTTATACAACCTGTATCTGCAAGAATAACTGTCCGTAATATTACTTTTTAGAAATATACAGCTTTGCATAGTACGGTTCGGTTATTTTAATCATCTTGTCCTTTCACTAAGTAATTTCTTTGTTTCTCACTTTTAATAGAAGTATTCGTTATTCAAATCCGTGGTTTATGGGTTGAATATATTTCAAACTCTTCCATTAATGATAACTTACACTACGTTTTTATGTCCTTCTTCATTTTTTATTTTGTTCATTTGTTTATTACTTTGTTTAGGTCTGCACTTTCAATATTGGTTTTATAGTGATATTTCTCTTCTTTTTCATAATTTCTAATTTCAGACATGGGAATTTCCCCGTTTTATTTCTATTCTGATTGGGGTTTTTTTCCATTATCTCCACTGCTTTCTTAATTATAATTGTAAATTTAATATTCATATATTATCCAATATTTTTGTCACTCCACAAAAGACTGTTCTTGATTTCTACCTGAAAAGTCATGATGTTCTCTGAAATTATTAGGATAAGTTTTATTTTTGAAAATCATGTTGTTTCTCTAAAGTCACATTTAACACTGCAAGACACCATTCTATAATCACTTCCTGTATTAACTTTGATCGTTACATCTTTCACCATATTGGCTTTATCAAGAATTATGAAATCCAAATTCATTTTTATCCCATTTGCGCTTTTTGTCACTCATTTGAAACTGCTTCGTTTTTTAACTATTGCATTGATAATTGCCATTTTTTTCTCATTGAGAATTTAAATTTTCATCCTTTTCATTCCTCTTTCATGTTTCAATTTTTTGTAGATTATGTATCCTTATTTTGAATTTAAATCATCCATCAAAATGGTGAATTTGGGTTTTTTTTCTCTTCCGTCCATAATATTAAATATATTTGCAGTTGCTTCATATGAACTTTTTGAATGTATTGTATAGACTTGGATTATTTTTAGAGTGTATATTTTGTATAATCTATTTACTATCCAAACTATTGCCTATTCTTAAAAAAAATTACGTTGCTTCAGTATTATTATAAACTAAAAGATTTACTCCAATAAATTTGCTATTCCATTTTCTCTCAGAATATAATAGATGGTTACGTACATGCAGTGGTAGTAGATTATCTCTTTTACATGCACGAAATAACATATTTCAGTTCCATTAATTGGGTCACCAAAAAATTACATATATATATATATATATATATATATATATATATATATATATATATATATATATATATAAAATACCAATTATTACTTGTCAAGGATTATTACAAGAACATTAGCCCAAAGAGAGCTCACTGTAAGTAACAGAGCAATATAGTAATAAGTAAAGACTATCCTTAAAAATCCATTCCGGTTATAATTAATTTCATGAATATATTTAAATATTCATCTATTCAGACCGAAAGTTTTTTTAGAAATTAAATCAATTTGTCCAGACAAAAGGGAAAGGTAGAGGAAAAAGAAAGAAAAAGGAATAATTTTAAAATAAAAATATTTCAATATTATTTTTTTTAATTAGAGAAGAAAGAAAGAGAGAGAGGGGAGAAGGAGAATGAGAGAGAGGGGAAGGGAAAGAAAAGAAAGGAAAGAAGGATGAATTAAAGATGACCCTATAGGTTGACCTACAAACGAAGTTTTCCTTAAAGGGCTCAACAAGATAATATACTGGATAATGGTGTAGGTAATCAGAATTAAAAGAGTTACAGTAATATGTCTAATAGTCATGTCATTTCAGACAGCAAGACCCATAACGAATTATAATAATCATCACAATTTCAAATTAATAAAAATAATAATATTATCCAACATCAATAAAATAAAGTAAAGTAAATAAAAAAAAATCAAATAATATAAAAAAGAAACAAGAAATTAATTAAATAAATCAAGAGATAAATAAAGAACAAATTTAAAAAATATATAGATAAGGATAAAAAATAATAAAAATAATACTATCAATAATATTAATATAAAAATAATATTAATTAATAATTTAAAATTATAAATGATGTAGGCAAAACAATCACATAAATGACCATATATAAAAATGTGAGATCAAGTACGCATACATGTTAGTACCCATATAAAACAGCATCAACACTTCAAGTGTATATCCCCCGTAGTCAATATTTTTAGGGAATTTTAAATCTGTTCTTGTGTCTACATTTGAAAGTAAGTTTGTTTCTTTGATTCAGTAACATTTTATGACAGCAACACACCAGAAAACAAGCCTTTTTGTAATTGTAGAACCGGAACTAACTGCCCAGATGTAGGTATCTGTAATTAGGAAAATGTGGTATACCAAGCTACCATTTTCCTGAGAAAAAAATATCCTTGATAAAAAGTATACATAGGAATAGCCGCTGCGAGTTGGAAAAACAAACTTTACAACCACCGGCATTCCTTCTCCAATGCTTCTTTAAGAAACCAAACTGCTCTCTCCAAATATAATTGGAAACTTAAAGATGGAGACTTCACACCACAAATTAAACTGATTAAATATAAAAATTGCTGACCAGTCATTGAATCAAATGAACTTATTTTCAAGTGTACACACAATAGTGATTGTCTTGCCTATGTATACAACACCTAGATTTTTTATTCTTTATTTTTAATTTTTATTGTTTATCTTTTATTATTCTTTATTTAAAATCTCATCAATTATATTTGATATTGTTATGATTATGATATTTATTTATTTATTTTTATTAACTATAATATTTACACTTATAAATAAGGAATAAGGGGGAAATTTGAACACAATTAAAATAGATTTTAATTGTAAACAAACTGACGACTAAAAACAAAATAAAAGGTTCTAAAAAGTGTCTAAAATAGAAAAAATACTTATATTCCCTCGATCAAACGTAAAGAACGAATGAAGTGCTTATTTTGCTGACATTTTCCATCCTCATTTGCTATTTAAAAATGTATCATTGATTATTTTGTTCTATGCGCCAACATTCTCCTTTTGATAAAATATTTGCCGAAAGGGTCTCCTAAAATTAAAATGATATCCTATTTAAGTTTATTTTTCTTCTGTGGGTATAGGTCTTTATATATATATATATATATATATATATATATATATATAGAGAGAGAGAGAGAGAGGGAGAGAGAAAGAGAGGGAGCGATTTAATACAAGTAAAAGGCTTGTCACTTATTACTTTCAGCATCATGACACCAGAGTGTCATAGACGTACTCTCCGTCAACTCGTCAGAGGATTTTAGCAATTAACTGTGTATACTACTAATTTTTTTTCTTTTCTATACTGACCCTTCTATACTGTTCAATACACTTATTTTTCCTTTCCTGTATGCATTTATCATTGGTGCATTTTTTCCCCTAATGTATGTGTGTCTTTGCTTTTGTGCGCGTGCGCCCATGCATCCGTCTGCGCGGATGTGTGTACGTATCGGGTGTCGTGATTATTTGTCATTTTCGTCTCTTTTTCGTTTATTTTTTTTTTTCCACTTTCCACACACTCCCTAACTTTTTTTTTTCTTTTTCCTCATTTCTTTCAATTGTTGCTATTTATTACCATTTGGATTCCGTTTTTTTTTTCTCCACAGACAGACGCTTTTAAATTTTGAGCGTTCACGTCTTTTCTTTAGTTAGGAAAATTGTATTTCGTTTTTTTGCATAATTCATGTTAATGCTTAAATGATAAAATAAATATTTATATATGTCTTCACTTGTCCATTATTTTGTTTTCTTATCTGATTTGATGATATCATAAGTGCCACTAGTGCTATAAATTGTAGGAGGCTACGTTTATAATTAAATTTTTGTTTATTATTGTTTGAAATTGCATGCATATGTCTTATTTATGCGTTTACGCACAGACACATGCATGCATATACGTATGTAGATATACACACGTGCACATAAGCACATATACAAACGTGCGTACGCAAACACGTGCAAACTTATGCCTGTGCTTTGTTATTAATATATGAACTAGTTTCTAAATGGTAAAGGATTTTTCCCTATTTTTAGGATATTAATTATTGTTGGTTGTGTTTAAGGGGATATTATATATTTGGTGGGGGGACAATCTTATTGGAAAAGTATACTTGGATGAGTTACACCACGGAAAGTGAGAGCAGCGCTAAATAAAATCTAAATAGTTACCTCTTCGTCAACGAGGCCCGTTGGTACAGTTGGTATGACGCTTGCGTCGTATCGTAACGATCTCGGTAATGAATGCTCACTGCTGATGAGTCCCAAATATAGGAAGAAACGGCCGGCAAGTGCTTTCTGCATTATTATTATCATTATTATTATTATACAGTGTTTATATTACTTGCCTTACCTGGCAACATGGAAATCAACTGACAGCAAGTCTTCCGAATATTCTTGCTGATTTAAATAATGTTTTCTTCTTGATGCTTCCGATTCTTCCTCAGATTTCTATTCTTTCCAAAGCTCTTTGAGATTATTCCTATTGATGGGCATATTGACCAACTTATTTTATTTGTGTCAAAGAAGTACATCTGATCTGTTCGCATTTATGTATTGGGCGGTATGTTTAAACGTTATTATTATTGTTAAATAAAAAGACAGTAGAACAAATGTAGTATCGTTGGAGGTCTTTTGATGATAATATTCACTATCACCGTCATTGCTTTTGTTATTATTATGTCTTAAATGATCGATGTTATAACCAAAATCGGTATTATAGGATTGGCCGTTGTTATCTAACCTTAAAATGCGAAATTATGAGTTTTAATACAAAAAATGTTGTCAATGGAAATTTGATTTTTCTTAAATCGACGTTTATCACCTAAAACAAAGACGTCCTGTTTATGAGGAAATAGTATATTTTAATGCGATTTTTTATAATCTTTTTTTATTTTTAATTTCTGTTTTTTTTTGTTTTTTTTATATTTATTTAATTATTGATAAATTACTTTTGCTCTCGTGATATAAAATTACCATCCGTAATCAGCTTTTGTTGGGCAGTGTATAAGGTTTCATACTCATTACCGACAATCATCTGCGTCGAGAGGAAAACAAAGAAAAAATGCATCTTGAACTTTAGCGACGATCAATGACGTGAAATAGATACTGTATTATTTAAATGTATTTTCCTTTGCCCTTCATCTGTTTTTCAGAGACAACGTGTCCCCTAAAACTACTCTTTCTACCAGGCTTAGGACATAAATTTTTATTTATAGTGTCCCTAATTCTTAAAGGATAGCCCTTTATGATTAATCTAACATTTAAATTGTTTTATTTATTGTTAACATATTTATCTGAGAATAATTTTGCGTGTGTTATATGAAGTTAGATGCTGTTTATTCTACGTCTCTTTGTTTTCATTCAGGTATTTTAAGGTACTGAATGCTGCATAAAATAAAATAAAAATCCGAAAACATACTTTGAACTTGAAACTGTTATGAGATTTTTACTTAAAAATGGATAACACATGTGCGCTTACAAACACACACACACACACACGCACACAGACACACATACACACACACACGCACACACACACACACACACACACACACACACACACACACACACACACACACACACACACACACACACACACACACACACACACACACACACACACACACACACACACACGACACACACACACACACACACACACACAGACACACATACACACACACACACACGCACACAGACACACACATACACACACACACACTGAATCTAATTAATAGGTATTTGTTCGTTTAGTCGTTTGTTCAGATTTTGGTTCCTGAGTCGGACGAAGAACCTTTAAACACCCATCAATATGTATATATATATATATATATATATATATATATATATATATATATATATATATATATATATATAAGTTATATTAATACAATATATATATATATATAAGTTATATTAATACAAGTATTCATCAAAACAAGTTTGATTAAAATGAACCAATTAATTTTATATTTTTCCAACATTCGAATAACGTGTTGGACATTGTGTCTTGAAGTTTTGGATAAACTGTCCGAAATCTCTATTTTTTATTGTTTTTCCAAGTATTTTCGACCACCGTAGTCATTATCAAGAACCAATGTGGTGTCTGTGTAATCGTTATAATTCCTTTGTCTCCATCCTAATATTTTTTGGGAAGCTGGAAGTTTGAAATGGTCTAACGTGATGTTATGTGTAACGGTTATTGGGAATCCCATGTAAATAATAATAAATATACCATTAACTTATTCTATCGTAAACAGATGTACCCTAATTATAAAAAGGATTAAAAAGCAATTAAAAACGCAATTCACCGATACATATCATGCAAATGATTCTAACAATCATTCAATACTTATCATCTACTATCAACATTTAAAACAACTAATTTAATTATTACAAACAGCACCGGACCTCAAAAGTGCCCCTATGTAAAAAGAATAATGTTGTCTTTCAATTCTATACCTTACAACTCCAACATTAACGATAGCAAACATATTCAAATACCTACATCGGGCAAACATGCACCACAATCTCTCCCAGATTGTCATGTCATCTATCGAAACTCAGCGTAGTCCCTGTACACATTACCCAGCACAACATGAATGACCTAAATACAGCTATCAACAGGGAAAATATTAGTGGATAATGCCAAAATGCTCTATAGCAACCAATTCAAGGAAAGTCTCAAAACCCTAGAAAATATTATTATGTAAAATAAACAGCCGACATTAAATAAAATATCTTTCACCGCAGGAGATGGTATCTTGAAGTGCATATGATATAATTAATGGGCGCGTATATTATATTAGTGTCATAAAAAATACAAAATAATAAATAAAATAATAGTAAAATCAATAAATCGCATCCTTCTTGTGCGCCCTCGTTCCCAGTAACCGTTACACATGACGTCACGCTAGACTTCTAGCTGCACAAAGAATACCAGGATGGAGACAAAGATATTCTATCACAAAGCTACAACATTGGATCTTGCTCATGACAGCGAAAGTCGAAAGTACTTGAAAAAAAAAATAAGCATTATAAGAATTTTATCCACAATTTCGTGCACAGTAATCAACACCTTATTCGAATGTTGTAAAAATATAATAATTAGATTAAACAGAGTTTGTCGTTTCTTAATAAAACTTGTATATATATATATATATATATATATATATATATATATATATATATATATATATATATATATATATATATATATACCAATAAACCAAGTAGACTGAATAGTGCATCAATATACAAATATCTGTGTGTATACATGTGGATGTTTGTGTGTCAGGTAGTGTGTATGTATTATATAAGTGACCTCATGCGTGGAATGAATTGAATGTACCAGAAAAATACATTAAACATTTTATTCGTATTAGAATTATTTTACAAGCATTTTAAATATTTTATAAGCTTTTACATATTATGGTGAAATATATTTACTGTAGTTTGTTTCTTTTATATAATAATAGTTCTCAATTTATTCAGTTTTTCTTTTCAGGGTGTACTATATATTGTCTTGATATAATCTACTAGTATTTGTCTCATGTTAATAGTTGTATTTGTCTGTGATGTGATATGTGTACAAATAGCACTAAGTTTCGGTAAATGATAAATTAACTTTCGATGTATACTTTTTTATGATTTACATTTTATTTAGGGAAAAATGGTTGCTTGGTATATAGAATTTTCGCATTTGCATATACCCCCAACTTGGCAGTTGTTCTTGGTTCTAGAAGTACAAGAGAGTTTGCTATCTGGTTGGTTATTTTTATAAAATTTGTTTAATATTTTATTATTATGTGAATTAATATTATATATGTTATTTGTGTAGGAGTGGCTAATTTTTAAGGTTTTTCTATTAAAAATTTTACTTAATGGGTTATTTTGTTTAAAATGCTTGTCAATCAATTTAAAAAAGTATTGACCAATATTTATATTAGTTGGCAGAAAGGAATGCTAAACCATGTAACTTTATTTTTTATATGTCTGGGTCTATTTATTTTTGTATCTTTTAAAGATTCCAGTTAAAATAATTTTTGTTTAAATCAACTTTAGAATATAATCTATTAATTCTAATATTTACAATGGTAGGAATTTGTCTAATTATTGGATTGAGTTCATTGGAGTTAACGTTAATATAGATTGGAATTTGATACGATTTAAATGTGTTGTTCAGAAGGCTGAAAATTATATCTAAGAAATTAACTACTTTAAGGTTGGATGAAATTTCAATTCTGAATTAAGATATATATATATATATATATATATATATATATATATATATATATATATATATATATATATATATATATATATATATATATAGGAAGATTAATCTTATTAGGACCCTTACTCCTCGTACATTGATGTTGTGTTCTTCCACCGAGCGGAAGAAAATCAAACAACTTTTATTGATGAATGTTTACCCTGAATGTGTGTTGACAGCTACCATTGAACAAAAGATCAATAAGTTCAATGAGTCTAAGAGATATGGTCCCTCTAAGTGTCATATTTATGTGAGAATCCCGTGCATCGGTCCTGGGAGTCAAACATATGCAGACAGAATTGCTAATTCAATTAAATGGTGTTTTAATGCTGTTACTGTCCGAAGTATTTTTACTACAAAAAAGGCTTTTCCCTCTCTCCGTAAGGATGTCTTGCCTACCAGTTAACAAATTTTAGTTATATATCAATATAAATGTCGATGTGAGATTGACTGTGTGGGAAAGACCATCCAACGATTAAAGGTAAGGATCACCCAGCATATTCTGGTCAAGGTGCGAAGACACGAGCCTATTACATCCGGTGTTGGCAAACTCATGAGTCTGCGATTGGTGAGCACCTATTTAATTCTGTCGTTTGCAGGACGAAAACTTTAATTATCCATTACGTTTATAATTTTTATTTCGTGACCACCGAGATATTCATCTCATCAGAATGAAAACTTGCTCCACGAATGGAGAAAGTACACCGGACGGATACTTTAGATTGGTAGTGGGGAGGGAAGGTAAGAGAGGGTTTGGGTAAACATAGGACTGTGCGATTAGTGGTTAGTCGGTTAAATGATCGAGGAGGCACGGTGGAGTAATGGATTGCGGAATCCAGGAAACGAGTTCGAATTCCAGTCGAATCCATTACATTCACCTTGGGAAAGGTATGAATTCTCTTCTTCTCCCCCCCCCCCGCCAGTTATGGGTAAATAGCACGACAGACTGGGTTCTATAGTCTTGGATGATCTACCGCAGAAAGAAATGGCAACCTGCTGCGGGAAAAAAATCTGCTTCGTCATTCATGTATCGAAAGATACATGATCGCCTAAGCGTGTATCACGCATGGCACATAACTGACTGATCACAGTGGAACGCAGTTACAAGAAGTTTGTCTTTGTAATTTACCCCTGAAAACGATCTTTAAAAAGGCCGAAACAAAATATCTATATTATTCAATGAAACATGTTTGAATGAAGATATGCTGCCTATGCACACACACACACATGCATACACACATATGTATGTGTGTGATTCCTTTCGTTAAGATTTTTTAGATGATTCATTAATTTTTTAAAAAAGCTGTGATAAATATATAAACATTTTAGCTAAATCCAAGAAGGTAAATTATACAAATTGTTCATTTTTGTCTTTATCTAAATGAATAAGCAATAAGTGAGATATTACTAACTGAAAAATAAGTACTTATGATTTATAAATAGTAGCAAGCAAAAATTGATCTCTTTCATCTGATAAGTATTATTTTACTTATGGTAATATTCACTAAGTAGTATGAAATATCTAAGAATATACTACGTTCGTCTTTTTACAACCAAAGACATATCACAATGCATTTTCATGTCTAAAAAATGTATTCGTTTCACTATGAAAATTAAAAATAGGTTAATCCTATAAAATGTCAATGTTATTTATTTACAGTGGAATAAATTATTTCTTTCGAGGTCACTGATAGCTGTATTAGACATGCAAAACAAATTTGTCAGCTAGTCACTTACACTAATAGCTGAATGGGGTTAGCAACTACGACCTGCAACTGACGGTGATTCTTCACCCGGCTCGTAGACCATATGGAATATGCTATTATTCTGAAATAACAATTTTTATATTTATTGTTTAATATTATTATGATTTATATTTTTAAAAAGTTTTTGTTTATGAATAATGGAAGCCCTCCCATCAAATCTATAATTAGAAGTAATCGACCTGCTGTCTGTTGATATGCTAAAAGAAAAATACAAAGCTTCTACAAATGTCTTCGATAAGGATATTCTACTTTAAATTCCCGAACCCCCGATATTTAATTTCACCATTTGATTCAACACATTTATACAAGCATACGTTTTCAAAATATGAAATATGCTAAATTTGCATATACAGCGTAACCCGGATATAAGAGAGTTGTCGGGACCGGAGAAGAAGTCTCTTATATCCGGGTTTCTCTTATATCCGGGTTTCTCTTATATCCGGGTTTCTCTTATATCCGGGTTTGGTCTATTTTATATACATTAACACAGGCTCTAATTTGGGACCAGAGAAAATCTCTCTTATACCCGGGTTTCTCTTATATCCGGGTTACACTGTAGTCCAATCTTAATTTATCAATATTGAAAGCCAATTTTGAGCAAAAGTTTAACATTTGTTTGTGCACATAAATAATATTTACTTATTTTTTTTTTATTTCAGAAATAACATTAGCACAAACTCTTTACCTTAGAAATAACATTAGCACAAATTTTAATCCCAGAAATAACATTAGCACAAATTTTTGAGTTCTGATATAAACAAAAAATTCTCATATAATTTTTAACGATAATTAAACGTACTAAGTTTTATGCTTATTCATAATGAAAAATGATTAATATATTAAAAATTAAGGTTTATAAATCAACTATATAAAGTTTGTGCGTGTCCCTTGAAAACCTGAAAATCAATTAAATACATATAAAGTTGACCGCCCGTATATGTTTGTGCAAATACGTCGTAAAACTGTAAATGCAAATAAATGTGTGTTTCTCTATCCTTATGTCAATTAAATATTGTTTAATTTGATATTTCTTGCATATTATAGATAACAAATTTGAATATTCAGCTTTATGGATTAATTTTAAAAATAACTGTTCATTATTCATCCTTAATTTCTTTTTTCTTCATGATTTTTATAATTTTCTTACTTATTCAAATAAGTCCAATTGTCAACCTTGAAAGCATTTATACAATAACTTGGGAGAAAAGGCAATTAAGTAATTTATAAAGAGGGATCATTTTTTAGTATTATACTTTAAAAATCTATTAAATATTATTAATTAATTAATATAACATAATGTGTACAAAATAAATGACTTCAATTACATCAATTTCATTATTAAAATAATACAGCTTATGCAAATCATTCAAACAAAGAAACGTCGGAAAAAGGACTTGGAAATCAAGTCCTTTTCACAATTAGGTGCGAATAGAACAAATTGTAACTGAAAAATTCAATCCAAGAGTTGAAGTTAATTTTACTTGAACTATTATAACATAATGGAATTAGTCGGTAAAACATCTGCACACTTTAAAAGTAATATATATTAAATTACACTGACTGTCTTTGTGTCTCTTTCTTTACTGGGAGGCATGTGAGTGTTGATTTTTCTTTTTAAACTAACTGGAACTATTTATTCTAGTTTTTGCTATTTCCCCTTCTTTTAGATTTTGCCCATTTTTAATATTAAATTGTTTTAATCGAAGTTCTTTGTTTCCTCCCAGTTTTTCTATCACTCTGCGATTCCCGTTAACATTACATTAGTTGCCAATAATTCTTCTGATGAGGTGTTGACCAAAAAAAGGCTAACTTTTTAAAGGAAAAATATGCGGTTTTGTCATTTTAATACACGCACATATATATATGTGTGTATGTGTGTGTATGTGGGTAAAATCATATTTTATATTTATACTCAACTTCTCCAATCTATTAGTAAAATAAATAAATAGAGCATTTTAGTTTAAATAATATAAAAATATGATTTAATTATATTTGAATACTCTTTAAGAAAATCTCGATGTAGTTTTAAAAAAGAAAATAAATAAATAAAAATGCCAAATATATTGTAACGTAAACCTTAAATAGGATAAAATAAGCCAGACATTAATAACTTGACTGTTTGAAATAATGTCAGTGTAGCCAGACACAAATCTTAAACCCCCTACCCAGCCTTATCCGACTTTAAATTTTGCACACAAGCATACAATAGCTTCCTTCATTCGAAAAACAGCCAACAACCCCTTCATAAAAAAACGAGAATTCTCTTAACACAATAAACTTAGCTTATAAATAGAGTAAATCAATTTTTGTAAATTATTCTTAACATCGCTTGAGAATGAAATCGAACTACGAATTTTAAGTTTAAAAGTTTTAATGTTAATTTTTATGATGTAAATTTTAGTTTCGAAACAGTAAATTCTGTGTCGCGATGGAGACATATTCTTTTTTAATATATATATATATATATTTTTATATATATATATATATATATATATATATATATATATATGTAAGCAAATGTAAATGAATATAGATACGACAGAATGGAGAAAATTTGGAAAAAACAAACAAAAATCTTTAAATGCAATTATGTTGTTTAAAATGAATGAAATGTCGACGTCTGACGTTTCGGTTTAATAAACCTTTTTCAAGACAATATTCATTAAAATACAATTCAGTTCAATTTGACAAAGATGATGGACATAAAAAACAAGTCTTATCCAAAACAGATAACTGAAAATTTAAAAAAAAATTTTCATATATATATATATATATATATTGCTTTCAAGCAAAAGATATTTGAGTTGCTAATATTTGTAAGATCCATGCGTGATATAATGAAAATTACCACGCACGAGAAACTGCAAAGACCGGAGAAAATGACCTCGGCGTATATCAAGATCTATTCTGGAAATTACACCGACGTCATTCAAAGATATCTGGTAGAATGTCATAGCGTGGGTGTTGTGTCCCAGACGCAAACCGATATAGACATGCCCTTCTGGTGTGCATATGGGCAGAGCAATACAGAAAGAGAATAGCGAAGTCTTGATCAAATGAAGATATAGAAGCCTAGACGCGTTGGTGGTAGTGGCGAAACACTGGGATACGAGACGAAAGTGAGTTCTGTCTTTAAGTTAGAATTTAGAGTTAACTGTGATTTATCCAATTCAGCCGAATAGCAAGAAAGACATAGTGATCATCACGTACCTACAGGGAAAAATAAGAGGTAAAACCTAAAACAACTGTTAAAAAATATTACTTATCCAGTAACTTCCCAGTATTTTTACATCACTCATTCTTTTATCACTTAAATAATTTCTGGGCAAGAAAAGCTGACGAGAGTATACAATTGGTGGCCTGCAAATTAGGAGGCGCATATATAAATTTAGCGGCAAACACAGAACAACATACACTCCGATAGAGACAAAGAGAAAAGATGGTAAGGTTAAATCTTGCTACGGATTTTGCCTAAGTTTTTAGCCGTAGACATACTTCTAATAATTTTTCTGCACTAAGTAAACCGGATAGACTATTAACAAAAATGGGGAGTTAGATTAAAAAGGATAATTTAGCAGATAGATAGATAGATAGAAATTAAACTAATTATACAGATAAATATATACTGAAAAGAATGTAACAGATATTAAAAGAATTAGATAAATCGATAGATACTGTAATAAATATTTCTCTGTCAATGGCTAATGTCTGTGTCTAGATAAAAATCTGATTTCAAGATTTAATTTTTCAATTTATTCTAACACAATTTTTCTGTCTTCAGTTTTCTATGCTGGTCTTGTTTTTTCGCGAAGTTATATTTTGTAAATATCGATAAAATAACTAACAACCTTTTAAAAACATTACAACAAAATTATTAATAATAACAACTGCATAAAAAAAGCAATGAAAGAAATTGAACCATTCAACCAAGTAATTAAAAGAACGTTGAACAGAAAAGAAGACCTGCAGTCAAATTCAATGATAGAAAACGAAAAAAGAGGAACAAATCAGCCAAAAATACCTCAGGGAAATTAAAATATTTTCATCTAACTTCAACATCAGAAATATAATGAACGGAATAAATATTATCGTTAGTGAAATATTCAAAGACCCTCCCCGAACTGCACGCGAACTAGAAATGAAATCGATAAACCAAATGTAAAAACACAAAATAACATGTCAACATAAAAAGTTTCTGTTGGCTTTGCTATAAAGTACCAAAGAACATAAGGTAGAGTAATAAAAAATTAATTGTAACATCAAAGTTTTGCAGTAGATATCAGAAAGGCAAATAGAAAATAAAAACAATGCATATCGAAAATCCTAGAATGAAAAGAGAAACAACTTCAGGAATATTTCAAGTGACAAATATGGTCGCACAAAGGATATTTGATGAAATAGACAGTTTCTGTTAATGATAACCTTGACCAGTTTCATCATCAAAATATTAAATATATATATATATATATATATATATATATATATATATATATATATATATATATATATATATAATATAATATATATATATATATATATATATATATATATATATATATATATATATATATATATATATATGGGATAACGATATTTAATTTCTTTATATATCAAGAAAATTTTAAGTGAAAGAAGTATAAGAAAGTGGAAAATGTTTGAGTTGATATCACTAAGAATGTGAGATACAACTTTGCTTCAAACATGTATTCTATCGGAGTCACGCTTTTCTTTAATAGGACTCCTCCGTCTAGACTTGTTGTTATTAACTTCACTGTTTAATCAAATTAAAAACAGGAATAAGGACTCAAACACGTGCACCCATAAAAATAATGATTATAGTCATAAGAAATAAGCTCGGATAAAAAGTTCTTTCAAAACATTTCTGTTATTTACCTTTCGGTTATGAAACTGCAGCTAGCAGATATATTTTCGTAAAAGTTCCAATGAGAAACTGGGTTGCGTTAAATAGGCAATTCAAAATTAACCTGTCAGGCTGGCTCCGTGGCCGAACTGGTAGAGGTATACTTTTAAAAAGTGGTTTCCCTGATAAAAAAAAAAAGAAGATGTTTAATGAAATAAAAAAAAAACATTGATAGCAACTCAAATCTATTGAGATTAATACAATTATCTGATTGATGTTACATTCAGCATCCCGAATCTCTCATAGACACACCATCCAGCAATCGCTCTGTCCACTCGTTAGGAAATAAGCGTGTGTATCAGTGGGCGTATATACTGTTATTTTGTTTACTGTAGCTTAATTTGTCACCTGACTCCAAATATAGGGCATCTAGTTGTGATTGAACTCACTACGAATGGTTTAGATTTTCAATTTACTATCATTGCACATTGATGAGAAGTCTTTATTTAACAACCTTAGTTTTATTTGACATATTGCCCCAAGTATAAGAGGCACCCAGTGAGGTTTGAACTAAGTAATTAATACTCAGTAATAATAGTCAATCAAACTATTTCGTTAACCATTATCGCTTAAGTGAGGTACCACATCTTGATAGCATCGAAAAACTAGGCATAAGTACAGGGCATACCTGAGTATATTTCTTGTGGTTTTCTAACCACTTTTCTGGTTTTAGATACATTTTTTGACTTTAGTGATCCAACATGAAAATTACAAATTGGAGATATCAAAATCAAACAAGTACAACAATTTTTTTGAAGATATTGTGGAAAGTTATGATCACCAAAGTCATTAATGAACACTGTATTTTGAAGTTTTTAACAGAGGATGGAAAGTTCGACACTGAAATAAGAGACTGCATTGGGATAGCGAAAGATGCCTTCCAAAAGCTAAGTAAAGTATTAAGAAAAATCATTAGAAACAAAGAAAAGAGTACTGAACTGTTATGTAAAATCAATGCTTCTACGTGGAAGTGAATGCTGAACAATCTCTTCACAGATGAAGAGACTTGAAGCAACAGTAATGTAATTCTATAGAAGGGTTATAAGAATATTATGGACCAAACATGTGAGCAGTGACAAAGTTTTAGAGAAAATGAAAACAAAAAGGATACTTATATTTAAAATCAGAAAGAGACAGTTGAAATTTCTAAGACACATAATAAAGAAAAAGGGCTTCGAAAATTTCATACTCACATAACAATGAAAGCAAGAATGATAGAGGTAAAAAACACAGACTACATAGCGACCCTAAGTAAATGGATAACAGAACAAGGTTTAGAAGAAAGGTTTTTAATTAAACGCTGCAAAGGGTAGGATATTGTGGAAAGTTATGATCACCAAAGTCATTAATGAACACTGTATCTAATCTTATAAATAGTTTCTTTGCTGGCATAATAATTGTAAATAATTATTTCTATACGAGCAGCGTATAACGACGAGAGCGCACGCGCCTTTGATTAAAAGGCTTTTCCTCATTTATTTCTCAATTATTTTTCCTAACCGTTCGGAAGCAAAGCGTGATTGATTATTACTGGTTGCTTATTTTGTTAACCCTGTACCAAATTAAACAAAAGCTAAATAAATCCTAGCTGAGTAATAATGGTTATTGGTTAACAAGTCTTTACAGTTGGAGTCGGCTCTATCCTTTCAACTGTTCCCTATGTTGCTTTTGCCAGTCTTGTCTAAACTTAGTAAATATTGATGAATCCATAAGTTAGCAAACTAACCTCGAAGACTATTATTACTGTAGTTGATTCGGTTCTCAAACAGTGCAAATCATCAGGAATTTGTGCCAAGTTATGCTGAACTAAGTAAATACTAGCACACGTTGCTTAACTCGTTGATAAGAGCGTCGATTATTTCTAACTGGCAACGATGACCATTGTTCGAACCCAGAAAAAAAGAAGCCATACAAAGTATTGATATTCAGAATCGACATATTCGTAGCATGTCTTATGCAGCCATGAAAGGGCGTCTTCGTTGTACAGCCCGAAATATGACTTTTGAAGGAGGAACATACACACACATACACATGCATATTCTAGAAAACAGTAATCTACAGTAGATAAAATAACTGAGTTCATTAAGTGCTGACCTGGGTTAGGTATGTCACTATGGAATGTCTCAAACGTTATGGCTGCAAGATATAGGTCAGTTTAAATTGATTATACTGATTTTAGAAAGCAACAATAAAAAAAAAATTATCTTGGGACAATGAATATAAAAACAGCTATATAAATATATATATATATGCATACATACATACATACATATATATATATGTGTGTGTGTGTGTGTGTGTGTGTGTGTGTGTGTGTGTGTGTGTGTGTGTGTGTGTGTGTGTGTGTGTGTGTGTGTATTAGAATGCTGATTTTCAAAGATGGCAATCATTCTTAATATGGAAGAATGATGGCGGTCAGTTTCCACCGTATCCTCTTTTCACTAAAAGATTAATCAATGTTTAGTCAGAATTTAATTTATAATTGTGTGTGTTCGTGTGCGCATATGTGTATACGTACGCGGTTACATACAACAAAGAGTATGTTTATATAAATAAATGTATATGCAATTTAGTGTGCGTATATGTTAATACAATTATCGGAAATGAGTAATCATTATCTTCTTTTTTCTTTTCTTTTTCCGTTTTTTTTTTTACTTGTAAATTATGACCCGATATTCATTAGTCAGAAATTTAATCTGATTAGTTTGCTTATAAATTCCATATTTGCTGTGAGATTAATAACTAAAGAGTTTGTGAACTACAATTTATTTTATAGATCATAGATAATGAATACACGCATACATGCTTTTCATGAGAATATGTCATATAAGTGTATATATGATGAAAATCAGATTGTACTCTTAAGTGCATAAGGTATTATGTTTTTCAGGAATAAATATCTCATGTAATGTATCTCAAATGTAAACAAAGCTAAGTTTATTTGTTAAGAACATTTGCATCACATGTTGTGTAACTTATAAAATTCACTTTTCTTTCTTTGAATGGCTCCGGATTCCTGTATGAAACATTTTTATCAACATCCTAATAAATATTCCGCACTCATAAACTGTTAATGGGGTTTTACCTATGACATAAAACCTTTATCCTAAAAAAAAAACAAGTAAAGATCAAAGTAATTAGGCCAAAATATCTTGTTTTGATCAACAAAATCTGTCATTCTGAAGAATTAAAATACAAGTTTACATGTAGTAAAATATTATCAGATTAAATCTTTACATTTAGTAAAATAATATCAGATGATAAAATTTTTAAGTCGGAATATTTTACAGCATCCTTTAAAGCACTTTGAGATTTCCATTTAATCAGATCACCACAAAACATTCTTAGTTTTTAAAACGGTTTAGCCATTGTTTTGAATTTCATATTCTTTCAGTAATTAATTAAAGAATTAACTTCATAATTAAGTACTTAGAATGAGACTGTGGAAACCATGTACTACGGCAAAAACTATTTTATTATCACTGCCGGATCTTTTGGACACATCTGATAGATAGATAGATAGATAGATGTGTGTGTGTGTGTGTGTGTGTGTGTGTGTGTGTGTGTGTGTGTGTGTGTGTGTGTGTGTGTGTGTGTGTGTGTGTGTGTGTGTGTGTGATCTATCGGAAGTTTTTTATTAATACATATTTCATTTAAAAAAAGCCTTTTCCACAACACCAATGTCGTCTACAAAATACTCATATCCATTCTGGAATTGTATTATGTACTAGCATCAAATCCCTCCGCAGGACACATAACCTCTACTCTTTTCTGTGCATTAACATTCCACTTCGAATAACAAAGCAATCGACGGTCACATCAATAAATATATACAATTCGGACAATAGAAGACAAATACTCGTAAACATATACAATATTATAATAGAAAACTTAACCACAATTTTTAAAATCCTAAAGGAAACAATATCTTTAGCCACGTTGTTACTTTGGTTTTAAATGCATTCAGTAAATAGAAAGACATTTTACCCATAAATAATCTTGCTCACTATTAGATGCTACAACCTCACTAAAATATATAACGGCAATGCCGAGAAAAAAATATTTACGTTTGGAAAAGCCGACGCGTCTGTATAAACCAGGATTTGATAAACACGGATCTAGAAAACACTCGATTACTAATATTTGGACAATATCTGCACTCATTTGACCAAAAGTTGTGTTCAATCCGCAACTGTTCTCATAACGCGACTCGTACTCGTCTGGCATTTTATAGTCCAATCACGAACAACAATACATATATGCAAAGAATTTCTAAAGGATTAATGGATTTATTTCTAATCCAATATTTTTGCTACTTCAAACACACACACACACACACACACACACACACACAAACACACACACACACATAGATACATACATACATAAATAGGGTTTACTATTGCTCGGACTATCATCCTCATCTTTGTTGCCATATTTATCACAACGTTTCGGCCTTCTTCAGGTGGTTGGAATGTCGAACTAAACCCTTTATTTCGCTCGCTGGGGTAGAATGTTCTAGTTCCACGTGCCATGTCTAATAGTTATCAGTTATCTCCTGTTAATTCCCAAGTTCTCCACCGCCTTAAACAGGCCTTAACTCGCACTCTTTGGGTCCTGTCACTGGATCTAACTAACGCCTTTATCCACTGTGCCATGTATCCTTGTGTATGAATTTCTGGGTATTATAAACCTAATGTCTTCAGCAACCATTTTTTACCAATGCTCGTATAGCAATTTTTGCGCTTATCATTGCATTTTTTTTACCAGAGCTCATATTGAATTTTCGTTGTTATTATTGTTTTTTCTCTGACACTCACATATTGTATTTATTTCTATGCTTTGTCGTCTCAGGAGATTTCTGTGGCCTAACATATATGCTGATTCCTTAAGCTTACGAATTTTCCAATGATGTTCTATGTCTTTGATTTCAACCTAATCCCACAGAGGTTGGTGATTTCCCTTTTCTCTCCATATGTGGGCAGCCACGCCTGATTTTTCTACTTCCACTCGTGTTACAGCTTTTTGTGTTCTTGAAGCCTTACCTTAAGGGGGCGGTCTGTCTCCCCTTTATATTTCTTTCCGCACCTGCACAGGATAGAGTACACACAATCTTTAGACATGTTCTCCTCTATGGGGGGGGGTTCTTACTCGACAGAGGTATCTAAGAAATTTGTCCAGCTTTTGAAGGTAGCCCTGATATTATATGGACCGCAGATCCTTTGTATTTTCTCTGATAACCCCTTCACATAATGCAGGCAGACTGTTTTCTGAGTGCTGTTGTCCTCCTCTTGTACCCGCCTATACCAGTTTATTGGGTCTGCTGCTATGTACCCAGGGTAGTTGTTACGTTGTAGGGTACAGCTTATACTGACCAATTCTTTATCTAATGTCACTTATGACTTTTGCTCGGTGTTGTATGCAGCAGACGATCCCTTTCTTTACGCTGTATGGATGGTGGGAGTTGAAATTGAGGTACTGTCCGGTGAATGTTGGTTTACAGTATATGGATGTCTTAAACCCATGCTCTGTTCGAGATATTACAACATCCAGGAATGGGAGTGTGTTGTTACTCTCTTTCTCCATTGTTAACTGTTTCGAAGGTCTTATTGAATTCACATGTAAAAAAATTTAGTGTTTCTCTGTCACGTAACAAAACAAACATTTAAAACTCAACATTCAAAATCATTTCAAAGATGCAAACAATCACACGCACTTTATATTTCATATTGTATTTGGTGTTTTCAGTGAAAGTCTTATCAACGCAGATAGTAAAATCTCTGTTCAAATTCTAGTCTAATGTGTTAAATTTACTTTGCACTAAGGCCATTAGGAAAGTCATGAATCTATTTCTTCTCCCGCCAGCTTTTTTTAAAAATCGTTACTACCCTCATGCAAGGCGGTAAAGCTACTAAGATGCAATGGCCCACAGGTTATGGAAGAATTTGAAACAGAAACATTAATAATGAGCTGAAAGGATAATCAGAACAGTAGATAAAGATTGACATTTGATTTTTGCAGATTAAAATTGGCTGGAACGATGGATCCGGAAAAGAATTCCACAATCGACAAGTACGAGAAAAGAAACTGTTAGTATAGTATTTACGGGTACTTCAACCAGCACAACTGGAAATGGATGAGATCTAAACAGCAGTCTAACACTGCGCTTAAATTCATAAAGTCAAGGTATCAAAGCGAAGAGCGCATCTGAACTACCATGGAAGTATTTATAGTAAAGTCACAGAGAGGCAACCTTACGGCGGTGGGAAAGTGACTGAAGCCGAGCCTCCAGATCAGGACCAATAATATTGCTGATTCTTCTTTGGATTTTATCAAGGAGCTCAAGGTAAATAGCAGGGGCTCTGGACCATATGTGGCAGCAATATTCTAAACATGGACGAAATTAAAATTTAAAAATTATAATTTTAGAACCTGTATAAAGTTTACAAAGTGAAATGTTTTATACAAAATATTGAAAACAGTAACAATATGAATGTGAATTGTATGTACGTTTTGAAAATTAAACTATTAATTTTGTGATCTTTTGTGTTTATTCATATGAAACATAAATATACACAGAATACAGAATAATATTCTTACAGTGTCTACAAAATTCCAATTATTCATGTATTCATTAGTTTTATTCACTGATTGTGATAACGCATTGTCGTGTATGAAAATCATATTCTTTCTGAAAGCGTCTGACTTCTTGAACAATAGCTCCATGTGTACCATAAAAGAATCAATGTATGTCTCAGCTGTCATTTGAACACAATATGTAATTTGCGATATGCCACCCATAAACCTACTACAAAATATCATACCACGTCCGCTTTGTTGATATCTGAACGTGTGAGTCATTCAGTCTTTGTTCTGTGTGTTTTTTTCGTCGAAAGCAACAGAGTATTCTTCAGTGAAAAGAGCAGTTGTTTTTTTTATGTATTACGTCACATGTTGGTCTTTAAATATTACGTTTCTTTATAGAACATCTTTAAAAGAGGTATAGTGGTTGGTATCAAGCATCTTTCCATCTATTCCACATTTACATGCCTTAAAATTTCATAGTCGGACAAGAACGATTTTTTTTTTAAATTAACCCTTCATGTAGGTTTACAAATTGGTGAGATAAAGTTCTAAATTTTACTTTAGACCTGGATCAGAATCGTCTAGAATCTTCAATCAAATTCTTCACAGATCGTCGTATCTACTGATCACTTTTGCAATTCCCATCTTTGTTTTATTCTTAAAGATTTTGAAAGATATGAAGTTCTTAAACATTTCTCTTTAACCGTCAAATTAGATTTATGACATTTTAAAACTTGAAACTCACAACATGGCTATAAATTTGCAATTTCGAAATCTAGGACATTTCTTTTATCTGCGCAGAACGAACTGACTTTCATCTTCACAGTGCAGACAGATGTTACCATAATTCAGCAAATAAAACTTTAGTTTAAAGTAAGTATTTATTTTATATATCGATAAAACATGAAATTCCAATAATGAAAGACTCAGTATATACCGTAGCTATTCAACTTACGAACAAAATACGTTCTGGTGTTTGTAAACTGAAATATTCCGAAGTGCATAATAATAGATGTTTATATTACTGTACTTGCTTTATTGCTTGATTCTGTTACGAATGTTACTTAAAGAAAATTCAAACAAAAATATATTTATTCAAACAAATTATTTCAACCTTTTCCTTCGATATAAACCTTTCTGCTATAAATATTCGAATATGACGAGTTTTCGTTCATCAGTAAAGTTTGTTCTGTTTTTACAAAGAAGAATCTGAGATGTTATTGGTCCTGACCTGGTACCTTGGCATCAGTCACTTTCTCACCGATGCAACGTAGCTTCTCATTGCCTTTTCTATAAATATTTCCATGGTAATTGTTCTGATGAACTTTCATCGTTAGTACCTAGATTTTATGAATTTAAGAGTACTACTAGATTGGCAACAAGGTCTCATCGTTTTACAGTTGAACTGATTAGATGTAACTGAAAGTTTTTTACTAACAGTTTATTTCTCACTTGTGGAACTCTTTTCCGGCTTCTTGCTTTCCAGTCAATTTTGATCTTCAAAAATATAAATGCAGTGTCAATCATTATCTTCTATCTATTTAATTTCGGTCCTTTTATTGTTCTTTCTATTCTTAATGATGCTTTATTTTTCTCATATTCTATCAAACTCTGTAACCTCTTTCGTCTTAATAGCTTTAGTCCATTTATCCTTTATTAAATTCATATTTGGATATTTTTCTTCAAATAATAGCCTAAATTCATACTTATGATTGTTATTGCAATATTTTCTTAACATCGTTAAGCACAAATATTTAATAATACAATAGATGAATTTCTACATGAATTTTATAGTTGTGAAACTTACAAGGGGCTTATTCAATTATTAAATTATAAACTATGATTCATCAAAACTTCGAATAGAAAAACTGTTAAATCTTCGAGGGCAGTGCTAGTTCGCCTATAAATGCAATGTATATTTAATACCAATGCTCTCAGGAAAAGATATTAGTCATTTTTTCCCATCACCAGAAATCTTTAAAAATGTTTTCCTTGAGAGCATGCTATGATAGCTAAAGAAGAGAAAAGGTTAGTAAACACCCCCTCAAACCACTAACCCATAACTTCGACTGTAACAGTAATAACAGAAAAAAACTTTGCCAACATTCACAGCAACCAATCATTTGTCAGGATATAATGCCAAAGTCCATTTTTAATGTGCTTAAATATTGCACGCCATCAGGCTAGATATTCTATTCTGCTACTGGTATTGTATAAGCCATTGCTCTCTGTTTCCCATTACATAGAAAGGATATGGAAACTGCCAAATAAAAACTCAGTATGTTACCTAGCGATGTAATCGAGCTAAAAACCAGCAACTAGTTATGTTTCCTTACCTATCATGTCATTAAATCATTTATATTTTGAAAAGTTTTCAGATTAATATTTTAAGTGTGCCAAATTAAGCTTTGCTACTTTGATTCATGAGGAGGAATGTTAAAAAAACAAAACAATAACATTTTAACATATGTAATTTACACCTGCAAAAGACCAGTGAGCTCACTGGCCAAAACATCGTAATTGAATCAATAATAGTAAAGATTCTTGTCAGAATGATTCAATGAATAATGAACACTTCTCCTAAGAAATTTCACAGTACTAAAAAGATCAGAGATTCCATCATCTGAAATGTATTGATGGAAACAACGACGTTGGAAATACTGGGCCAAATAATACATGAAATAATAACAACTCTTCACTTCATGAATAAACACAAAGAAATTCGAGAATCTATTGGAAGAAACGTGATAATCAAAACAACAAGAGTGGGGATACTGGTTCTAATGATTCATCAAATAATGTCAATTTACATACTTATCAGAACAACAGACAACATCAGAAAAGCCAGAGCGTAGATAGATTGGAATATAGTGCTATAAATAGTAAAGATGGATGCATAAGTAGCCTAATGGTTACTGACGTAATGAGCAATCTGCGAGTCCGGTTCAAATTCTGGTCAAGATTGTTGCGTTACTTTTGCACTAATGCTCTTGGGAAAGTCATAATTTTTTCTCTTCTTCTTACAGCTATGGGTTAAATAGCAAGATCGTCTGGGAGTAGTTTTGGATTTTTTGTCTGGGTATCAGGCATCCCAGAAGAAAGCTTAATCTGAAAATGGTAAAGAAAGCAAAGATGTTATCTTCCAAGAAATCATGTCAATTAACATATATAATGACCAAAAGGAAGTTGTGAAGATCATTGATCTCCTACCTCCTGAAGAGATATAACAATAAAAATGAAAAAGATTAAAATATCAGTGTGCATAATTTTTCGTAAAATGATACTGCTTAACAGTCTGGTGAGAGTCAGTTTAAGTCAGCCTGAAGCAGTTATCAGAATATCGAAACGAACAGTTACCATATAGTATTAAATTCTGTGTCATCTCTCACTCTTTCACTCTCTCTCTCTCTCTCTCTCTCTCTCTCTCTCTCTCTCTCTCTCTCCACACACACACACACATATATATATATATATATATATATATATATATATATTCCATCAACGCCGATCAGACCCCGAATTACCATCAGTCACGATGAATGGATGACCCCTCGAAGAGGCCCCGTGGCTTGATAGGATATGGGCCTCAAACTCACACCTGAACACAAGCGGAACTCCAATATACGATGCAAAGATGCAAGTAAAATGATCGGCTCCCTGTACCGCTCCAGTAAGTACCTGACTCCTCATGCTATCTTTATAAGAGCCAGATTAGGCAGAAAATGCAGTACTGTTGTCATATGTGTGCGGGAGCTGCCCAGACCTCGCTTTACAGTCTTGATAGAGTTCAAAAGTGTCTCTGAGTCCTTGTGTGAGAAGAATTATTTTCCACCCTCCAAGTTCTTTCACAGGCGGAATGTGGCATGTGAATGTGTGCGCTATCGCTACTACTATGGTAAGTGTTCGGACGAACTATATTTCTTGGTTCCGCCAAGTCTAACCTTCACGACTAGGACCCACCATGACACTTACATAGTATCAAACCACCTACATTCCCTCCGTATTCCATTGACGAGAAGTAAGTTCCACTCAAACAGCTTCTTCCCGCGAACCACTGCCCTATGGAACAGACTCCCAAGTGGATGTTTCCCCAATCACTATAACCGTTATCTTTCACTCCTATACATATAAACGACACCCCTTAACGTAACCCTCTACTTCGAGTGACCTCCGTGACTTGTACAGGGTGAACCTTACTATAAAAGAAATATATATATATAACCATATCAGTATGTATGTATATGCGCTATGTTAGATTTTATTATGTGAGCTAATATTTTCACAATAAAATTGGTATTAACCATGTACTTATACCGATATTGGTAAAACTTTCATGGCTTACTTATATGATACCTTTGAATTTCAGTTTATAATATCACTTTTGTTAGAAATATTTCAAAATATGAAGATATCTTCGGATCACGATGAAGATATATCCTCAAAAGTGAATGAAAATATTGTCATTACTGAGTGATAGTAACACATCGTTTGAACCTGAAAACAAAATTTAAACACAGAACAATCAAAAATAAATTTAAAATATTGAAATATTGGCAAGATAAAAACAAGTAAAAACTGTCTTTAAGAACTTCATACAAAGAGATTTTAGAAAATATAGTAAATTTTATAAATGAGAAAGGTGAATTGATCAGCAAGAAAATATCTGAAGCAGCTTGTGTCACGAATGGAAAAGATGCAGATTGATAACATTGGATAAAGGCAATCAAAGTACCGCATTAAAGTAAAAATAACATTTTTGGATGATACAGATCAAATCATCATGTATCATTTGATACATCATTGAGCTAGGGAGTATATTCATTCAAAATAATGTTCTTTTACATTCGACAAAATCTACTATTGCCTACCTTGATAAAATAGATAAGTAAAAGGGTTTCAAAAACACCGAACTATGCTGTGAGATACTGTGTTAATCAAATCTGTTTCTATTTTCAGATGCCTTATAAATAAAATTTAAGTTACAGCTAGTTTGTTCGTAATATAAAACTCGACGCTCCCAAAACAATATTTTTAATAATAGATATAATAACGTGAGACTAACGATATATTGCACATATGGATATATTGTGAAAAACTTTAATAACATTGTTTGGTTAATAATAATTTTTTGAAAAACATTATTTTAAAATAAAAGATTATATTATATATATATATATATATATATATATATTAAATATATATTAAACATTCCTTCAAAAATGAGGAAACCACTGTGGCGTACTTTGTTCCTGGTTTTAACCGAAATGATATACAACAAGCACAAACAAACCAAATGCAAGAGACGTGAACGAAACCATATTTAAACGAAAGAGTAAATGTGTGAGAAAAATCCCGAAGCAATTTATGAAAGAAACTCAAATGGATGAAGATTGTTAATTTACCATGAAGCCTTTCATTGACTCTGTTTGCGAAATCTAATAGGACTCTAATCACGATATATATTTGGAACATATATTATTTTAATACAGTAGAACATCTCCATAGAGATAGAACATCTGCAGGAAGTGATTCTCGTAAAACACTGATATATCCACATTGAGCACATCACCACGATTCCTATTAAATGTCTGAACTAAGCAGATGTTTAATAGGAATTTAAACATAGAGCAATGGTTATCAAGACAGTCTCACAGACAACTGTCAGGCAGTTCGATCCCTAAAAGGTTATAGCATAATTTTAATAAATATCTAGAGTAATCAGTTAGCATGATCGTTTCACTTATCATTAGTTCATCCGTCACAGCTGCTCTAATATTGTGTCCTTTAACTAGATAAGACTAATCCTAGTAAATATATAAATATGTAGGTTGACTGGCATTAGCTAGTTTGTATCGTGATGTTAGAGTCTCACTTTTTCTTTTTTGTAATAAATGCTGTAAATATCGATATTATCATCTCGCAAATTATTGCTGGTAAGTTGTAAATCTTTGTCGATATTTCTTGCATATGATTTTGTTCTAGAATAAGTTCAGTAAGTACCTAGAACAATAATGATTATCTTTAGCTCTTTTGTTAATATTTTACCATATTTTTTTTCAAAATAATTAAATCAATACAAATGCCGCCTTTTGGTCTTTTAATATTTAGAAAAACTTACACGATTTTATTTTTCCATACTTTTATCTCCCTAACACATACACTCTCACACACTCTCTCTCTCTCTCTCTCTCTCTCTTTCTCTTTCTCTTCTTATTTTAAGTTTACTTGAAAGCGAAATAACTCAGAATTAAACATCCTAAACTCCTATTTAGCCTTTGTCTGTTTTATTAAGTATTTATTTCTCTGAAGTTAAGAAGACTCGATAGAAAAAACGGCCATGAAAATAAATAATGAATGTAATCCAGACCCAAGAAGCCAAACATAAAACAATATAAAAATAACTTAAAGAAAAACTATGATTAAAACAAAAAAGAGAGGAGACTGGAAATAAAAGCCAAACATAAAAATGTTATATTTCTCAAAACCAATTTTTTTTATTTCCAAGAAGTCAATAGTAGGATACGATAGCAGCCGGCATGTAGACCGTTTTGATGTATTAAATAATATAATTCATGCTTAAGCATCGGGAAAACATACCAGGCTGAGTTAGGATGTGAGAAAAAGAGAGAGAAATGAAAGAGACATTAAAGAGGTCAGCGTTTGTAGCGGGGCGACTACTGCCGTATGGTGAGATATAAACGCTGCGTGACGTCATTGTGTACAATGGCCAAACAGTGAGGCGTACACTGTTTACCTTGTTTTTGATTGATTACCTTTGATTAAATACTGTTAGTAGGATATTTCGAAACCCTTAGACTTTGGCAAACAACGAACTAACACAACTGGCGCTTTTTCTTTTGGAAGAGTGACTGTCAGTATGGGTGAGTATGTGGGAGATCATGGCCGAAGCTGAAAACTGAAGAAAGATGGATGCTTGAAATAGGCTGAGCGGCTGTGGCATAAAAAATATAATAAAGTGGTGTAGTTCGAGCGAGAGACGAATGTCGTAAAGGTGGGTATTTTGTTGATTGTATGATGTGCACGCGGTGAGGAAGGGGGTTATGACGCGTGTTTGGAGTGAAAAAAGAGTGAAAACTGAAAATTTTGAATGGAAAACCGACAGTATGCCTTAATAATCTGAGTATGGTTCATTAGTGGAGGGTGGGAGGAAATAAAATGGCGCCGATAGGACAGATCTGCAATTAAATATATGCAGAAATACGTCCCCATGACTTGTCGTGATAATGGTCGTTGAGAAAACTATGGAGACTTTAATACTAACGTTTCTAGTAGAAGTATTTATTAAATGTTTATGTAACCCGTTGTATTATATATAGGATGTATTAATAAAAAAAGTCAAAACTTTCATGTTAATCATTTTCTTTATACTGAAATATATAACACCTGATTGTAAATATAATTTTACTATAGAAATAAATAGCATCGAAATTTATTTTACTTTAGAAATGCATTGCAAATTATTTATTTACTAGTTGTTCATGGAAGCCACGATATAACAGTTAAAATTTATCATATGAATACATCAAAACTTTTATTTTATATATATATATATATATATATATATATATATATATATATATATATATATATATATATATATATATATATTCATTTTCACTCTTTTTCCTCCAAACACGCGTCATAATCCCTTTCCTTACCGTGTGCACATCATACAATCAACAAAATACCCATTTTGCATATACTTGCAAATTATTTTACTATATAAACTAAGTGAAGTTTATTTTAGTGTAAAAATATTTACATGTTATATATTTAATACCTATTTATATGACCGATTATATCGCAGATTAATAAAAAATATGGTATATCAAAATTATACAATGACAAATGCCGATTATCATTAGAATACTGAAATAATAATCACTGTTAGTTTTTTCAGCTCAGTTGCATTTCTATCTCGTTTATATGCACAATATTTCACCTTTCCTTAACTTTTCTGACTACATAGCGACACAGTAAAAACGAAACCATAGATAAAAATTCATTGAAAATTATTTTCTTATAGAAATCTTCGGAATTATTTATTTACTAACAATAATTAGGCTTCTCTTCTAATAATGGTTCTTTTAATTCGGAATATGTTGATAAGACTTCGAATGTTTCATCAATGCACTTAAATTTACTGGTAATTTAGCACACTGCCATAATCACTTTTCTGCATTAACAATGTATTTCTGGATTTTTTTCTCTGATTTGACACTCTGAAAATCCAAGGGAAAAGTATTGTTAATTGTCAGGAATTAATGAAAATGTTTCTGTCTGACAGAACAGTGATATTTTACGTATAATGTAAATGCGTTTCTACTATCGGTGTTTTTACTATAATAAAACAGAAAATTTTTAAAAAAATGGCAATATTAGTAATGAATTTACAAACGTTACTGACAGAGCAGGGCCATGATATGTATAATGTATTGCTAATGGTTTTATTCTAGAAATGCATTTAAATTCAAGAAGAAAATGATTGTTATTGATTAAGGCAAGATGTCTAACAGAATAGAAGTATATATATAAATGTAAATCTATTGTTAATGATTTTGCTATATAAATGAATTAGAAAACAAGAAGAAAACTGCTGATGGGCAGGAATTAATGTAAATGTTTCTGACAGAATAAGGCTATTAAAGATCAAATATTTATTTAGTATGATTAATTTTCTTGCAAAGATTCCCAATTTTGCTAACAAGTTTAAGTGTATTCCTATTTACTAAAATAAGACTTTTTACAAGTCCAGATGGTAGGATATGTTCAAAAATAACCTGTAGTCCGATGAAGTACTCCTTCCAAATAGGAATGACCTGCTTACCTTAATGCTATCTAGCTTGTAATGAACATCATCGTGCAAATCCTTCTCGTGTATCTGGACTCGGACAATGATTATTAATGTTGATAGGAAATAAGCAAATACGTCAGCTACCAAAAAGTTTTCATAAAATTTACCAAGCTTATTAGAAAACAAGACTAAAATTGGAGAAATGCGAGTATAAAGATTAAGTTGTGCAAAACTCCTAAATGGGGTGATTTGCTTATCTGACTTGGAAGCCACAATTTTAAAAATTTTTTTATCTCGGCTTCATTATTCTCAACTGCCAACAGTAACGAATACGTACCTGTCACAGTCCTTTACACGAAACTGTTAAATTAAATGTCAGTTATAATATGAGTTGTATATTATGATGATGTTATTAGAATTTGTATTAAATTAGTTTGAAAAGTTTATAGAATCGTTAAAAATGTAACTAATAAATTTTATTATATAACAGTGTTAGTATAAATTGTATTGTATTATATATCACTTCTTTTAATAAAATTAATTAAATAGGGGTAGTGTTTACTACAATGCCACAATCAATAAGTTAAGTACCTCAGTATAAAATAATGGTTGAAATGCTACTACTAAGTTTGGTTCCCACTGTGTGGTGCCACACTCGTGATTTCGTGTTTGGTTAAGATTAGTAAATACTGATAAGAATACTGTGAAGCAATGGTTAATATTTATCACAATTATTGTTGTTATCACTGTAATGAGTTCGATCCTAACTGGAGGTTCCACATTTGTGTCGCCCTGTCAGACAAAACTAAGTTTGAAAAATACCTAAAATATTTCGTATGAGATGACAGCAGTATAGAAATTAGTATGTTAGCCTAGTAGACTATTATAGTTGAAGGAAGTTTTATGCTCAATATGTGTCTCACACTTGTTACCTTGTGTTACATAATTACATCTAAAAACAACTCTGACAATAGAATTATTGTAAGTGTTAGAGTGCTTGTCGCAGTGTTAATAATTTTTTAAAGTTATGCTAATACTTACACAAAATTACCAACTCATGAAGTAAACAAAGGGCTGAGCTTAATATTAATCGATTGTATCATTAATTATAACTTACTATTAACCGATGGTGACATTAATATTTGAACACCTCATGTAAACAAAAAGTATGGTGATTAAATACTTTTTACCTAGATATTAACTAAGCTGCAACATTAGGGTATATGAAAATTGTTTTGTTTCTAATTTTCTTAAAATTAAGTTATTCTGTTTTTTATTATTTACCTCAGACATGAACTTTTGATAAGTGATGGGAGATTAGGTAATGTTCAGAAAAATTCATGAAATAATGATAATACCTTCACTAGGCAACTTTCAAAAAGGTTGAAGAATTCATCAACAAAAACAGGATGAAACAGGTAAAATAAGGAATATAATGAAATGGTTCATTTCAGCACTTTAAAAACTACAATTAATGTTAGAAAATGAATTCATATTGGAAAAAACAAGAAAAATAAGAGTATTGGTTCAAATAACTTCCACCGATACTGGTGAAAAATGCACAATTATCTAAAGCATCAACGACCTCCAAACCTTATGGTTATTGGTATTCTCTATTATAGTACAAGTCAAATGGGAATATATGAAGACTGCGCCAATGTTCTAAATGAGAGACTGGTCGAATCAAAAAATCAATATACAAAATATTGTTTTGTTTTTTTATCTAAGCCCCATAAATGCTAGTGAAAATACGATACTATCTCAGCTATCAAGCAGTCTCTGATTGTTGAGATGTTTATATTTACTTAAATTAGCTTATGACAGTACATAGCGAAACAGAGGTACTGTATAAGAGGGATTATTTTGCGCTAATCTGTTAAATGCAGAGACTGCCTGATCTGAAAATCATTATTTAGCTTTTTTATCAGGGTTCGAACACTAATTTATTTCACGGGTATGAAATAAACATATATCTCAGTTACAAATCTGGACTTGATTACTATATAGCAAAATAAGTATCCACTGAATACAAATTTGTACATAATTTAATGGTTCACTGATTGACGAAGGAGAAAATAGTTGAGTCAGCGCATGTGAAGCCATTGTGTTAAATGTTCCATTCAAAGAAAAAAGAACTTATTTTCTAATTAAGGTGAGTCTACTTGATCTGAGAATCATTATCCGAAATTTTGGCATATGGTTTAAAACATATCTGTTTCAGGCACCACTATAATTGAAACATACACGCGCGTTCGCATGTCTATGAGTATTTGTCCGTATCTATCTTATTGTATCCTTCAAAGTTTATCCTAATTCGAAGGTTGATATTCAAGACAGGTTCTATCCTTTCTGTAATAGAATCTTTTTCCCAGCATTATACCGACTATTACGTATTGTACGAGCAATCCTAAGTTTGTTCATTTCTATGCTGATTACTTCTGATCGCCTATATATCTAGTTCATTTCCTTCATTTTATCTATCTTTATATCTATATCTAATCACACGAATCTGCACATAGACTGATCATTTGTATGTATGTATTTTAGGAAAATTGATGACAAAGTGGAAAAGTTTACGCGCAACGCGTTTCGTCCTTTAAGATTTCATCTTACTAAAGTAATGTTTACATTGATGTGATTTCACATATGCACGAATGAAAGGGGACCCTGAAATTTAAAATTTAAACTTATTCTTGTTTAAATACGTGCTTTGGATATATAATCGAGCCGATTACATTATATTCCTTTTTTTATGTTTTAACACTTTTTATTATTAAGTACGTAGACGCATATTTTTGTGAATGATGTAGCACTTTCTATACGCTTTCTTCTTAGTAAATTGCTTTCTTTTTTATTAAAGTAGCATTTTTTTATGAAAATTATGGTCAGATTCATTACGGTGAGCACCTACTGCACTGCGTGCGTTGTTTTCTAAAATATACTTTTTGTGTTCATTGAATCTTTTAAGTAAATTCTTTGAAGTTTTTCCAACGTATTCATTGTAGCAATTATTACAGGTGATAGAGTGCATTCCTCCTTCAAGGTTTAGCTTAGTATTTCTTTTTGTATTAATTAAGTATGCATGTATGTATATATGTATATACAGGTTTAAGAAAGCAGAACATACAAAAATACATCGCGTATTATGCATAAATACCTTAATAGAATATTAATAAAAATCATACATAATATCAAAACGAAGTCACTTCCGTTACTTTCATTTACGATCTCAGCATGACATCGGAACGTTGTACACCTCTTAATCTATTAACAAATCAAACTGTAAAAATGTCTTTATGTGGCCGTGAACTACCCATAAAACAATTGGTAAGTATCATTCAGTCCCAACGCTAAATACATGGTTTTGTCGCCAGCAAGTGTTTACCGGTTTTCTTTATTAATGGAACTATTACAGGTGAAAACAAATTAAAACTTTTTTCACCAGAAGGGTTTTGCAAAATACCGTCGTTTAACAGGACACAATACCTGCACATTACTCACTTGTCGTCAGGTAATTTTGAAGTGAATTTCTATATCGACGGTTTGAGAAAGTGGAATGAATGATTTGAACAGTAAAGTCTTCTTATATGACATTTATGGATTTTTTTTGTCTAGGTCTATTATTAAGAATGCAGTTTAAGACAGAAAAATAGTAAAAACTTCAAGATTTAAAGAATTTTATTGAAGAATTCGAAAACACCTGTAATGTGTTAAAATTTAATTCGAGATTTTTATGAAGTATTGCAAATTTGCATTCCTAATGTTTGCTCATTGGTTGAGTAATATTATTTTAACTTATAGTTCAATTTGTTAATAAAAGAACTTCCTTTCTGTATTATTTTGCTTTTCTTATAATTTCCATTTCCAATACAGGAGTTAATTTATTTATACCCTACATATACATACATACTTATTTACATATATATATATATATATATATATATATATATATATATATATATATATATATATATATATATATATATATATATATATATATATATATATAAAAGCAATTGACAGATGCTTTTTCAACCTAGTGAATTACACTTGTTTGTTGTACTGTGCTTAGACTCGTCATCAACCGTAAACAATATAACGCTGAATTTAAAAATTTAAACGTTAAGAGTAAATACCAAAATAATATTTGAAGTTTTGAAAGTAATAACATGAAGAGGAAGTCCAAACATTTGGATAATCGCCAGACATATTGAATCCAAGTGTACATCCTTGTATTAAGGACAATTAATGAAATATTTCCATTAAGAAAGTATGCATTGCCAAAGTATTATTGGCTAAATAAATTGTATAATATATATATGTGCGTGTGTGTGTGTGTATAGATCAGTATCCCTTCATATACAATCATACATACATAAATATGTGTTTCTGTGTGTATATATATATACACAAAATAATATTAATACGAATAGGTATATGATGCATGCTTTTCCAGTGTGGTCTAGCATTATTTAACCGCTATTACTTTGCACTGATTCAATTTCCAATAATCTAAAATATAGCAGGATGTAGCCAAAAAAATCTGGTCTACTACATTGACAACATCCATTTCTTGATAAGGATTGAGACGGCCTAAAATACTTGAACAAAACAAAACACTGTAAGAACATGAACAGGGCAGTTTATTTACAACTCTGATATCGAGTCGAGGTACATCTTATTCGAAAATTAGAAAAATACAATTAAATAAATAATAGTTGTCAGCTAAATTTAACAAAACTTAGTCTGAATATATATATATATATATATATATATATAGATAGATAGATAGATAGATAGATAGATATAGATATCAATGCCCAGCTCTGGCGTTTTTCCGAACACCGTTTGCAATTTCTCAGGTCTACTCTATCTATGTCGTTCTTTAATATGCTAGTCAACGTTTTCACAGTAAATACCCTATTAACCAATGTTGGTAGAATCTTATGTATATACTCATATTTATGTGAAAATATGCCATAGCAATTGCCACTTATAATATTTGTTTTTATAAGAAATATACAGTAACTTATCTCTGTTTTTGTGTGTGGTTTTGTTAGTGACGTCTTTTTAAAAGATACAGAGATCATTAAAAATAAGAACAAAGACGTCCTTCTTTTCTCTTTTCTCTGACCAATCCTAACTGATTTATTGCCCTTTAAGAAAGTGCACATTTCTCCACCAACCCAAGAAGAATGTGGATTATTACAACACAAAAGACAATAGTTAAACATTAGAAAACATAAAGAGAAAAATTAATTCCTTTAAAAAATATGTGAAAATAACCATTCTTTGCCTGATGATGATCACAAGAAAATATGAAAAGTAAAGTATAATATATATTTTTAAAAAATTAAATAAATAATCCACATTATAATCAAAAACATTTGCGGCTTCTCTTTTCTCTGTAAAATGTACCACTTTCTATTGTTGGAACAACTTTAATCTTCCCCTTATACACACAGACACACACACACACACATATATATATATATATATATATATATATATATATATATATATATATATGCATGTATGGATGTATATAT
>CAHIKZ030005336.1:1192500-1217500 GCA_903632075.3 Acanthosepion pharaonis
ACGTTTACTCAAATTGTGGAAAGCATTCAGCACCCGTTTTGAATAATAGATAGATAGATAGATAGATAGATAGATAGATAGATAGATAGATAGATAGATAGATACACGCATGAATAGAAATATATAATTTCTCAAAAATGTAAAAAAACACATACCGTTTCCGCCTCAATATATATATTTAAGTATATCTTCATGTTTTATCTATTTTTTTTTTATTTAAGTTTAATATTATCAAGCAATTATTATTTATACTTTATATATAGGTTTCTTTAAAACTTTCTCATGCATATGTATATTTTCCCTTCATAGAAATGTACATATATGAATACACATTTAAATTCAATTTCTTTCTATTTCTCTCTGTCAATAATATTTTTTTAAAATCGCGGACGATTATTCGCAAATATTTACAAATAGAAGAAAGGCAGACTGACGAGTGGACGGACGGATGAATGTAAAGAAGGTATATAGACTGATATATTTGCAGAAAAAAACGCTTCTACTTAAAAAGAAATACAAACCAATGTATATTGACGTGCATTCTACTCAGTGAAGAAACAAATTTTAGTGATGAATCAAGTTCAAACACCAACAGGCTCTATGTATAATGGGGATGCGCGAACTCCAACCCTCACACCAAAAAAACTTATTAGAAAATGAGAGCCATATTTTTCGATCGTACAAACGTCAAAAAACTGTTTCCATCATGCAGACTCTTGGTTATGCACGTGCTAAATTTATTTGTATGAGTGCTTGGACTCATACACGAGAGCGTGCACACACCCGCGCGATTGCACATGCACACAGACATGTGCACGCGCGCACAGACACATACTGAAGCAATCACATTATATTGGGTGAGTGCAAAACGTTTCCAACGTCCTCTTTTGAAAACGTGAGACTGAATAAACAGTGGAAAACTGATTTTTCGCTGGGAATTTTTGCACACCAATAATGTATACACGCACACACACACATATATATATATATATAATATATATACATACATATGCACGTGTGTGTATGGTATAGATGCAAGAGTCCATTGATTATTATGTATATATATATATATATATATATATATATATATATATATATATATATATATATATATATCATTTAATAATATAGACGTCTATTTATTTTTGCACTGATCCTTTCTAGTTCTCTAATCAGTTTCTTAATGTTAAGATGAAATTCATCAAGGGAGGCGCCGTAGTATTTTCTTACCCAACTAATTTTCGTTCTCCAACAAGATCAACCTCATGGGTGAATTAAAAAACAAATTAAACCGGATGATCTGAGTATACATAATCGACTCTCCCGTCGAGATTCGACGTATGAGGTTCAAGCAGATCAGTTTCCAGGAAACCGACAGCCCGACACCGGCACAAGAGATTCGATTATAGTGGTGAAGGCCTCGTGCAGGATAATCCACACTTTTTGAAGGACGAATACAGAAACCTGGTGCACTGAGTGCCACAAGGTTCCCAAACGACCCTCCGCAGGTTTTGAATTCAGAGTTGTTCTTCTCCTAGACCAGTTGCCATCCAAGGCTATAGAACCCAGTCTGTCCTGCTATTTTACCCATAGCTGGAGGGAGAGGAAGAGAGACATACCTTTCCCAAGGGTATTATATATATATATATATATATATATATATATATATATATATATATATATATATATATATGGTCTCATAATCTTAACAGATAAGAAACAGACAAAACAGACAATCATAAACATTTTAAAAATATGGGATTCGACATAGACATAAAAAATAATCTAAAAGAAGTCGATTTCCTAGATGTCACATTCAACCTAAGAAAAGGCACATATCAACGATATAGAAAACCTAATGGCAAAGCACTCTATATACACACATCTTCCAACCTACCACCATTTATAATCAAGTGAATCCAACAATCATTTAACCGCAGATTTTCTGACAATTCTTCAAGTGTAACCATCTTCAACGAAGCCAACAAAGTTTATGAAACAGCCCTAAAAGACACGCCAGACAGCGTAAGAATGTTAAACAGAAAATAAACATCATATAGTTCGACCTACCTTAAAAACAAACGTAGAAAAAATATTCATTAAATTCATACAAAAACTCTTCCCCCAACCCCATCAAGCACTCTTCAAAATATATTCAACAAAATCACAGTAAATATCATTTATATTTGCACCGAGAATATGACACAAATAATTGAAAAATGCAATAAAACAACCAACAAGCTACCCGCATAAATCAAATCCATGTGTAACTCTAGAGCAAATAATGAATGTCCCTTAAATGGAAATTGCTTATAGAACAATGTAGTATAACAAGCGACTATAAAATCAGCAAATAACGAAGAAAAATATACATAGGTGTAACTGAAGGACACTAGAAACAAAGAAATTACATATACAACACATCATTTGCAAATAGTAAATACGCGAACAGCACAATACTTTCTAAACATGTATGGGAAATAGCAAAAACAAAATCACACTAAAAATACCATGGAAAATAAAAAGAACATCAGCCTACAAAAATCACATTAAAAACTGAAAACTCTGTCTGGGAGTGAAAATAACGATAATCACCTTCACAAACCAACGCAAATTACGAAATAAACAATCAGAACTCATCTCAAAATGCTGACACGAAAACAAAATTTTACTTAAAAATCGAAAATTACAAAATAATAAAAAAAAATAAGTATAATAAATTAATCCGAATCAATAAATGAGTAAATAAAGAAAATAATAAGTATATTAACAAACTACGATGCACAAACACATCTTAGCATAATAATAACAATCAATAACAAAAAATCTGTATCCCTTTTACGCATCAGGGAAAACACATTTTTAGCAAAAGGGTACAGCTACCAGTTTGGCTACAGAGACTAGCCTGGCAAAGCCAGATTTAAATTAAATTCCTGTCGGAATGTTTAGTAAGACTTATCAATCTAGACCGATTTTTATTAAATTTAAGACTGTTTACGAAAATAAAAAAAAGGAATGGCAATTAAAATATGTTTGCCCACTAAAAATAAGGTTTATAGTAATAATATATTTATCTGCACACACACGCGCGCGCGCGCGTGTGTGTGTGTGTGTAAAAATAGAGATGCCTTTTGCTATGTGCCTGCTTGTGTGTGTGTGCGTGTGATGATATCACGAACTGTCAGTATGTCTATCATATTAAACCATTTACCACTGCTACTAACGGTCAGTGATTTCGTTCTCGAAAGCATATGATCACTATTGAAAGACTGGAATATCAGAATCTTTACATTTTACCAGAGATGACATTTTCTCCAGAGTAAACGAAGGTTCCTTAACTATGAGTTTTTGTTTGTCTTTGTTTTTAGGAAATATATACACAAGTGCAAAATCGTATATATAAAATCTTACATGTATATACAATCGTGTGTGCGCGTATTTTCTTACACCTAATGCTTTAATATTTTGTTACACTTAAATAGATATTTGTTTACATTTGTATATTGATTACAGGTGAATTCATATACACATAAAAAAAAATATATATATATATATATATATATATATATATATATATATATATATATATATATATATATATATATATATAAACACATATACACAATGTATGTATATGTTTGCACAAGTACATGTTCATGTGCGTGTGTGTTTATGCATGTGAGCATCCTAGATCTTGATTCTTATATTTTTATACATTAAAAAACGAATACGTACATACGTACGTATACAAAATGAAAATTCCAGAAGAATTCATATAATTTTATAAATCGGAAAATAGTCAGAAGAAAATAAAGCTGGCCTTAGGCCACGCTACTTGTACATGAAAATGAATCAATAACCTATATCAATGGATATAGTTATTAAAAAGATTTAGATCTGAAATATTAATTGTGTAATGTTATATCTATGCGATTAATATTTTTAGAGAATTAAGTACATTCATAGGCAAGGAAATTTGGTTGAAAAATAAAATTTTGTATAAAAATGCTATATATATATATGTGTGTGTGAGTATGTGTGTGTGTGTGTGTGTGTGTAAAAATAGATAAATTATAATATACATTCATATATATATATATATATATATATATACATACACACAGAGAGGCTCTCACACACACGCACACAGACACACACAGACACACACACACACACACACACACACACACACACACATAGGCAGCCTATTTTTTCCGAGAACATCCGTCTGCTATCCAATACCTGTATATGCACAGTTCCATTAATATACACACACCATAACACACAAACACAAGACGAGCGTATATATATATATATATATATATATATATATATATATATGCAAGTATAGGATTGATGTATACGGAATAAATTCCAATAACCAAAAATACTTTTAAAAGTGTGCTCAAGACAGAGTAGAGCAAATATAATTTATTCAAAATTTGTAACATAAATATGTTATAAAATCACTACAAAAATTACTTGATAAGACACCAGAAGTGTTGAAACAAAATGGCTATTTTTGTAGTGATTGTGTGTATGTGTGTGTGTATGCGTGTATGTATGTATGTATATATATATATATATATATGACCAAACAGGATGATTATAAACATAAATGTGTGTGTGTGCGAATTTTATGCAATGCTCATTAAGAAATGACAATTCCGATGTGTCTATTATCCAAGGTTTAATAAAGTAAATATTTTTGTTTCGTCAATTTAAATTAAAAGCATATGACAAAACATACATTAACATACAAAACATACACCAGTATACATACAAACCTACATATATATGAGTGTGCGTGTATATGTGTCTATGCATATACTTACTGGGGATTATGCATATAAATAAATGAATATGAATATAATTACACGAAAGTGTGTATATATACTAATAGTCAAATGGTAACAGAAAATCAAATACATATATGCATATATATATATATATATATATATATATATATATATATATATATGTATATATATATATTTGATTTTCAAATACATATATATATATACACACACACACACACACATATATATATATATATACATGTGTGTGTGTGTGTATATATATATATATATATATATATATATATATATATATATATATCAATGCCCGGCTCTGGCGTTTTTCCGAACACCACCGTTTGCAATTTCTCAGGTCTACTTATCTCTGTCGTTCTTTAATATGCTAGTCAACGTTTTCACAATAAATACCCTATTAACCAATGTTGGTAGAATCTTATGTATATACTCATATTTATGTGAAAATATGCCATAGCAATTGCCACTTATAATATTTGTTTTTATAAGAAATATTTACAGTAATTTACTTGGTGGTGTAAGATGTTATTATACAAACTAAAAATGTTATTATACAAAATTATTGTAAAGACATACGCAAAAGAATTTATTGTAAAGTTACTGATTGATGGAAACACAAAGTGTAAAAAAGTTGAAAAGAGAACAATCAATGAAAATAATAGCAATATGAGAAGAGAAAAAATAAATTTTGATGAACTAGCTAATAGTAAATTATTGCATAATTTTAATAGATATTATAATTTACATATATTTAAAAAAAGGAAAGCAGTGGAGAAACATGATCGCCTACGTCCTGAAGAAACATAACATTAAAACAAATAGCATGTACAACCACTAAGGAAATTTTATAGTCTTGAAAATTTTAACATTGAATAAACAATTTTTTCTGTAACTGTTAGAGCTTCAAAAGAGCTTCACATCAGGTGATGTCGCTATGATTTTAGGAGCAGGTAAATTTTTTAATTGGCCCGATCCAATTATCCTCCCATTTATTCATTTACTCATAGCTTATAAAAGAAATTGCTTCATAACTTTTCCCCAACGTATTAGTCTAAAGTGAACGCAAAATTTGAACTCGTTTTTTCCATTCCATTCTATGTTCGTTAAGCATTCATGGCACCACAGACACTTCTAATTAATTGATTAAACTAATACTTTATGGCATAAATACTTTCAAATGTAAAAATATCAGAAATTATGACTAACTGTGAAAATATTCTTTTGCCGCAAGAAAATCTTTTCATTTAAATATTTATTAATTAGTATGTTTTAAAATGTTAATTTAATTGCTATAGCCTACGTTTCCTAATATCGATTTCCATTAATTATTGATTATATTTAAAGGAAATACTAAGCAGAAAACTATTAAGACATTCCATTTGTACGAACATTTTATTATATCATCTCCATTTAGGAGCAGAAAAATACAATGTGTCATTCGCAAAGGAACATATCCAACGGGTTACGGTAAAACAAGGGACAAACAAAATATGTGGTACTAAACAGAATGTTTACTGTTGCTCATCTTAATTCAACAAGATAAAATATGTGCACGTTAATACTTTCAATCAAAAACAGAAACTGTAATAGCCATGTTTGGTATTATTATTATTATTATTATTATTATTATTATTATTATTATTATTATTTCCTTTTAGTTTCTGGTATGTACTCATTTCTTTCTGGGTCCCGACCAAAGACCTTAAGATCAGAAATGGCACATGACATTTTCCACAGAGCAGTTTTGAAAAAAAGAAAAATCCCATATTTTACATAGATAAAGCCGTTCGTAAGGTGTAGACTGTACTTGTGAGTACAATTTTTTGAATTTCTTTAAGGCATGGGCTACCATTATTATTATTATTATTATTATTGTTGTTGTTGTTGTTTTTATTGTTGTTGTTGTTGTTTTTGTTGTTGTTGTTGTTGTTGTTTTCTTTTATTTCTGGAGTATACTCATTTCCTCCCGGGTCCCAAACAGAGACCTAAGGTCAGAAATGGCATCATGACATTTTCCGCTGAGCATTTTTTTTAAAAAACCCTAAGATCACACAATTTTACATAAATGTAATACATTACAGTCGGCAGGGACTGCTATGTCAATTATTATTATTATTATTATCATTATTATTATTATTATTATCAGCGATGATCACTAGACATCTGGTGTGAATATTCAAATGCCTGAACAAATAGCAACAACATCAATAACAACACCAAAGACTGTTGTAAAACGAACGTAAAGCTGGAGAGAGAAACATTTTCCACTGAGTTTTTTCCTTTTTAAAAATTAGATTCACGCACATTTTATATAGATAAAATCCATCATAAGGTGTGATCTGTACTCATGAGTACATTTTTTTTTGTATTTTTTTAAGGCTTGGGCTACCAGAGATCCCTTCACTGAGTTTATCAGAACCTTTTCCAGTCAATTCGAGGGCTCCAACTACAACTGTAATTGTTGATGTTCTCATATGCCCTCATCGAATTATTATTATTATTATTATTATTATTAGAAATATTAGTAGTATGATGCAATCAATCTTACTGCGGACATGAGTTAAAAGAAGTTTTTTATTAGAAAATTTTTAAGAGTTTTTCTGACTATGTAATGTTTATTCATTAACAGTCCCTAAATACCAGCACTTTTCAATAGTGTCATTTTCTGTACGATCATAACTCTCCCTTAGATTTCCATTTCCTCATTATGATTATTGTAGATTTCATAGGGATTATAGCTCCCATAATAATCGGTGGTTATCACTAGAGTCAATGACAGCATGACCCAACAACGACAGGCAAAACTGTCACCTTCATGTTTACACAACTTATTCAGGTATTTATGAAGGTTGAGATACTTTTCAATTTCCTATAAATTTACTCTGTTCTTTCGGAACTGTCAAATCCACCGTCAATTTTTTTTCTTCTTTACAACTGCTAGATCCTGCCTCCTAACCTGGATTAACTGATTTGCTTGAATTTCAAACACCCTGATTTTATTCGTTTCTAGGACAGATTCTGGTCAGTACATATATCATTGGTCAGAACGGTTAAAGTACTGTCGATTGTATAGTTCCCTGAAGATCACTTTATCCACTCACTAATATTTATGCCGATACTTTTTCAAGGCTTAATTTGCTACATTCAGTTATTATATAAGTATTCCACGCCGTGTACATTAGTTATTCTTCTGTTTTCTATCTATTATGGTCTTTATATAGTCAGTGCTTATGGCATTGTTTTAGGATGCGACTCCGTTTATCTCCTTAGACATGTCAATTTATCTGCTATGCCATCGATTTGTCTTCTAAACTGTTCATACAATTGTTTTTATTTCTATTTTGGATTTCTTTTTGTTCTTTTCTGGTTCTCTCTCCAGCTTTACGTTCGTTTTACAACAGTCTTTGGTGTTGTTATTGATGTTGTTGCTATTTGTTCAGGCACTTGAATATTTACACCAGATGTCTAGTGATCATCGCTGAGGATTAAGTGACAACAAGTAAACTTAAATCACCAGCACCCTTCTCGCTGCCTGCATAATCGAAACTTTTCCTCTAACTTACAACTGATTCCATCTAGATTCTTGTGTTTTGGGTAGAAATTTAAATTTAATTACTAATATGGGCATGGTACTAAGCTACATATTATGAATATTTCTCAACTCCCGGGCAAGGTCCTGATATTTCTTTATGTTTTTTACTTTTCTTCATGTTTACTCTGTAGCCTGCCATTGCATCCATTTTCACAATCTGGCTTTTTTTTTTATTCATGATTATCAAATCCAATTTCATGCTTGAATAGTGGAGTCGGGTTAGGCGTAAAATTAAAATTATTTAGTAATTTTTCTTTCAAAACAACGCCTGATTTGCACGGTGCAATTTGTCTACGTAGTCGAAGCCAAATCATTTGCACAGTTCCTAATGTGTGAATATCATGATTATTTTGTAACCATTATTAATATTATTATTATTATTGTTGTTGTTGTTGTTGTTGCTGTTAGTTAATGTGTGCGCATAGAGTAGCGACTATTGGCACAGAAATTCAGATTGGCGTGTCGAGTTTAAATTTAGCCGAGACCGTTGCGTTCACTTTCACGCAAATACGAGGTTTAAATAGGTTTCCCCTCCTCCACCCATTTATTGGTTAATAACTGAGCAGACTGAACTCTCTAACTTTGGTTGGCAACTAATCCAGGAGAAGGACAACTCTGAATTCGAAACTGTAAAACTAGTTGGGGTGTACGGGTGAGCAATTCCACTGTTTAAAAAGCACATTAGCACTACTACTATTATGTTGAGGCAGGGGTAGCCCTATACTTTACAAGGGAGTATACAAGATTTACGAAAAACAAGAAGAATTATTTAATGAATAATTAAATTATTTAAGAATTATTTAATTGTAGTATTAATTATGTTGTTAGTTACACCATTTTTCTTTCATTTATTTGTATTTTTGCCCCAGGCGTGAAGATTGAATGAGAAAAAGTCCCCTTAAATTTCCTGTACCTTTCTTAGTCTCCTAACAGACACAAACACCACGGTGATGTTTAGAGAGTTTCAATTCTTCCCCAAGTGTCCAATTCATCTCAATTGTAGTATCGCGACCGCAGCTCAAATGTACCAATAATGGGCATGACATGTTCCAAAACTTAATATGTTCATAGGCGAGTTTCTGGTATGTTTCGCTTTTTTTATCATCATCTTCTAGTCAACTGGGACGTTCAATTCAATCCTCTTTTTCTTGTTTATAGTTTGCTAGTACCGTTTTTTACTTTCTGTCGCCAAGGTGAATATTATTACTAAATTATTTTTACCATATTATTACTATTATTATCATTCTTTTACTGAAAAAAGTTCCTTTAAAATTTTTCTTTGCTGTTTTACTGACCGTATGCCAACCAGGCACTTGGGGCAAGAAATGGATAATGGTTTAGTTGGTCAACCAAACATTCAGCAATAAAATCAATAAAATTGTATACACAAAATCATCAGCCACATTTTGTCAGTATCATATTATTATTATTATTATTATTATTTTCTTTTATTTCTCTTGTATACACATTTATTTCGGGGTCCCATCCAGAGACCTAATCATTTTTATTAAAAGAAACTATGATCACACATTTTACATAAATAAAACTTTTCGCAATGTGTCAGCTTTACTTGTGAGTACATTTTCTTCTATTTCTTTAAGGCATGGGCTACCAAGAATCCCTTCAATGAGTCGATTGGAACATTTGTCAATCAATCCGAGGGTTCCAATTACAAATGGATTTATTGATGTCCTCATGTGCCACATGTTTTAGATTTTCACTTCAAGATCCTTGTATTTTGATAGTTTTCTGAAGCTATATTTTGATAGTTTTCTTAAGCTATATTACAATTTGTAGGAGCTGCCATGTCAATAAGAAAGCATATTCTGTTTTTGGTGTCTTTGATTACGTTTTTTTATTATTATTATTATTATTATTATTATTATTATTATTATTCTCTCATTGAGTGTTCACACTATAAAGAACAAGTGGCTTGAATTGGAGATTAAGTGACAGAAAATTTCCTCAATATTTTAGTACTTTTTTTTAATTCTAAGCGGTTTTCGATAGTCAAGATGATGGTTCCAATTCTTGCCCCAATTTCCAGATTCCTCCAGAGTCTTTTCCAAGTCAAAATCGGAATGCTACCAGTACGCTGATAACTCGACTACCAAGTTCATGTCTCACAATTTCCTCAGCTCCTTTGTAAGATCCTTATCTCTTTTTATTTCCTTTCATATTTACTCTTTGATCTGCCACAACAATGAAATCCACTCTCTGACAGGTTCTGCTTTATGACAATCAGATCTGCTCTTTTGGCTTGGATTGGTTAATCTGTCTGAATCTCAAAATATCAGAAAATGTTATCGGCTTCCTTTTAAACATTATTATTATTATTATTACTATTTTCATTATTATTATTACTACTACTACTACTACTACTACGCTCCACCCAGAATATATAAAAATACCAAGAAGATTAATGATTTGTTGGTGTATTGTTTTTTTGTTTTTTCCTCAAAAGAATAAAAGTGTGTATATAAGTGATCTGCTGATAAAAACTAATAAAAGGTTAATCCATAATTAATATTCAAATGTGTTCACTTTTGTAATTAAAGCTCATTTTTCGGTGTTAAGTAATTATAAAAACAATTGTGAATTTTATGCTTTTCTGTAATTCTAGTGCTAAAGATCTCCATAGGATATTTTCTAAAAATGCGTCAGAAGGAAAATATTCTTACTTAGAGCAAAACTGGGTGGTGATGGTACTCCAAGATCTTACCAGATACTGAAAGGCATTTTATAAAATTTAGGAAATTTTCTCTCTATCAATGAGACCCGTTTTGGCAGGAAACCTTACTCTTATTATGAATCACGGAAAAAAAGCTAACAAGAAAATGAAGATTTCTGAGTCGCCAGACGATGTAATGCTATAGAAAATCCATCAAAAGGTTTTCGGAAAAGTGCACAAACAATAAGTCAAGTAGAACGAATATTGCAATATTCCGTCCACGACATGTTGACCAGTAACTTTCATGTCGTACTTATTGGAGCTAAGCCGAAACTGCATTTGCGTAAATGTCACGAAGAAACCAGTGGGCAGAGATTATCCATAAAGAGCGCGCTGATCAACAGTATGTGATTTGGACAGATGAAAAGCGCTTCAGCTTTAATGAACCTGGATGTTATAGACTTTTTTGGCATAATCTACGATGAGAAACGCCAAAAACACTGCTCATAGATAATTACCGAACAACAGATTTTGATGTTTTATATGAAGCCAGTCTCCGAAAATGAAAAATTTAAATTTACAACTATCTGAAAAATACTAAAAAGAAAAAAATGGAAATATTTTATAAAAATCTGAAGTCGTTTTAAAACAAATCTATTAAAAATTTTAAAAATTCAATGCATTTATTTTCGAACGGAATGCATTATTATTTAAGCCAAACGAGGAAATATTATTTCTATATTAGTATTTTTATTTCTATATTAATATATTCTATATTAGTATATCAGTATTAGTACTGTTTTATATTAATATTGATTATGTAACGTAATTTGCGTGATTTTCTCGTATCTGTTTTCGATCATGATCCTTCCTCCGATTTTCATTTTCCTTCAGCTGATAAATGCTCTTCGGGAATGTTTCCAGTCCTCCAATAAGGGGTGCATCAACTGTCATCTTAATGTGCCACAACTTCCTCAATTTTCTGGCAAAGTCAAGATATTTATTTTTTGCTTTCTTTCATGCTTAGTCTATGATTTGACATGTTTCCTGTGACCGGAATTGTTGGATTCGTTTGAATCTCAAAGTCCCAGAAGATTTTACATGTTTTATTCTCTAGGATTAATTCTGGTCTATGAATATACCATTGATCAATATACAATTCACAGGAATCTACTCAGTATTCTAGCTGCTTTCAGTAATGCGTTGGTTTGAATGATCTAGATTTTTCTTCGGATTTCTAGTTCCTTAAGTGTTTTCATTTTATTTTTCTTGATCACTCCCAGTGTTCTAGCAATGATTGACACAACTCTTACCTTCATATTGCATAATTTTTTCATTTTTATGATGACGTCCACATACCTATCTATCTTTCCGATTTCTTTTAATTTAATTTTGCGATCTACCTGTACAATGAATTATACTATTTGACATTTTCCCTTATGTTTACGATAATCAGATCTTAGTTCTAGGCTATATTACATCACCTGCTTGAATGTCTTAGTCGTAAAGGATTTTGTTGCTTATTCTCTTTTGAGCCTATAATATTGGCTTGTACGATCAAATCATATTCATCTACAGTTCCTAAAGAATCTCTCCCTTTTCACCTAGCCATGCCTAAGTTTGTGCTCCTTTTGAGCATTCCTACTCCTTCCTTCACATTATGTTTTTACATGTAAGATATGTGTTACATTCATAGATAAATTACTTACAAAATAGTTTCTCTTTATTTTTTAAATAAGTATTTTTGTTATATTTTCTAGGAAAAATACTGAATCATTTTCTATTTATTACCAACTGTTGTCATTGTTTATAAAGAATATTTCAAGTGACATACAATAAAGATACAGGGGTTATATTAAAATTCGAACAACTCTGAAATCTTGCTTGAAAATAAATAAGGATTATTTTTGTTTGTATTCTTGCTTTTCTTTTCTTTTCATTTTTCTATATTTCTCATTTGACGTAAGTTTTCTAATTTTTCATTCAATATTCGATTATATCCACAACATTTTATTTAGTTGGTGACTATGTTGATCGTCAGTAGTGAAAAATACACTTTCGGACGGAATACCTTATGAATTAATTAATTCTTCTGCATCGTCTCTCCATACATATGTTGGTCATACCACATCATTTTTCTCGAGGAGATTGATCTAACACTCTGATCAAAGTGCCATATGTAAACGAATAAAAGAAATCTGTGATGTCTCTTCTAATTTCCGTGTGATTTTGGTTGAAAATACAATACTCTGCCATTCCGACTGCAAAAATGATTACAAATCTTGCAGGACCTTTATCATTAAAATTTGTTTCAATCTAATTGTACATGTCTTAAAATGGCTTTTATCTGTAAGAGCATTCTTGTCACATAACGCTAAAATTTATTTCACATTGCACACTACACGTTTATTTTGGACTTTGGGTCGTTAACAGCATAAACGTCATATTCTTTATTTTTTTTTTTATTTTCCTATTTTTTTCTTTGAAAATAACGAACTCGGAAGATAAGACATAATTTCAAGTTCTTTTATGAGGTTTCACCTGACATGCTTGTATAGGTGCCTGTGTGTCTATGTGTATGTGCGTGTGCTGAAAAAGAATTCCTATAAAATAACCCTACGTATATATAGAATTTCCTCAAGGTTTTTAGTTAGTTTATAATCTTAGCTTAATTTGTCCCTGGATTAAAAATAGGAGGCATCCAGTGAAGATCGAACTAACTACTCAGTAGTAATGATACACGATACAAGTTTGCTAAACATTGCACCAAAACAAAGCATAATTAGGTTTTTTATTTATCTTTGTAACCATATTACTCGAAAATATAGCAACAGAGCCTGGAGATTTTAAAACAATATTGAGCTTCGTCACCAGAGTGGGGGGGGGGATTTGCCTAGACAGTACTTTTCCTTCGATAGGGAGATGGAATCATTATAAGAAGACAGATGCGTCCCCAAAAGAGGAAATCCCGCGTGGGGTTGAACAATTTTTGTACAGCTCTTTTGAGATCTAACATTAAACTCGACCTTGTGTTACATATTATTCAACGTGGGCGCATGGATAAATCTCCAATCTGAAATATAACATAGACTGTCCTCTCAAAGAAAAAAGCTACTATAAATATTGTAATGCATAATCAGGTGTTTCATGTTGGAATAATGTTCAGCAACTTTATCTTACGGACCTTTACTATTGTATTAGTGTTTGATCTTCCCTGATTGTTATAGCCATGACCATTTGTCAGATTAAGCTATCAATGCATAAAAACTAACTATTGACGCCATTGAACCAAGTACTGCTTAACACGCTAATCTCTCAGATTATTCGGTCATCATTGCTGTGGATCAAATTAGTGTCTATGACAGTATTGGTATGGGTTCAATTATCACTGGGGTATCATACATGTTGCCTTATGTCAAATTAAGCTAAGCTTTCTAAATATACATAATGCATAAGAAAGCATTTAAAACATTGGAAGAAAAAGCTCTTTCTTAGGTTTGATATTCTTAAAAATATTCAACTACGATTTCCTTTCGTATTTTATTTAATGTTGTAGTCTCAGGTGTGACATTTTCCCCATTGCAATGTTTGTTGATACCCAGTCCATTAGAATATATTGATAAAACCAGATCTCAGAGAACGGGTTTTATCAAGTCTTTTCAAAAGACTACCATCGATAAATAAATAAAAAGAACTAAGCAAAGGGAAATAACAAGTATAAAACTAATCATTTTATTACATACTTCTGTATGCTTAATAAGTTTTACTTTTTTACATGTCTATATCTATTGTTGTGTTTCTCTATTCCTTCACTCTATGAGGTTGATAGAACCCATAAAGCAAATACATCGTGTTAGAAGTAGGGTGTTTAAATTACTATTAGATATACCAGCAACATTTAACCAATTAGTAAACCAAATGCACACAACTTTATAGAGAATCAATGTTTAAATCTGGAAAGAACAGTAACATCAGAAACATGATAACAGCATGTACAATATGCAACAGGTGGCAACTGGTGCAAACCAAACTACTATTGACGCAGGCCAATCTTCCTAGACACCTTTAGGAAATGTATAGTCTGATACACCTAGGTACAGAGGCAATAAATATCACCGTGGATTATTACACTAACTTTCAAGTTCGGTATGTTTCCAGATATGTCATGAAGCAGACTACACCTACTTCACAAATACAAAGTAAGATTTGCTATCGACTATTATATATATATATATATATATATATATATATATATATATATATATATATATATATATATAATTATTTTTATAAAAACAAAATATTATAACATAAGTATGTTATAAAATCACTACAAAAATAGCCATTTTGTTTCAACACACTCTGTGTCTTATCAAGTGATGATGTTGAAAATAAAATAAATGGTTTTAAAAGTTTCAGATTAATTAACGATCCTACACTAGGGGGAAACATTGTTACAAAAGCTAGAATAACCAATCAAAAATGAAGTATAGAAAGATTCAAAAGCTTGACAACGAAATCATGTTATAATATCTATTCAGATCTTTAAATACGTTTAATATTAAAAATAATTTATACTAACCAATAATTATAAAATTATATGATAAAATTTAATATTAAAATTAAAAACTGGCAATTTTAAAATCCAAGTTTAATCACTATCAAGTTTAAAAACTACAAAATTATTGAGAAAAGAAAAAAAAATTATTGGTTATTCTAGCTTTTGTAACAATGTTTCCCCCTAGTGTAGGATCGTTAATTAATCTGAAACTTTTAAAACCATTTATTTTATTTTCAACATCATCACTTGATAAGACACAGAGTGTGTTGAAACAAAATGGCTATTTTTTTGTAGTGATTTTATAACATACTTTATGTTATAATTTTTTTTTTTATAAAAATAATTATATTTGCTCTACTTTGTATTGAGCACTCTTTTAAGAATAGTAATTGTTGGTTATTGGAATTCATTCTGTATATACCAATTATATACTTGGTTATATATATATATATATATATATATATATATATATATATATATTGAATAAAAATGACAATAGGAAAACTGGTAATTGCTGAAACGTTTCGTCCAATGTGGACTTTATCAAAACAATTACCAGTTTTCCTATTGTCATTTTTATTCATAAATATTGTCTTCTCTACTGGTTAAATAGGAGAAATTTTCATATATATATATATATATATATATATATATATATATATATATATATATATATATGAAGATATATGAGAGATAGATAGATAGATAGATAGATAGATAGATAGATAGATAGATAGATAGATGCAGTCTTATATTGTAATGTTTGTGCAAGCGTTAATCCTAACTTCAGGGTTTTGCGTTTACTGGCAATTATTTCATTTAAAAGAATGGAATTTAAACAATGAAAAAGGGGGTTTGTTGTGATTAAACAAACTAGAATTAATTTTACATGAACTTATAACCAAATAATTTATTCAAACAAAAAATATTTTCTTACGAATACCACCATAAATAGAACTTATAAACCTAAAATAATTTTATGAAAATGTGAATGACTGTAAGTGTAATGTGAGAAAACGGTTGATAACATTATTTACAAACATTTCATGGGAATAAAATCTGTAATAAGATTTAATTTAACTTTAATCAATTTTAAATTTAAAACAACAATAATTTCAAGTAAATGATAGCACATTCCATTGATGTCAATACATACACTGCTATATTCTAATTGGAATTTCATATTTCTTAAACGCTCATTTTAGTGACTACACTAGCTAGCTAGCTAGCTAGCTAGCTAGCTAGATAGATAGATAGATAGATAGATAGATAGATAGATAGATTAAAATCTGTCTTAATTTCTAAGATGGTATAATCAAACTAATTTTCTTAATAGTCCCACGCTATTTGAAGTAAATGTTTCTTCATTTTCATAACGGTTAGACCGTCAACAAGGTTCCCTGTTTTACTAGCCAACGTATATCAATTAACGCTTGCTTCGATTAACCAAACATCGGTAAGGTGTTTGCTTTGTCACTGGAACAGCCGGCTCTTACAATATTCGTTCACACCCTTTACCGATAAATCGCTGAGAGGGTGTGAGAAAGAGAAGCAAGAAGAAGCAACAAAATGGAAGCATTAAAGAAATGAGACAAGAAGAGAAAGAGTGAGTTGGTATAAACGGGAATAATGGAAAATACACGAGAAAAGGATCAACAAAGGAAGGAAAGAAGAATGAAAGAAAGAATAGATGGAGGAATGGTCTGTCATGTCATCTTGCCTTGTACTAACAACTACATGACGTCGGTGCCGCACTGATGACCTCGCATGTGTCCATCACTTTAAATGGATGTCAATGAACGGCTTTCAGTCTCGTGGGCGCCGTGTTTCGCTTTTTCGTTCAAGAGTTCGGTCCTCTTCATCTCCTTCCCTAACCATCTCACTCACTATATCTCACTCTTCTCTCTCTCTTCTCTCTCTCTCTCTCTCTCTCTTTCACTCTCTTTCTCTCTCTTTCTTGTTATCTCTTTTACGTCTCTCCTTATCTCTTTTTCTTTATTCTCTGTCTCCTCGATCCATTTTTCTTTCTTTCTTTTTTCTTCTTTTTCTTTATTTCTTTCTTAACGTTCTTGCTTTTTTCTTTCCCAGCTTTTCTTTTTTCTCAGTTTTTCTTTGTTTGTTTGTTTGTTTGTTTGTTTCTTTCTTTCTTTCTTTCTTTCTTTCTTTCTTTCTTTCTTTCTTTCTTTCTTTCTTTCTTTCTTTCCCAGCCTTTCTTTTTTTCCTAGCCTTTCTTTTCTTCTCAGTATTTCTTTCTTTCTTTCTTTCTTTCTTTCTTTCTTTCTTTCTTTCTTTCTTTCTTCCTTTCTTTCACTCCCTTATTTCCTCAGTGTCTTCCGAGAAAGTCAAGTGGGGAGGACGATGATGACGACGATGGTTGCTGTTTAAGCGCACACTTCGCCCGAGAGTGCTTCGGCGTCGGCGAGACGCCCTGAATACACTTACACTCTCGCATCCCACCGCCGTTTCTGGGCCCCTCTTTTGACAGACATAATTCAAATTGTTCATCTAACAGGCACGTAATGTCTCTGCCCCATGGACGATGGAATCAACCGCCATGCTGTATTGTGAAGAAGTTGTGGAGGAACAGAAAAAAGAGTTATGGATGGACATTTTCAATAAAGCTTCTGCTGCTGCACTTGCTATCATCATCACCATTTTTTCATCACTGTCATCATTATTGTTAATAAAGATATTGCTGACACTCTAAGCTTTCGAGTTATCTCCCTTCTCTTTTCACATTCTTAAGACATTCTTAAACACTGCTACTACTACTACTTCTCATATTTTTGCTTCTTTGTCCGTTAATATTATTATTACATTTTGCTTCCATCACTAGTACTCTACTGACACTATTATTATTATCATGGTTATTATTATTATTATTATTATTATTATTATTATTATTATTATTATAACTGGTTGTTCACGTCAGTGGCAACAGGTGGCTCATATCTGGAGTTTAAGTGACAGCAAGTAACCACAATACTCCAACGCTCTCAGTATTCTAACCGTTTTCAATAATACTGTCGTTTGGATTTTTCTAAGTCTTCCATTAATTTCTAGTTCCGTCGGTCACCTTCTCGTTACATGAGTTTTGACTTTTTCAGCTTTATCATAAGAATTAAACTTAAAGAATATTGCATTTCATTTTCTATCTACTTACTCTCTTGCCGGCATGAACAATGAAATGCATAGTCTAGTAAGTTCCGGTAACGAGAATTTCTTTGAGTCTGAAAATTTTTTTGTCTCATACACTAAGACAAATTCTTGTCTGTACATATAAACATCGGCCTATTTACACTCCTCCCCGGCCTTTTGAACAGGAGTAGAGGTTTATCCCTTGTTTCCTGTTTAGGATTGGGTTTCTGGTTCCTTCTCCTAAAGTTTTCTTATTCTCTTTCACTCCCTGCGACCCCTTGCGTCTTAGTGGTCTTATCGCCTTGCATGGGGTTAATTGATTAAGAAAAATGTCAAAAAGTATTTGTTTACACAATTACCAGTGGGTCGCCTTCCTCACCTAGTCTTGTCAATTCTTGTATCTTTTTCTGGGCATAATTTGCCGCTGATTATGTCGTTCACCATCCCATCTTTATTTCCGCACAGCTACATTTGATATTCTCCTGTGTTTTATCGATTTTGTCCTTTATTTAGTTGATTCTTACTACAGTGTAACCCGGATATAAGAGAGTTGTCGGGACCGGAGAAGAAGTCTCTTATATCCGGGTTTCTCTTATATCCGGGTTTGGTCTATTTTATATACATTAGCACAGGCTCTAATTTGGGACCAGAGAAAATCTCTTTTATATCTGGGTTTCTCTTATATCCGGGTCTCTTATATCCGGGTTACACTGTATATTATTTTACGTCACTTTTAAAAGAGACTCAATTTTTCAGTTTAAGTTTCCTCTAAGTAGCCATGTCTATCTCGATTTATCTGTCATTCCTTATATTTCTCTTTTGAAATGTCCATATCGTTATTTCTGTTCCCTTTTTTTAATTCACATTCTGTTCTACTGTTATTTAGTAAGAGAGCCATACACCAAAAAAATAAAACTAGAGTAAAAGTATACGAAGCCTAGTATATCTATCAAAACATATCAAGCATATGCGTCACACCCAAATGCTTACGATTTATATTGAGATTGAGAGGTTTTGATAAAAGAAGCACATGGCCTTGTAGGTGATACCCAGTTAAAATTCCTTCAGGTCAGATATCCGGTCCGCTCAGACAGTCACCGATTGACAGTGTTCCAAAGTATCTAGATGTGTCTCCCAATTTGCATTGTCTGCCTCATCTTTCAAACTTAAAACGGACCCTATCAGCATCCTATCATGATACTCCCTAAATATTCCTGCTCATGAGATACACAATGCGGTAACCCCTAGGACTCATGTCCAACTGAGAAGTAAATTTTTGACACTGAAGGGAATATTTGCTATAGCTCATCTTAATTCACCAATACAAGATATGTACATGTTAATAATTCCAATCAATTAAGATGAAAAGCTATGAAAGCTATGCCTGGTGTAGCACCTGAACATCTAATAGTAGTTGCCATGCATTACCATGTTCGCACCATTTATACAATAATAATCGCTAAGTATTGACTAAAAGTAAGTACCCTCAAATCTCCAGCAGGCTCCTCAGTATAGTCGCAGTTTCTAGTCACGTTGTAGACGGTAGAGTCACAAACCTCAAGATTTCCAATTCCACAATCTGTCAGATTTATTAATCATGCGTATCAAATCCATTTTTCTTTCTTCGATGGGGTAGTTGATCTGGATGTAGAAATCCCGAAGTAATAATTTACCCGGCCTCCCCACCAAGGCTGGATATGACACAAGATGTTTTTAACGTGGGATATACTTATGCACATGAGCCAAGGACAAAAAGTTGCTTTTTGCCCAGCCCACGTGACTACTGTCTCGCTGGCATCGCTGTTACAACCTCTTGAGTGCAACGGGGAAGGCAATGCTGCAGCAATGGAATCCCCGGGGTTAAGCAAATTCTCATGTCTAAAAGGAGCATGAAGTGTCTTGTGAATTTTGTTTTCAAAGACACTCTCAGGTTTATCTTAATACCATTTATTAACACGGTCGAACCTAAGTCATTTGCATATTGTATGATATCTCCACCTCGTGGTGCTTTTAAATTATTTTTAGCCAATTTCCTATATTCACTGATTAAGCGGTTTACCGTTTCAACTCATTTTGCTATTATCTGCGTTTGTCAGTCAGTAAGTTGTTCTGTAAGGATGATGAATTCCGTTTCTCTCCGCAGGCGCCCTCTGTGTAGCCGTGTCCACATTTTTTTCTTCGCAGTATTTTTTATTTGCCTTTCAAATTTTTCGTGCAGGTTTTCGTTTTTTTTTTAATTTTTCTTTCTTTGTCTCACTCCACACTTTTCCATCGTATGTCGATTTTTTATTTCTTGTTGCACTGCTTCGATTATTTTTTTATATTTTCCATCTGGCCAAAGTCTTCTATGCTATTAATTCTCTGCCACCGTATCTTTTTACCACACATTATCTGAATATGCCTTCTTTGAGATGTAGATTATTATCAATGGTTATAGTTTTCCTGGTTCGGTGATCACTTGATTTCAGTTATTATTATTATTATTATTATACAATTATTATTATTATTATTATTATTATTATTATTATTATTATTATTATTATAGATGTTGTTGCTGCTGTTAAATACTATCTGTGTGTGTTATTAGGAATATCTTTAAACTATGTTATTTAGTGAGCATCTTGTGTGTGTGTGTGCCATATTTTTCAGGGCGTAGGTGATCATTGCTGTCCACAACTGCCTATCTTTTATTTGTCTAAGTAGCCTTGACATACAGCTTTGTCATTGTTCTGCCATCCATCAACACAAAATCGTCAATTACCTTACTTGCTTTTTCCAAACAAAATTCTTGTTTTTAATATATAGAACGGAAATAGATGTTTTAAAAACACTATCAATAAGGAAGAAGCAAAAAAATAAAAGTAATTATTGTTTGGTTGTTATTGATGTTAATATTTTTGTGATCATTGATATTTATAAAACTTCTTTTAATATGATAAATTGTCACACAGGAGTCATGTGGGTAGGACTATTGTACTATGTCAATTTTCCAATGTTTGTCTGCATGAAAATCAGTATTCAAAATCTTAGGTTTAAGATAAGTATGTGTTTAAGATTAAGTATGAATTTGAACATTGGCCACTAGTGGCTATAAGAAATACTTTGCTCTTATTGACCAAGTATATTATTATTATTGTTGTTATTATTATTATTATTATTATTATTATTGTTGTTGTTGTTGTTATTATTATTATTATTATTATTATTATTATTATTATTATTATTTCCTTGGATTTCTGTTGTATACACGTTTCCTTCCGGGTTCCATCTAGAGACCTAAGGCCAGAAATGGCTTCTCGACATTTTTTAATAATCATTTTTCTAAAAACAAAAACAACTAAGATCACAAACATTTTACATAGATAAAACTCTTCGTAATTTGTGAGCTGTACTTGTGAGTACAACTTTTTATATTTCTTTATGGAATAGGCTACCAGGAATTCCTTCAGTGAGTCTATCGGTAACTTTTCCAATCAATCTGAGGGCTCTAACTACAACTGCAATTATTGATGTCCTCACCACAATTTTTAGATCTCCACTTCAAGTTCCTTGTATAGTGATAGTTTTTTGAAGATCTTCAAAGATACATAACAATCTGCAGGGACTGCCATGTCAATAAGAAAGTACACGCATGATCTTTGATCACGATGTCTGAAGGATAAGCATTGATTGTTCTGTCTGTGTGTATTTTAAAGTCCCATAAATTTGTTACAGGTCCCATCTCTCTAACGGGGTCTAGGTGGTGCTCATATCAGTTTTTTGCTGTTTCCTTCCCGTAAAAGTTGCAGACTTTCCAGTACAGACATTGTCCCACTCTGTAATGCCAAGTTTTATATTCAGTGAATGCCAATAACGTGCAACCTGATACAAGATGGTCAATTTATTCTGGAATCTGCATTGTGAAACTAACGCAATTTTTCAGTATGTGTGCTATCTTTTCTAGTTAGCAAGCATTCATCATTTGCAGCAAGAATATAGCCTTCAGTTTCAGCCTTTAGCCTTGCAACTGAAAGGTACGGGGTTTGTCTACATCACTTTGTTTGGCACGAACAGAGTATTGACCATGAAGAGGCTTATCTTGCCATCATTTCTGCATTTGGTACATTGCATTTGCATTTGCTTTCTATTTTAGATTCTTTGCCGCTGAAGTAGGTGTATTATGTAGGTTTAATTGTACTTCTTCACCCACTTTATTATTTACTTGCACTTTTTCTTCTTCCTCTTGTTGTCGTTCTTGTTGTTGTTGTTGTTGTTCTTCTTCTTCTTCTTCTTCTTATTATTATTATTATTATTATTATTATTATTGTGATAAAGCTTAATTATTACATTCTTCTCCCTATTATTCACTGTTTTACCATTGTCATATATTTCCTTATTTTAAAAAATTCTGAAGGCAAATCCTTTCTTTTCCTTTCCTTACATTAATGTCAAAACCATCTGTAATTCTAAAGATATCTTCATTTTCATAATAGTTTTTTTTTTCATCAATAACTATCACTATCATTAACGACTTGCATTTATCGTTATTATTAATGCAGCAATTATCAGCTCTATCCTAAAGTCATCTATATTTATAAGGTGCCCTAATTTCTCAATGTGCTGAACACCTGTAACATCGAAATCAATAATTTTGTATAAACAACTATTCTTATAATAATTATATTGTGTATCGTCATCCCGGGAAATTCCAGTGGACATTCTTAAGATTCAAGAAATGAGAGGTATCTTCAAGATTCAACATATCTTTGCATTTATACCAGATTAAATATCCTGATTTCTAGCCGTTGTAATTTAGCTTTCATTATTCTGTATGTCTTTCAAGTCTGATAAGTTTCGACGTAATTGGCAATATAAACAAATTTTCTTCATCTTCCTTCCCTATCTCTCTCTCTCTCTCTTTCTCCCTCTCTCTGTGCTCTGCTCTGCCTTTTTCACATAAAGTCGATTGACGTCATCCTTTTAGTGCAGCACTTTATGCAATGTCGTCACTTTTCTGATCAAGAGTTATCGGTTCTTCTCTTGTCCAGTTTAGGAATAATTCTGAAAATACTACAATGGACTCTGCTCAAATTTTTATTTTTTTAATCTAAGTTTCTGTTTTCTGGGTTTAGTGTCATATGTTTTACTTTTGAGGAATTATTTTCTGACTTTTTCCTACATTTTATTCTGTTTGATTGTATATATTTACAATATTCATAAATATATTTATCCCCATTTCCATATAAACATCCCGATAATTCCCTACTTTACTTAATTTTTGTCCTTTTATTGTTCTCTATCCTTGATAATGTTTTTCTTTTTCGCATATTCTTTCACACTCGGTAGCACCTCCTTTCTTATTGGCTTTATTGCCTTGCTTGGGGTGAAATGATTAAAAATATTTATATTTATGCATATACTAAATATTTATTTATTCATGCATTTATTTATGCTTTAATTTTTTAGGGAGATGACGTATTTTCAAATTAGTAGGAGAGGCGTCTCGAATCCTTACGTTTTTTGTTTGTTTTTTTTTTGTTTGTTTGTTTGTTTTTTGTTTTTTTGGTTTTTTGTTTTTGTTTGTTTTTGTTTTTGTTTTTATTTAAGTTTTATTTTTACTCTTTATGATTGATTAGTTTTTACTATTTAACATTTTAAACATTTATCTTAACAGCAGCAACAGCAGCAACAGCAACAACAATAATAATTGGTCTTATAAATATTTGACAATTATTCTCTATTATATTATTTATTAATTTAGCAGGTAGTAGCCAACACCTGTATTTAAGACGAATATGGGCCCAGGACAAAAGACAAACAAAAATAGATCGACTACTTAACTATCAACAAGAGATTCAGGAATACAGTTTTACACTGCAAAACATATCCAAGTAACGACTATGGAAGCGATTGCCTCCCAGTAGTATGCGAAACTACGGAAATTGAAGAGGGGACTAAAGCAGAACCAAATTATAATAGGACAGACTCTTGAATGACCTGTATCTGAAGGAGAAATATATGGACAGTGCGAAAAGCAGATAAGAGGGAGAAAAGAAAAATGAAAACCTGAGGTGGGACATTTTATGAGAAGCTGACAATTTTGAACGTATTTTAAATGTATGACTTTTCTTTATTGGATGCTGCATGTTTTTTTTTCTGTTTTTTTTTTCGTTGTGCCTTGTGTGTGTGTGTGTGTGTGTGTGTGTGTGTGTGTGTGTGTGTGTTGG
>CAHIKZ030005336.1:1222500-1267500 GCA_903632075.3 Acanthosepion pharaonis
AAGTCCTTGAATTCTATGGTCTCGCTATAAACGAAATAAACTTACTGCTGGTTTGAATTGCCAGTAAACGTTTATAACATTACTGTTATATGCATTATGGAAAAATCGATTGTGCTCTCTTGTCTAAATTTGAATGCATTCTACAGAAAATTGTAAATGTCGTACATTATTAATAATGCATCTGGTATGTCTGTTTCTATCTATCTTATTTTTTATAATATCTTTCTTAAACGAAGCATTGTCAATTATTTCCAATTCTGATGAGTATTTCTTTTATTTTATTTCTTTTGCTTTTACACCTAGTAGCAATAGTCCTTGGACGTGCGGTACGTGTAACAGATATCGGTGATAAATGGGGAATCGGCGAGTAATATTCAAATTTCGGAATAGTCCATTGCATTTACAAATACCAGTGGAAAAGGCTAAGCTCACTCGCCTTGGGTTACAACCAGTGAAAACATTGAATTCTAAACCATGGAGAAGGCATCGGGAAACCACTTCTATCCAAGAACGCATGACAGTTGCCAGATAATGAATAAAAAATATGCGGTGAGTTATTATCGACTACTTCCTAAAAGGACAAAAACATTGAAAGTAATTGTCTTGAATTTTATTAATTTCTTATATTATCAATTAATATCACTTTCTTAATAATACAATGTAGGAAATATTAATTATTAGTTAATAACTCTCACGCATTTATATGAGCAACGAAGATGTCCCATCTTTGAAATTCTAAAATCCTGAATAGGTCTCATACAATGGAATTACAGTTGTATTTATTTTAAAATATGTTATTTAATGTTTTTATTTTATATATTTTAATGAATATGGGGATAGCTAGGGAACATTATTAGTCATTACCTTTTTAATTGCATTTCTAATCCTCAAAACCTACTACAGAAACCTGTACTTTCAAAAGTATTTTTAAAGCTAAAATATTATATACAGATAGGTTAAAAATATACGACAGTTGCTCATTAGTTCTTCAAACGAATATCGTTGCTAAATGATTTACATCATCATTTCAAGTAAGTTCGTTAAATTTTAAAAAAATCAATTATTCCAAAGCAGAGTCATAGGGAACATCATAATTCTCAAACCAAACGCTCTACAAGAAATATATTTAAAAATTAGTAGATTTTTTTAAAAGGTAGTTGGGAGATAATCAAATTTTAATTTTTAAAAATTAAATTTAGACGTACAGTTTTTTTTAAATTATTCAAAGGGTTATTCCTGCCGAATGTCGGTCCAGGATTTTTTAACTGGATCTAGACTGAAACATTTATGGATAATATTGTCGGTAAATAATGTCTTGGTGTGTTGTTTGAGAGATTTTTTTCTAATTGTAAACATTTTTCATTCACATTCGAGTTTTGAATTATTAAGAGTTAAAAGAAAAAATAGAAATTTCATCAACAAATTGATGAAAAGTATTAATAAGAGTAAATAAAAAAGCATATCAAAAATATAAAGAATAAGACGAGAGACATATTACTTATATTAGAAGGGAAGCAAAATCTTTTTGTCTTTAAAGTTAATTTACGATTAGTTAGGATTATTTGATTTATTATTCATAAAAATCTAGATATAGATATATCTAGATATAAAAAAATATTTAAATTGTACTTTTCCCTCACAGTGAACTTCCTTATGTCCCTGGAATCGTACATGCAGACCAAATATTACTATCAATAAAACAGATCAATTCTGATAGTATTTTGTCAAGAAATAATCATCTTTTGTAATCCGTAATCTGTAATAGATAAGTAAAAACCCGTTCAGTGATTTAATCAAAATACGCATCATCAGTACCAACACACCTGAATTTATGTGCAATTTACAATACCATTTCTACTCGTGCACTCAAAATCATAATTTCTATAGTCAATGAAATCTCAAAAGATTTCTTCGGTCTTAATATTTTATGGAAGAGCTTGTTACTCAAAAATATCGAAGAAATAGAACAGTGGTAACTTGTCTGAAGAATAAAATGCTTGAGACGAAATCTCGATTTACACTTCGTTTCCTTTCTAATCAATAAATTTTCAAAATTGTTCAATAATTTGAAAGCATGATAATCAATCTGGAGAATATGATATATGAGGCGAAAACATGATTCCGCTAAAGTTTACTTACTAATAAGTAAATTCTGTATATGGATCAAAACTTGATAATCAGTCTAGAGAAAACACTGCCTGGGGCGAAACATCGATTCCCAGTTCCTTTCTTTCCTAATCAATAAATACCATATATTGCTCACAAATTGTCCAAAAGATCGAACACATTATATTCAGTCGGGAGAACTTCGATTCCTGTTCGTTTTCTTCCTGATCAATAAATTTCATATGTTTCTCAAAAAAATTGTCCATCTGTTTGTAAACATGATAATCAGTCTGAATAATTTGATACTTTAAACGGATCTTGGATTCCACTTTGTTTCTTTTCTAATAAAAATCCTATATATTTTTAAAATATTGTCCATGTGTTTGTAAGCAATCTGGAAAAAAACAATGCATGTGACGAAGCATCGGTTTCCAGGTGGATTCTTTTCTAATTACAAGTCATATATTGCTCATTTTTTTCCAAGAGGCTGCACACATGATATTCAATCGACTGAATATATATATATATATATATATATATATATATATATATATATATATATATATATATATATATATATATAACTGGAAGCCTAAATATCTAGCTACTTTTCTTTTTAAATCAAAATATTCTAAGTATTACTAAAAAGTCGCTCAAATATTAAAAGACATTCAATTTGAAGAATATAATGACTGGGCGAAACCTCAATTACCAGTTTATTTTCTTTCTAATCAATAAATTCTACGTATTACTCAAAAATCTGTTTATGTCTTTGAAAATAGTATAATCAATCTGGAGAATACAATTAATGAAGTGAAAGCTTGACTTCCAGCAGAAAAGAAGATTGATTCCTTTCTGTTCAATAAATTCTACATATTACTCAAAAAACTATCCATGTTTCTAAAAATATGATAATCATCATCATCATCATCATCATCATCATCATCATCATCATCATCATCATCATCATCATCCGTCCCATAAATGATTTAATCATCCGTGGGGAACTAAAGGCAAGCGAAACACACAACATTCTCCAGGATGATCTGTTGGTAGTGGATCTCAGGCTTTCCGGCATTGTCATGCCCTTTCATTCTGGTGTTGTCTGACCAGCTTTTGCTTTGCTGACCCAGCTTGTGTCCGCCTTCAAAGGCATGATAGTCTTACAGAGGCTGTTAAATGTCGTGTGACGTGACCAAACCATGAAATCTTCCGACGCTTAATAGTGGCGGTAAGAGATTTATATCGGTCCACGAGTCTTTTGGCCTTGTTTCGTAAATAGTCATTGGTTTTATGCTCTTAGTAAGAGATACGGAGGAGCTTTCTCAAACATTTGTTCTTGAACCTTTATTCTGCCTCATCCAGGAGTGTCCAAAACCCACTCCTGTAGAGGAGGATCGATACGACCAGCGATTTATAGAACTTGAGCTTGGTATGAAAGCGGATCTTACTCTTTCATATCCTCTCCAGTCTAGCCATCGCTGCCGTGGCTATGGAGATCCACGTGTGGATTTCTGTGTTGCAAGTGCTATCTTTTGACAAAGTTGCTCCCAAGTATCTGAAGCTGGACAATTCCTCCATTAGTTCGCCGTCCATAGTGACGCTAGCACTGGTGTTGCTTGTGATATTCACCATTACTTTAAATTTCTCTGTGTTGAGTTCCATTCCTTAGGCGGTGGTTTTTTCAACAAGTTTGTTGGTCAGGTCTTGCAGCTCACAGTTAATGCCCACCATGAGGTCAATATCGTCTGCAAAACGCAGGTTACTGAAAGGTCTACCACCGATGGAGATGGAATTATTGTGGTCATGGAAGGTTTGCTACATAATTAACTCCAGAAACATGTTGCAGACTACTGTCTAATTTGTTGCAGACTATGCATCCCTGTCTAACGTCAATACTCGTTTGGAAGAAATATCACATTGGTTACACTGATGGCATGGTCATAGAGGGCTTGAATGACCCTTCGAAAATCCTCTGAGGAAGTGCCCGAGGCCATCATGCCATACCCGATCAAATGCTTTCTTGAAAAGATCCTTCCTGTTATGTGATGTTCTCGATGATGACCCTACTGTTAGATGATATTTGTGATGATGACAAATGACAGATTGTGTGTGTGTGTGTATTGTGTGTGTGTGTGTGTGTGTGTGTGTGTGTGTGTGTGTGTGTGTGTGTGTGTGTGTGTGTGTGTGTGTGTGTGTGTGTGTGTGTGTGTGTGTGTGTGTGTGATTGGATATTGTTTATGCATTTCCACAGTTTTTATCCAATTTTGATGATTTGTTTTGTTTGATAGATAATTCTTCAGTACTGGTTCTGAGTCAATTGTTGGCGACAATGGCTCTCCACTACTTCCTGTCCATTATAACTCTTAACAACGTTTTACTATTTACTATCTGTTCTTGGATATATATCTTTCATAAAAACTTTAATAAAAATATTTTAAATTATTGCAATAATATTATTTATCAATTATACAGTTCCCTTTTCAGGTCAACACCCCCATTCAAATTGTTAACCCCTCATTTGGGTATTTGCCTCAGTTGCACCCAATTGTTGTTACTAATATTGATTTTTGGGTGGAATGACTTTAAACTTAAACTGCTCCAATTGATCGGCAAAAATTCTCAGTAATGAAACACACAGTTAAAGACGGGTTATGCTGCTAATAAGTTTATATAATTGAATATTTCGAGTTATATATATTATCTATTTAATATTCTCATCATCGTTTACTTACCATATTTGCTGGCATGAACTGCATAAATGTAACTTAAATATTTTTATTTATATACTTAGTGATTCAATTTATTTTAACGTTTAGATACATTATATCAGCTAAGATAAATTAAAATTTAGCACAAATGTGTAGCATTTCAACATACCAATAATAGTTATACCAATAATAGTTATGTACACACCGACAGCACAAATTACCAAAGAAACTGAAACGTTCTACTCTATGCTAAACAACGCACAGGCCCTTTGCAAATAGCAAGAAATCATAATTGTCATGGGAGACTAAGTAGGCAAAGAGAGGGAGGGTGAAACAGTTGGCAGATTCGGACTAGGAACCCTTAATAAACGCGGAAGAAAATTGATCCATTGGTACATGACGAATGACCAGCCAACACGTGGTTTGAAGAAAACCCAAGACGAATATGGACATGGAGAAGCCCGGGATGAGAAACAAAAACAAAACAAATTGAATACATAACTATCAACAAGAGATTCATGGATGCAGTTTTACCCTACAAAACATGTCCAAGTAACGACTGTGAAAACGATGTAAGCTTAAAATGAAACTACGGAAAATGAAGATGACTAAGAGAGCACACAAACTGCAATACGACATCTGTATGAAAAATATGTGAACAGTGTGAAAAGCAGAAACAAGGGACAAAAAATGAAAACTCGAAGTGGACAATTTTAAGCAAAACTTTAGTAATATCAGCAATTGTGACCATCCCAAAGCATTGTAGACGAAGAAAAAAAAATGAATGTATGACAGACGAAATTACAGACATGATGAAAAAGAGACAAAACCACTATACCACGAGAAGGATCACAATATAGGTCACTACACAAAGAAATAAAGAACAAATGAATGCAAGCTGAAGAGGAATGTATCAACAAAAATGTGTAGAAATATTAGAAAGAATGAATATCACGAATAAAGCAGACATGCATAATTTTTTTTTAAATTAACAGCACGATGCTCATCAACAGGATGCATAAATTACATTAAAGTACATAAAGTACATAAAGGAAAGAACGCTAATATTAGAGAAAGAAAAAAATAAAAAGAACTCGTCTACGAGGAAAAAGAATAACTAGCAATACACAGAAATATCGACGGACCGGAAATACTGAAATCTGGTGTCTATACTAGTCAAATTGGACAGAAACAAATCGGCAGAGACAGACGGAATTGTAATAGAGCTGCTAGAGGCCTTAGATGATATCGGCATAGATAAAATCACAGAAATAATAAATGGAATCTTCAACAGCTGTGACATACCGGAAGACCTAAGTTGATCTATTTTCACAGTATTGCCTAAGAAAGCAGATGCAAATGAATGTGAACTCCATCAGACAATCAGTCTAATGGGCCATATAACGAAACTTATCATCCGAATTCTGATGAACAGAACGCAGAATCAGACCGGAAATAGGATATAGTCAGTGCGGGATCATCATAGACACTGGAACATGGAACAAGAAACGCGATATTTATGCTCAGAATGTTATCAGAAATAACAATACAAATGCAGAAGGAAGTGTACTGTTTTACAGATTACGCAACGGCGTTCGATAAAGTACGTCACAAAGGTCTGTTGAATGTGCTCAGCAACCTTGATATATTAGAATAATAAAGAACATATACTGGAGCAAACATCCTGCATACGGATAGATAATAAGTTCTGCACATATACAAAAATAGAAAGGGGTGTAACACAAGAATGTGTATTCTCACTAGACTTATTCAACCTACACAATGAGGCGATTCTAAGAGAACTAGAAGTCTTGCCAGGATTCATTATTGGCGGCCACAATTTTAACAACATAAAGTATGCGGATGATACAATGTTGATAGTAGACAAAGAAAAAAAGGTACAAAAACTCCTGCAGAAATTATGAAAGAAAGTGCAAAGATAGGATGAAACATCAACTGCAAGAAGAAAGAACGCATGGCTGTTAGGTAAAGGATGAGTCCAAAGTGGGAACTGCAAATCGGAGGTACCAAAATCAAACAAGTACGGAAATTTAAATATCTGAGAAGTGTTTTATCAGACAACACAAAGACCGACACTGAAATACGAAGGTGTGTTGAGGTAGGCTAAGATGCATTCCAAAGTAGAGTAATAAGAAATAGTAAAATTTCGCTCGAAACAAGAAAAATAGTACTAAACTGCTATGTGATATATAACCTCTCTTTTGCAGCTACAGACATATGATTCTACAGAACGATGCCGAGGATACCGTGGACCAAACATGTAACGACGAAGTTTTGAAAAACATGGAAACAAAAAAGAAACTAATATTTAACATCAGGAAAAGACAGTTGAGGTTTCTGGGTTATATAAGGAGGAAGGAATTCTTTGAAAATCTGACACCCACAGGACAAATTGATGACAAGAGGGTCAGAGCAAAACAGCAAACATACTTAATGAGCTTGAGTGAACGAATGACTGAACAGGGCTTCGGAGAACTAACAGAAAGACAAAGTTTATTAAGAGCTACAAGAGACAGGAAGTTGTGGAAAGCCATGACCGCCTACGTTATATGATGATGATGAAGAAGAAGAAGAAGAAGAAGAAGAAGAAGAAGAAGAAGAGTAACTTATTTACATTTTTATAATTTAACTTTTGTTTTTTATATGATAATGTAAAGGAAGATAAAAATCTTCACTTTTAGAAGAGGTGCGTTCTTAAATCTAACGCCTAATGTCTAAAGTATATTTTCTAAGTTTTAATATAACTTTTTTAACTTGTTTTATACAATTTTTATTATTAAACAATATTATAATAATACCATCAACAACAACAGTAATAACAAACGTGATTATTTGTTATTAATTATTCAATTGTTTTAATTATTCATTGTTTATTAATGAATAGTTATTTATTTATCTAGTTTAGTTTTATGTTTAATTTTTATACATGCTAGTTACACGATCCATACGGCCGTTTCAGGAGGAGGGCTAAAACAGATGAGTGGGTAGTGCTTACACTGCACTACAGGGCAGAAGAGCTGCAGAAACGACCAGCGGCCAGAGTGGAAGGGTCTCCAGATGGACCCAAAGGCATCATGTACGAACTGAGTGCGGTCCACACCATATTTCATGGTATTTCATGGGCCGTCAGTCAAGAGCACTGAGAAGAGATGGGTGATGCCAAGCTACTTGAAAACCTAATGAAAGGATCATTAGGAAAAAGAAGCAAAGCAAAAGCATACCAGATCGGTCGAGGTTCGGATCAACAAAGACCTCGCGTCTCATCGACTCACAGGATATGTGGGCAACTAGAGTGATAAACACCATCAAACTACCAACGCAGGGTACAATCGTCGGAACGCCTGCGGCAGAATTCAAGAACTCACGAACTGATACGCTATGGTTGGGACATAATTTGGCTGGCATCGGTGAAACACCAAGAGAGGATGGACGCAAGATCTGGTTATCTGGAAAGAAGAAAAAACATCAGTATGGGTTGACATTCATTGACGAGAAAGAGATTGCAGTAAGTGTCATCTGCTGCACTCCCATCTCCAGCAGAATCATCTCCATCCGAAGTCTTGCGGACTTCTGATATGGTGGATTCTATAAATTCATCATCATTGTATAAGGGGATCGAAAGGCCAAAATAGGAGAACTGGCAGGAACAGTCGGAAGATTTGGCATCAGGGAGACCAACATCGTGGAATTTAGATTGCTTGAGTTTGCCAGAAGCCACCGCCTCAACTTGGCAAACACTCTACACCCCATATCTCGAACTACAGCCTGGCACTCACCTAATTTTCAGCCTGCTTGACTGACACACTTGCATTTGACATCAAAGATGTCCTACTCGCAACAGCTAGAGAGATTTTTGCAAAAGCCACATTAGAAAATTCAACCGCACGAATTCAGGACTTCTTTCATCACGAAACAATTTATGCGACAAGAGGCGAGAACTGATAATAAAGAAGCGTTCAAGTAATGAAGCCGGGACACAGTACCAAAACGTGTACAGAGAGGTCATGAAATAGTTACATGCAACCAAAGAGGAATGGATAGAGGAACAGTGCAGTGCTTTTGAGTAGGGCATAAATCTGGTGACAGCAAGGAGACTTAGAATACCCTCAAATCCCTTACCAAGATCAGCCAGCCAAGAATAGCTATTACAGAAATTTTCGAGGCTCTATACCGGATCTGGGAACAGATGAAGTAGCCAAATGATTGGACCCAATCACTGGTGTTACCCCCACCAAAGTAGCCAAATGATTGGACCCAATCACTGGTGTTACCCCCACCAAAGTAGAGTAATTTTAAGCAATGCCTGAATTATAGAATATGAAGCTTGATCAGCCACCCCAGAAAACTCATGCTCCGTATTTTCCTCAAACGCCTGAAATCCAATTCTGATGATTATTCAGAAGAGCAGGCACGTTTTAGATCCTTACGGAGCACAATGGGACAAATCAGTAGGGAATACAATTAATGAAGTGAACGCTTGATTCAAAGATTACTTCCTTTCCATTCAATAAATTCTATATATTGTTATAAACTGTCCATGTCTTTTAAAATATGTTAATCAGCCTTTAGAAATTAAATAATAAGGAGAATGAACACACAGTCAAATATAACATAAACATTTTCTACAAATGCACGGCAACTATAAACAAGATGAATCTTCACTTAGAAATGTCATAATGAAGTACTCTACCCCATTTGACCAAAACAATAAATTAAATTTATTATCTACTAAAAAAATTTTAAAACAGCTAACCTTATCCTCAATAATAACACACCCGCAAAATCAAAATTACAAACGAACATTATTTAAAAGTTCAAGTGCCTCTTAAGGAACTGTGTTCCTGATCAAACCAAACTCAAAAATAATTACATCAGTCACACTACTCCATGCACATTTAGATGCCTTACGCTACACCTGTCCGACAACAGCTTCATCAGAACCCACTTAATCAGATACACAAACTTACCAGACTCCAGCCGAAACATAATACTAGAAAATACAAACATAAGAACCTCATTATCCTGTAAAAAAATATAAAAAATAATGGAAACCCTAAAAATAAAAAAGAAAAGGCCAACACTCAATAATATTAACTACGAACACGTCCATAGTGTGCTAAGTGTATTCGGAAACTAAACATGCCTATAACTCTAAAAACATACACACCACCAATACACCCAATTAAAAATAAAAATAAAATCATCCTTGATAATGGCTAAAAGTATAGCCGAAAGCGCTTCGAACTACAGAACATTTGAACACACTCTGTCTAGAAAAGAAAACAATTGTTCGAACACAAGAAAAATTAAATAAAAATGCTTAATTGTAGTACTGTTGTCTTTAATGAAACATGTATAAATGTGGGATTGCTGCCTAAAACCACAATATATATATATATATATATATATATATATATATGTGTGTGTATATATATATATATATATATATATATATATATATATATACACACACATATATATATATAGTCCTCCACCGACAGCGTAAAGGGAGAGAGAGAGAGGTGGGGTGAGGAAAGGATGAAAACGAAAGGACAACTTATAGAGACAGGCATTCTAGCTCAATATCAAGAGATAAGGAATGAATGTAAAAATTGTGATCCGTTAAAATTTTTTAAATACAGATAAAAAAAAATGGAGAAGATTCAGTGGAAAATATATTTAAATTCCTTATTTTCTCTATATGAAATTACTGCATCATCGTATAATATTTAAATAAAACAAGGATACAGCTAGTAGTCTAGAAGAAACAAGGGAGATAATATGAAGATACGGAAAACGCTGAGAAAAAATTGAAACGTAAGATAATAGATGATTCTCTTGGCAAACACTTATGGAATTTTCCTACTAGTAGACATTATTATTAATTTATTACAAGTATTCCTTTCATCTTATTATTGAAACGGCTCGATGTTACTCTACGACCATTAAATAAGCAGCTTGGAAAGGAAATAATAAAAGTAATCTTCTGGTGAAAGCTGTTAGCGTAAAATGGTGCATAAAGGTTCATTTTTCTTTTAAAAGGATCTCACAGATAAATAATTTTTATATCCTCTGTTGTTGGAATGTATTTATGCAATGTAAAATAGCATTCTCTGTTTAAATATTGCAATTTATTAGGTTTTTAAGGTAATAGATAAAGGATCAGATAGATGTAGAAAATGTTGTTAAAGGAGTTGACATTCTAATTGTAATTTTAGTTCAACTAGTGAAAAGAACACATAGCAAAAAAACAATAATTTTTTATTACATGTTGTTCCCGTTAACTATGCTGAGGTCTCCAAAACGTTCCCATTACAAAAGAATATAGGCCGATAGTGATGTTGAATATGTAGTTTTATTTTAAGCGCTATTTTCACCTGCGGCATATTGCGCACAAACGTTGGTGCTCAGTTTTAAATGGTTGTACTTTTTCCTTTGGTCACGTAGAGATGTAGTTGTACAGAAGGATGCCGAGAATACGAGTGACGTAGCAACGGGGAAGATTTAAGGAAAATTTATTGCTTGAATCCACCAGTTAGATGTTTCTAGAGATATTCCCTGATTGCCACTGACCTAAATCCAGGTAGTAAATCCGTTGTCTTCATCACACGGCGAAGATCAGGAATTTCCCCCACCAACACTCAGGTCTGGAAATCTTTGGCTTGATATTTTCATGTTTGTTTCATGAGATTTAATCATATTAAAATATAAAAACAGGTTATAACCTTATTTAACCGATGTTTAATTAACTTCTCTATCATTCCATTATTTTGTAATACTAAAAATAATTATAATTTTCCAGAAAACACTCAATAAATTATATGTTGCCAGTCACTCCCATACAGAAAAATACAAGTATGTTTAAGTACAGATATATAAATATATAAACACTCTAGAATTTACAGAAACATTCCCTAACATTTCACTACAAACACACAAACCTAGAATATTCACGAGAAGATATACTCACTATCCTCTATATGTAAGTATACATCCACCACCTAATCAGACAATTACATACAGACTACCTCCCTATTTATAAATACAGAAAAAGAGGCATATCCTGCCATCGTTTCTGCATTTTTCTACATTGCATTTGCTAATACTTTCTTTGTCGCTGCAGTTTATTATAGTTTATTTGCACTTCTTCGTCCACTTGAAATTCCCTATTGAATTATTTCTTTCGTGTTATCATCATCATCATCATCATCATCATCATCATCATCATCATCATCATCATCATCCATATTATTATTATTGTTATTATTAAGAAATGAGAAAAGCAGCACAGCAACAAAGTGACGCTGAAGTATAAATATTCGAAACTCAATATACCCATTATGCTACCCAGGATTGAGTGGTAGCAAATATCCTCAAGTTTCCAACACCCTTTTCAGTGTCTTCGCCGACGCTAGCAATAATATGGTCTATACTGCCTCAAACCTATTTCTGATTTCTAACACGTCCAATCTCGATTCCAATGTTTTCGCACGATTTGATCTGCACCTACTATTACGGGTACGATTCCAGTATTCATATTGCATATCTTTCTCATCTTCTGAGTAAGATCCTCATTAAAAAAAAATGACTTGTTCCTGATATTGCTTTAGTATTTTAGCAAATTTTCGTAACATTATAATCCGGCAGTTGTTAATTCTTCATCACAATTCCAATAAGTTTAATTTCTCACGTAATATTTAATATTATTCCAGCATTTCAGTCTTTTTCCAGATATACCAACTGCTTTTTCCAGATATACCAAATACTTTTTCTAGATATACCAACTTCTTTTAGGCTGGGATCAAAAGGTAGCATCTGTTCTTTTCCTCTTAAAACTATGAGGGAAAACTGTTCCCGGGAATTCCAGCCCTGCAAGAGCACCTCCCTTAATGCACTAAAAAGACAGTCTATCAGTGGACACCATCGCCTGCGTAACAGTGGTCACGGGAAAAATCCGAATTTTATGTGTCCGAACACCTCATATTAAAACTAAATTATGTTATATCTTGACTCATCGTCTCTAAGCTATTAGGGATGCCCACTCCTGATGATTCCAATCCTACTGTAGCACCTCACTCATACACTAAACAGGGATTGCTTATGGATACGTTGACTGGACAGTTATTGTCATTGGCCTGTATACGTATAGGTACCCTACGTTAAACAGTCCATGTAATTTAACATATGGTCTGTTTAACGTGAGAATATTGGTAAATAGAGGACCAGCATTAATAAAGATTCAATTCTTCTTTTCATTAATAAGTATTTAGTCGTTTCAAGTAGTATGATTAGCAACAGTAATATTTTAATTTTACATGTTCACACCAGATGTATGTAAGGATTTGTCGTTATGAATAGAATGACAAGTCTCCTTAAACCTCTAACACTTTTCTCAATAATTTTAATGATTCTAGTATTATTCTGGTTTGGAAAGCCTCAAACCATTAAATGATCATATTATCCATTCTCAGGTTATTGAGGCAATTTTGGTGCAGAAATTGGATAATCACTAACCATCATGTTTAACAATTTTTCAATACATGGTTGAAATTCTGATATATTTCGCATTTTTAAAATATTTTATTAAAATAGTCTTTTCTACAATGAAATCATTTTTGTACACTCTTTATAACTTAGCTATTGATTTACTGAATTAATTGTACTATGTTTCTATTTAAATTATTTTAATTAATTTCCAAAAGATTTGGCGACCTCCAATTTCTAATTTAACAATAAACTCAATTATTTTGTAAGCCAATTTCACTTTTATAAAGCATTTATTAATAAATATTGCATCGTATTTTTATAGAACATTGCTTCCAGTGCATTGATGTAATAAAATATTTTGTTCAGAATTCTAACATAAATATTTTCTATTTGTATTGTAAAAACTTTTTCATGTATTTTTTAATGTAATTTGACGATTTATATTATAAATCATTGCAGCATTTCCTGTGGTAATTTTGTTTTCATTTTTGATAGCAAATACTTTTGCAAAAAATGCTTACAATAAATTATTTTGCAATTTATTTATGTTGTAAATTGTTTTCGCTCGAAAATACCTACGTTTGACTAGTATTTTTATACATTCTTAAAATTGCGTTATATTTATGATACCACTAAAAATATAATAGCATTCTAACATATATTATATTATATTACCTATAATTCTGATTTTAAAAAATATGGGAAATATCAAACTATCCACAGGATATTTGATTTTCAATCATATACATATATTTTCGTTTCCTTACTGTTTGTTGAGTGTGCTTAGAATTAGATCTGGCCACCAATATTCTCTTCATTGAAGACAATCGTTGTCTTTTCTTACTCTTAGAAATACTTGCTTGTTTAAAACCCTTATTTGTCTTTTTTTGTCTTTGTTCTTCCATTCATTTGTTCAAACTCTTCATGTATGTTACTCACTTTACTTCTCTTACCTCAGTTATATCCTGTGTGTATTCAACTCTCCTAGCTTTCTGTTTTCATTATGTGCCCCAAAACATTTAGTTATCTCCTCATTGTTTGCAACAGTTTCCTTATACTTTATCTTCTTAAAATTTCACTTCTCTTTCTCTCTCTTTCTCTCCCATACTCCCACTAAATATTTCTTGGTAGAATCACAACTCTATCACTTTAAGTCTTCCTTACTTGTAACGAAGTTGTCCAACATTCACTACCATAAAGAAAAATTGACATTAAAAAGCTGCTCGCCATTTTTTCTTTGTTTCTAATGTTATTTTTCGATTTCTTGGTCAATTTCTGAAAATTATTTGTCTCCATAACGAAGCGCTTTCCGATTTCTGTATCACTTCCCGTTAACACTTAGAGGCGACAGTCTGTTTCATGCTATATGCAATCGTCAGGCCACCTATGTTCACTTTTATATATACACACGCTCTATCTCTGATATTGAGCACTCTATCCCATAAATATAGCGCACCTTAAGACTATATTTCTTCACTTCCCGTTATATAGTTAATGATTATTATTAGAAATTTACCTAAGAGACACATTTATCAAAATAAGTAAATATTGTTATATAAGTTTATAAACTCGTTTAATTATGCATAAATTAATTCACTTATTTAATGCTGATTCTGCTACCGTGAGCTAAGGATTAAACGTAATAATCGGTCATTCTAGTTTCTTTGTTACACATTTAAATAAAACTAATATCTTATTAATCCGTCAATTATATTAGCAAATGTATTGTCTATTTATTTTTTAATCTTTTATGTTGATTTTGATTTTTTCATTATTTTTTTTTCTTTTTAGGCTTATTTTCCTTCTAGCAAAAACAAATGGAGGAAAGGTTTTTAATCCAATAACAATATGCAAAACGTTAACCTTCCTTGACCTTACAGAGTAAATCCTAATCTTCAAGTTATTAATCCTTCTGCACACGCGCACATGCATATGTTTGCAAATACCTGCGGACATACACACTGGTAAACAGAAACACGCATACACACACACATACACTCACACATGCTTATATACAGAAATAAAAAAGCACGCATTTACAAATCCATGCACACACATATACTAACATGGACATACGAATACATATGACTAGATTAAGAAATATAAACATATTTAGATAGATAGATAGATAGATAGATAGATAGATAGATGGATAGATAGATAGATCGATAGATAGATAGATAGATACGAACAGACTGTAAGAAATATATAGATACGAAGATACTGTGATAGATAGATAGATAGATAGATAGATAGATAGATAGATAGATAGATAGATAGATAGATAGATAGATATTATTACTTATACTGTTTATATAGATGTTTCCGATTCAACCTATCTTACAGGACAATATAACACCACTTTGGGAATTAGTTCTCTAGCAACAAATACCGAAATCTTGCAAGCCTTGTGCCAAACTAGGCTATACGTAGTGAACAAAATTTAGAACTTCTCACTGAGTTCTAGATCATTAGTTGTGAGTTCACTCCTCACTGGATGCTCCAAATTTTGACCTTGTGACAAACTATGCTAATCTTAGTAAAAATAATAATGCTGAATTCTTGCAAATGTGCGAACAAATATAGATATCATTACAATACATGAAATGGAGTGTCAAAAATTCTCAGCTTTTCCATTTTGTCCATTTCCCCTACGGCAAAGAACGTGTATTGCCCGGGGCTTTAATCTATTTCAATCCTGATCAAATTGGTTGTGAAAAGTCCCCCTAACATCGTTAGAATTTTCTATCCTTTTGAGATAGCTGCGAGATTGGTTTACCAACGGGGCTAACCGTTAATTGATGAAGCCCTCAGGGCATGGATTTGATCTCCTGAATTCTTTGTTGAAAGAATTAGCTTTCCTAATTGATAACTGCGTTGCTTTTTTTTCTCCTCTTTTTGTTCTCTTCTTTATTCTCTGCTCGTCCATCTTTGCATTAAAAAAGTGCAATAAACAAGATCGAAATAGCTTTAAGAACCTTTTGTTAGAAAGCGATGAAGATTAATTTATTTTTATTTACTTATTTTTCAAATAATCATTTAAGTCGTAAAATATTACTAGTAATTTGTTCAATACCTGCTTAAATCGGTTTAACCAATACCCTTTTTCTTCTGTATTAAAATTAATGATTACTTGCAAAATAATGTAATATTTTGTAAGCATGTGTGCTTTCATGATATTGCATAAGTGCGTAGTGAGTGCTAATATTTGTTAACTGGATGAGTATGTGTTTGTGCCAGCAAACTTTTATTTATAAAGTTCTGTGAGAATGGTATAGTAATCACTTCAATACATACGGTTTTTCAGCTACTTGATGTATTCATTCAACTTTAACACAATGTCTATTTTCCAAGCTACCCGATGAGAATTAAGTTTCTTTTAATGACTTGCTCGATTTAGTTTAGCTTCATACAACTCAATGCGAAATAGATGATTATAGGAATATGAACTGCATTACACACATTCTCCAAGTGAGGGTAGTCTGCCGACTTAGTTAAATAAGTAATCAAAACATTGGCTCTGAAGCCGAACACCTTGCAAATACCTGCAAATGCTCAACTACCAAGAAGGCTAAAAATAAAGGTGGGCTGAAAACTACTCGGCTTAGCTTACTTTCCAAAATCTGACCAAATTCCATTTCTGAGTTCAAACTCCAGACTAATCTATTGTATTCACATTTGCACAAATGCCTTAGAAAATGTTTGAATTCGTTTATTACCCCACCTATGAATTAAATAAGAGAATAAACTGTGTCCCCTAGCCTTCTATCGCAACCAGTCTAGTAAAAGAACAAATGAATTCCAAACGATTCTGAAGATAGATGTGCTCCGTCAGGTTATCTTACCCTAGACACACTCACTGCTACTACAGTTTCAGTACATGTGGTGCTCCATCGACCTTAATTGGTTACAGAATTAGTGCGAAAGCCTTTATCATACAGTTCGGGATACTTCCAGAGCAGTTCATAATGGGTTTTTTTTTCAATTCTCTGCCAAGGTACTGATACTTACCTTTTTTTTTGTAATTTCAGTCTATTTTTTCAGGAAGTTGTGGAGGGCTTTGATACCAAAGGAGAAGAAACGACTATATATATATATATATATATATATATATATATATATATATATATTATATTTATTTATTTTAAAGACATTTTATGTTTAACGTTGTTATTTATAGATACAAGTATTTAACAAATGCTCTGTTTATGATAAACAGTATTAAATAACATTTACCGGCCTGAATGTCCGAACGAAATTTTCATAGAAAATATTCGTTCTTTGACCGGATTCGAACCTGCATTTATATAAACAGAATATTTTGCTTAAATACTTGTATCTATAAAATAACAACGTTAAACATAAAATGTCTTTAATAAATAAATTGTCGGACCTTGTCCACATATATATATATATATATATATATATATATATATATATATATATATATATATATATATATATATATATATATATATATATATATATATATATATATATATATATATATATATATATATATATATATATATATATATATATATATATATATATATATATATATATATATATATATATATATATATATATATATATATATATATATATATATATATATATATATACATATATATATATACATATATATATATACATATATATATATATATATATATATACATATATATATATATATATATATACATATATATATACATACATATTTATATTTTATTTTCAGTGTACAGCCTACTAGAACAGGAAAATCTATTATAAAACAGATGTCCTTATCTTTGTTTACAAGGAGGTACTGAAAATTTATCGACACAAATAGCATCCCTGCATCAGTATTGTATTTTTTATTTCGTTCATTTATTTATTCAAACTTGAGGAATGATATATAAAGTGTTTTCAACAGCAAGTAACTGCGTGGAATAGCATAAATGTTTCCTGAGTTATTCTCTTGTATTATATCTAAGAGCTGATCGACAATTAACATTGAAAGAGATTTTAAAATAAACTATCTACTTTTATTATATTTTTTTTACACTGGATTGATGCAAAATGTTCTCGCATTTATTTACACCACTTATTGACATTAGTTCCTAGCAATCATTATTCAGTCATTAAATTATTTACCTGGCTTTCTATGGATTTTAAGCGATTTTAACTTAAACTTTGTATTGCACCATAAAAAAATGATTCTGGTATTCCGGGAATATTTTGAAATTTTAGGGAATCACCGATCTGTCATGGAATGTTGCATGAATAAAAATAAATGGTAAAAAGAGTTGTGGAATGTTTACCAAATAGGAAAAAAAATCATATCCCAATATTGTGGTCATTTGAATCCGAGATAAGGAGTAAAATTACCTGTTAACTACTTTTTGCAAAGAAAAAGCATTTTGTGTTTAAATGTGGCATTTACACAAGATAATTCTTAAATAGCAATTGCAGTAATTTGTTTAAAAAAAAGACATTTGCAAAACAAATTTCCTAAAGATTCCGTTCATGCTGGGCACTTTTTTTAGCCACAATTTTCTCCGTTTTGAATTCATGTAATATATTTTTCATCTCCATTGACTATCTTGTTTGAAAATTATATTTTCTCTGTCAAGCAATAAGAATTATTCCTGTTCGTAATTTTATATGGAATTCAATTTGCTAACTTTTTAATTTTTCTAAGGTTCTAAACAATGTACTATTGTTGAATAGCGGATAAATCTGAAAGGCACTTCTAAGATTCTCATAATATTTTACAAAAGATGGTGCTGGGAATTTTTGTATCAACAATACGTTAGAAATAAGACTACGCGGTCATTTCTGTAATACGTACAGGAATCCTTTATTAAGAAAATAAGACGTGCAAGGTAGTAGTGACCATTATCTCAAAACTTCAAACATTAAATATTTTAAAATTTTGACAGGATTGATCAAGAGACATTCATGAAATACATTAATCTTCCTGCAATGATATGTGAGCTAATACACTAAAGATTTCTTTTTAAGAAACTACTTTCTTATTTATTTATTTTGGGGTTTGAGCTCAAAGCCCGCGGAGACCTTAACAACAATCATAGTTGCCACACATGTAGAAACTCTTATAATGTACTTGTAAGCAAATGGTACGAATTCAACCCTAGATGAGGTCCCTAATGATGGAACTCAATAACTGGGATGGCAACCTATATAAAAAAAGAACATTCTGATTTCAAACATAACTTGTCTTACGGTCATTCCTATTTCTACGAAAGGCTTTGGAAATAAATAACATGGCTCGAGTTTCTTCGATATTGAATCCAAATAGTTTCGCCTATCACCCAGTTCAGTCCTTCTCCATCTGTTGAACGAGTAGAGATTTATCCCTTCTTTCCTGTTTAGTATTATGTTCCTTCTAAAGTTTTCACATACTCTTTAACTCGCAGTAATACTTTACATCTTAGTGGTATTATCACCTTGCTTGATTAAAGAAACGTCGTCTTGGCAACTTCTGCGACGACACGGCTCGCTGCATGGGAAATTGTCAATCTTCCATTTAAAAAAAAATGCCTCGACCTGCACCAGTGGGGGAGGATACTCATTTTGTGAAACAGAAGCTGTGCCACCTATAGCAGTTAAATTTTAAAATACCGAAGCTCATATCTATGGTCTCTTGAATCCATCGGATGTCACAGACACACACCGTAAAGACATAGTCAATTGGTTGCTTGTGGAATCAATCTATAATGTGTGCTACACTGTTATGGCTTGGAGATAAAATAGTATAAATTTAATATATTTCCAATCTTACTAACATACCTGATAGATGAGATAGTTACGTATTTCATATTAATACCGAAGATCAATGTCTAAATCCTGATAAACACTAGAAATTGATTTCCCAGTCCGATAAACAGACAAGAACTCGCTATTTAGAAGATTTAAACTTGCCTATGATATGAGCCAATGTTTCGTTAAACTAATTCATTATACATCTACGAGTGAAGTTATTTAATATTGCACAACATCAAGAATTTGAGAAAATGAAAAATTTTTGCTATTTACACTACGACTAATGTCCTCATTTTTGTTTTTATTATCACGTTTCGAACTTTGTGCTCTTCGGGCTTCATCAATTATTGCTTGTCCCTTTTCTACTGAGACTTTCTATCCAGCTTAGGGATTGAACTCACAATTATTATGAAACTAAATCCCCAAATCAGCGCGTTAATCTTATATTCTATTGTCCATGGGAGAGGTAATATATGAGCAGTACTAAAAAAGAATGAGATGAGATATTTCTAGACGTAGACTGCAGAACAAGATTAATTTTGAAATTATCAAAAGGTTACCCGGATCGAGAGACACGCTAAGACCGGAAAGCATAACGTTCGAAACTTTGGGATAAAAACAACAAAGTTAGGGAATCTAGTCTCAATATAAATAATGATAACTCCTCGACCCAGCAATTTAAACTGAAACGAGAGATTTTATCGTTACATTATTTACTAACATTTGTTTATTGTGACAGGAATTGCGTATAGTAGTTTGTATACTTTAAGAAGCTACATTTCACCCCGCCCCAAATTAACTTAACTCTAAAGATTCTAGAAATATTTTATCCAAATGTGGGTATGTAACACTATACGTGCACTTTTGATTAAAAAATAAACAACCTTAGACGCGTAAGACTCAAAAACCTTGGCTGACGAGACAGACAATTGAGATTAAGTTCAATTCTCAAAGTTTCCATCATTGTAATGTCCTGCAGACACATGGCTCATTGGATTTTAAAAAAATGGTTACTCGGATCTAGTTACTTGATGGTGTAGAATCTTTGTTTCGAACAGAGCAAAAAAAAAAACATTATTTGCCTCAGTGTAAGATACAGTGACATTAAAATCATGAATTAATGACAGCAGACTTTGAAGAATCTACATCTATCCATTGAATACCGAGTTACCACCTATTGCAAACACCTGAAGGAAACTGAAAATTACAAAAACAGAAATTTTGTCATTATAACTACCGTGTAAATCAGTATAATAATTATTCTTTTGTCGCTTTTGTACCGGATCCCACTTTAACATCACAATCACATAATACGTTAGGTTTTTCATGAAATGCTAACTTATCAGTAAATGAACAAAAAGAAAGAATAGGTTTAGAGGGAAGTGATTGTAAGTGAGAGAGGATGAAAGAGTGAAAGAAAGAAAATGAGAGAGAGAATATTGAAAGCAAAATCTGTCATAATGCCAAGATCAGCCCATTTTTCAAAATGGCTCCTAATTAAAGAGTCCGAATTCACAGTAATTATAGTCTTTTTTTTCTTTTTTTTTTTTTTTTTGGCTTTTGGCTTTTGGCTTTTGTTTGTTCTTCCGTCCAGATTCTACCCGGTTCTAGTCTGTGTGTTAAAGCATAATAATTTTGAGTAAGTGGATGGTCATAAAATGCCTGTGAATCAAATAGTCTGCCAACTCATTAGTAATCTAACCACTGATCCGCGTTTGCTGATTTCACCAATTACACACTCTCTACAATGGGTTTGTTCTTTATGGGATATCACTGCAGTACAAATTTAAGGGAAATTATGTTCAGTGGAAGCGACTTAGCTGGTTATTTCTTTGAAATAGAAAGATCAGAAGGAGAAAGAAAATAAAGCAATCAGAAATTAAAATGCCACGTTTCTGGTTTAGAGTTAAGGTAAATGATTTTTTTTCTTTTTTATTTTCATTTATTTTTATTTGTTAGCATTGGTTTGTTAAAGTTAATTTTACAATATAAAATGTAAAACAGCGAATACACTGGAAGTGAGTGAAGTAAGACTTTACTGCTAATTAAACTATTACAGTGAATCATAAGTATTTTCGTTTATAATCACTCGATTGTCTCCCCTATTTTTTAAGATTGTATAATGCTATAAATATGATATACTTGAATACTACTAAGTCTTCAGAAAACCTTCGCCACCTGGTGATCAACTATTTTTCTAATTTACGTTGTAAAGTATCATAATCAGCAGATGGTTCGTCTAAATCTGGGCTTCATTTCAAGAGACAAGGTACCCCGCTAAAAATGCTTAAACCAACTTTATGTTCTATGCATAGATAGTCTTCCATTATTTTTCAATTTCTTAATTCTACCAGTAACTTTAGTAGCGTTGAGGGTCAATTCAAAATAATCCCCCAGAATTGCCAAAATCTCAATACTTCTATATGACACCATAACATCCGAACAAAAAGGTATATCTGAATAATAATAATAATAATAATAATAATAATAATAATAATAAAGAGCAATCCAAAGGAATATAATCCCAATGCAGAGTGGATAAAACGAGAACAAAAAGAATAAAGGATAAACCTGTGCAAGAATGGAAAAATATAACTGAGAATAATGTTAGACAAGCTCTAACAAAATCCCCAAAATGGAAATCCCCAGAAAATGACAAGGCATCCAGCTTTTGACTGCCCTTATGGCATTTGGGTTATTAATTAGCATTGATAAAGTTTACACAAGAGTTTTATGGACTGACTGTTAATAAGCCAAATGAAATTCCAGAACGGATCACTGAAGGTACTACATATCTCCTACCAAAAACGGGTGAAACAGATGATCCAAAACATTATAGGCCAATAAAATGTCTGGCCAACAGATATTAATTGATCACTTCTGTTTTAACGAACTGTACTTACTCTTTTTTTCGATGAAAACAACATTCTTTCCTTGGAACAGAAGGGATGTCGGAGAGGTCCATATGGTTGCAAAGATCAACTACTAATAAATTAAATTAATCCTGGAAAACTTCAGGAAAAAGTTAGAAATCTTAGCACAATTTCGGCCTTTGACGGTGTTCAACATTCTTCGATCCTTAAGTCTTTGGAAATGTACAAAGTCTCCTCGGTGATAGTAAATTTCCTTAAACACACCATGGGAATATGGAAAACCACATTATACCTAAATCACACCAAAATTACTGCTACATCCAATTGTCTGAATATCCAACGAGGAAACTTTCAAGGAATCTCACTTCGCCCCTTCTATTCTGTCTGTCCTTAATCCCCTTTCACGTGAACTAAACAGTAATAAATATGGATACGAAGTAAATATTAAAGTGTTTAATCACCTATTCTACATGGATGATATCAAACTCTTTGCCAAAGACGACAATGAGTTGAAGGGTCTCCTCAATACTGTAATATGTTTCAGTGATGACATAAGTATGGATTTCGGATTAGATAAATGTGCAAAAGTAACATTCAAGAAAGGAAGAATTACAGAAACACACTCAACAGATCTAGCTTTTTTCACAAAGATTAGGGAACTGGAACAAGGAGAAGTCTATAATTACATAGGAGTCAACGAGATAAAATACAGTATAACCAATGGAAGATGAAAGTAAAAAAAAGAATACTACAGGTGTGTGCGTCTTGTGTTAAATACCGAGTTGAGTTCACAAAATAGAATATCAGCTATAAACACTTTGGCTGTCCCTGTGGTACAATACAGTTTCAACATGCTTAACTGGACTATAGCTGAGATTAAGCGAAGAGATGTCAAAACGAGAAACTTTCTCACTAGTCACTACATGCATCATCCTAAGGCTGATGTTGATTGTCTGTATGTGTCCAAAGATCCGAAGGAGGCACATGATTAGTTCTTATAAAACTACAACAATCAGTCTTCAAAGATACCTGGAAACTACAGAGGACTGGATGATGATATCTGTATCATAGAACATGATATGAACTTTATTCATTAATAAAGGAAACCAACAAATTTAAAATTGACTTTCAAGTGGGTGAAGTGTAGATAAACCATAATACACCTTATTGAGGTGGCAAAGAAACTAAAACAGAAAGTCAAATGCAATGTACTAAATGCAAGAACGATGACAAGTTAAGCCTCCTCATGGTCAATACTCTTCCCGTACCAAACAAACTCCGTACCTATCAGTAGCTACGTAGTGCAGGAATAAAAGCTGAAACCGAAGGTTTTATTCTTCCTGCACAGCACTAATGCTTTCTAACTAGAAATTAACAAGCACACATACTAAAAAAATAAATGGACCCCAAATTCTGTAATAAATATCCAGAAACAAGTGACTTGTATCAGATTGCACAGTGTTAAATATAAAACTCAGCATGATAGAGTGGGCCGATGTCTGCACTGGAAAACAGGAAGGAAACCGTAAAAAATTGGTATGAACACCACACAGACCTGGTTATAGATATAGGACCTGTAACAATTTTATGGAAATTTACAATACACACAAACAGAACAACCAAAGCTAATCGCATAGACATCGTCATCAAAGACAACAAAAACTGAATGTGATTTCTTATTGAAAATAAGACTGTAATGTATCTTTGAAGATCTTAAAAAAACTATCAGAATACAAGGATCTTGTTGAAGTGGAAATCTCAAAAATGTTGTACGTGAATACATTAATAATTCCAGTTGTAGTTGGCGCCCTTGGATTGATTAGAAAAGGTTCCGATAGATTCATTGAGGAGATTTCTGGTAGTCCAGGCCTTAAAGAAATACAAAACAATGTACTCACAAGCACAGTTCACACATTTTGATGAGCCTTATCTATGTAAAATGTGTATGATCTTGAGTTTCTGTTGTTTTGTTTTTTAGTTGTTTTTTTTTCAAAAATGATCTGTGGAAAATATCATGAAACCATTTCTGACATTAGGTCACTGTTTGGACCGTAAGGAAATGTGTATAGAATAGAAATCCAAGGTAGTGGTGATAGTAGTATTAGTAGTAGTAGTAGTAAGAAGAAGAAGAAGACGACGAAGACAGAGGCCCTAATTATAGCAGCTCAGGTAAAAAAAAAGCTTCACAACAAGATTCTATCATTGTCACATAATTAAGAATGGAACTAACCCGAAATGCAAGATCTGCGGAAAATATAATGAAACTGTAGGCCATATAATCTCAGGATCTTCGTACCTGGAAAAAAATGAATATACCCAGAGATATAACAAAGTAGCGATACATGTGTACTGGAATATATGCAAGAAACACAAAATCGAAGCCACTGAAAGATGGTATGGCCACCAACCAGTCACAAGTAACTATCTTCTGGGACATGCCAATTCAAACTGACAGGGAAATAAAAGCCAACAGACCTGATATTATCATAAAAGACAAGGAAGTCAGGAAGTGTATGCTTATTGACATAGCAGTACCATTTGAGAGAAACACCTCCCTGAAAATTATCCAGAAATTGTCCAAATACATGGACTTGGAGATCGAGATTAACAGGACGTAGGGAATGAAAATTGAGATTGTACCAATAGTAATCGGAGCTCTGGGCCTCGTGAGAAAAGGAAAGGACAATTTTACTAACAGTGTCCCAGATAACATCAACATATAAGTTGCCCAGAAGATCGCCCTACTAGGAACATCCCATATACTAAAAAATGCTATCAATTAAATGACAATTCCCCTATAGGACCTAAGGACTAGAATGAACCCGGATCGACCAGATACAAAGTAGGAAACAACATACATAAATAATAATAATAATAATAATAAGCGATGGCAAGATAAACCGCTTCATGGCCAATACTCTGCCCGTATCAAAAAAGGTGACGTAGACAAAACCCGTACGCACCAGTGGCTACGTAGTGCAGGGTTGAAAGCGGAAACTGAAGGTTTTATACTTGCTGCGCAGGACCAATGCTTGCTAACTAGGAATTATCAAGCACATATACTAAAATATTGTGTCAGCCCAAAATGCAGATTCTGTGATAAATATCCAGAAACGATTGATCATCTTGTATCAGGTTGCACGATGTTGGCACCCACTGAATATAAAACCCGACATGACAGAGTGGGCCAATATCTGCACTGGAAAATCTGCAACTTCTACGGGAAGGAAACTGAAAGAAACTGGTATGAACACCACCCAGACCCGGTTACAGAGATAGGACCTGTTATAATTATATAGGACTACACAATACACACTGACAGAACAATCAAAGCCAACCGCCCAGATATTGTTATTAAAGACCACAAACAAAAACGGTGCCTCCTTATTGATATGGCAGTCCCTGCTGACTGCAATGTATCTTTGAAGATATTCAAAAAGTTGTCAAAATACAAGGACCTTGAAATAGAAATCTCGAAAATGTGGCATATGGGAACATCAACAATCCCTGTTGTAGTTGGAGCCCTAGGACTGGTTAGAAAAGATTGCAGTAGACTAATTGAAGGGATTCCTGGAAGTCCATGCCTCAAGGAGATACAAAAAATTGTTCTGACAAGTACAGCCCACACTTTACGAAGGGCTTTATCTATGTAATTTTTTTTTTTTTTTTTTGACAGTGGAAAGTGTCATAATGCCATTTCTAACCTTAGGTCCCTGGGCGGGACCCGGAAAAAATGTGTAAACGCCAGAAATCAAAGAAAATAAAAATAATAATAATAATAAAAATGTAGTCTTTAATCTGTACATGAAATAATCTTTGGAGTGGGTTTACGGTTATTGTACGTATGCTACATTCACAGTGTTATACATCAAATCAACTTTAGGATGGACTGAACAGATGTCAAGAATAAGAATAATTTTACAATCTCTTGATAAGCCTAAAGATATGCTGTGTGCTTGTTATGTTGTAAAGTACCAGAATATCATCCTAGCAACTGTATTACCAAAGATTCATAAAAATCAATATTCGAAATGCTAGCTTTTACCAGAGTTCGAATGTCAACTGACACCACTAGGAAATACGCAATAATATCAATCACCAGTCACCTTTAAGACCTTAGTTTAGTCTGGCACAAGGTTATAATTTGGAGGTACCCAGTAAGAATCCTACTCACTATACAAGCGAATTGAGTTGTGAGACGAACTTGCTAACTCTAACTCTGTGAAAAACGCCTGATCAATTTATTTGTGTTTTTTTCTGTATGGAAATCCATTTACACGCAGTCAATCATATGAAAAAATGTTAAGTTTTATTTTATAATGATTTAAAATCGCAAGAGCAGAGATAGTGGCAATGAGAATTGAGAATCCATGAAGTATTTTAATTGAAAAGACGAATATAATGAATAAAATATCGTATGCTGATGCTGTCAACATTTCCGGTAAGAATGTTTCTTCTACATGTCGTATAACTTTTATTCCAGTATATTGTTTTATTTTATTATTTGGTATTGTTAATTTTTGCAGTGCTTAATTTATAAATTAAAATTAATCATAACTAATATATTATATGTAAGGATGGATGAAAGAAGGAAGTAGCCAAGTAGTTAGAACATTTGAATATTGATCACACCAGATTATGCGCTCTCTACCAGAAACTGTAACTAAGGTCTGCTCAGTGTAATTGCAATATAAAACACAAGTTGGTTATGTGATTTTTGAAGAAATACCTAAGCGGGCGTCTGAAACAGTAATTAGCTAGCCACCCTTTCAGACAGGTGTGATCGGAAAAGACTTTTATCGCAATTCTAGGTAGGTAGGTAAGTATAGGAAAACATCTATAAATCATATCAGACTTCACTATGCAAAACAATGCTTTCACAATAAATTTTTAAAACCGAAAAATCTTCTATAGATCTCTTCTAATGATAGATCGCAGATTTTCTATTTGATTAATATCTGTAGAAGCTAGATGTCATTCCTTTAACTTTTTATCTTTGAAATCTTTTTAGCAAGGTTGTTAATAATCAGAAAAGGAAGACACTATGGATATACTCTTTAGCTTCTTCTTTGGGATCTGCACCACTCTTTCCTAGAATTTACAATAATTCTCTGTATTTATCGTGACGCCATCATTGACTTCGCAGGGAGCTATAATTTTACTGTCTACAACGCTAGACCAGTGCATTAATCCACCCTCCCCTATCACTGCCTTTTAAGTAGAATTGACTATTTTCAGGAAGGGTTCAACTTCTAGACAAGCCATATACTTCACAAAATTATTATTAAGACATCAAATTGTATGTACTTTTACATTTATCTTTGTGATGCTTACTTGAAGGGGGTAATTTGGTTATCTTTCTGCAGCTTTTCTCACTGGATTCAAGAATATAAATGCTTTCAAGAGGTTTACATGATTTTTTCGAATGAGTTAAAAGTTTTAGATGTAATTTATTTATTTTGGTGTGATATTGGCAATTTTGTACTATTTTCGAAAATGATTTCTTTCTTACAAATCAGTTACTGAAGAAAATGAGCTGGAAAAAATCATAAAATGTTAATAAACATGAATTCAGTTAACTATGGGAAAAGAAGAAAACAATATTTGTAGGTACAAAGCAATTTTCAATAAGTGAACAAAACCTTTAAGTTGCCTGTTATCTTAAAATTGTAACTTATCAGTATAACAACAAGTTCATTATAAATTTGATGCGCCTGTATCAAACCAAAATACTTAAAAACTATAAATTAATGAGAATACAAAACTTGCTTAGTGTATATAAATTTCTGCTTAAAAAAATGAGGAATCGAATGTGAAAGACTGGCAACTCCTTTAGAAACAATTAAAGTCTGTAGATGAGTATACCACTTTGCTAAATATTCTTATACATAAAAACACCAAGAAGAGACATGTTGAAAATTACTATCGAAACAAAAGTTGTTAGTTCACTTCAGCTATTCAGTCAACTGTCATCAAAAACGATTGTTGATAAATATAAAACATTAATACACACAACGAAATTACCAATAAAAAAGTTGAATAAAAAGCAATTGTTATTTCTAATCTCGTTATATAAAAAAACGCTAGATGAACGAGAAAATAGAATAGTAGACCGATGTAACTAGAATTTATATAAAGGAATGAATAAAAGGATTATATTTGAGTAGGTACAAAGAGTTACAATCCTTGCAATTATGCGGAGGTAAACCATAATACTAGTCGACAAATGATCGCTCTCGGCTGACCTATATTAGAGAAAGTCCTAAACTTTCTATGATCCCAGAATAGACTGAGGAAGCATTCTGGTGCGTATTATATGCGTATAAAACGAACATGGTAGTTTAAATGAATACAGAAAGTATTTTTACTTACAGAGAAATAATTTGTTGTATTATTGTATAGCAAAACTCCCAAATTTAACTTCAGTTATGTACAACAAAACGGTACATTTCCAGTACCCATTAATAAACATGTTTCATTATATAGGGGTTATGAATCTTCAAGAGTGGTCTCCCCTTGTTTTGTTTCTCTCCTCTTTGAGAGATTTATTCCTGTTTACTGGAACTATAAAAGGACACTATACGCGAACCTTGTATTCTCATTTGAATAAAGCTTTTTTAATGCCTACACCTGCTTACTTTTGTCATTACAATAATCAGTCATGAATCTTCAAAACTGCCTTTTCTTAACTGAATTTCCATGGCATCCTGAGTTGTTTCTTGTTGCCTTCTCTATGGTTTTGAATTTGCAGTTATCTTTCGCATAGTCAGGCTGCTACTCAAAGATCTAGAGTCTATTCTGCCATCCTATTTAATCCATAGCTTGAGGAGGATAGTGCAGTGAATATAACGGTTATCGACGCGGAAAGTGGAAAAGTAAAATAATTGACAAAGCTTCTATTAAATATTGGACATTTTTAGACTACAAACGACTCATTTAAAATGTTATTTTTTAATGATATTTACTCATGGTATATATGAAAAGTTAAAGTTTAAAAAGTTAAAATTCCATAATTATCGCAAATGTAAGTTTAAATAAGGCATAATCATATATATTTATTTTTAATGTCTGCTTATACTTTTCATTTTCTTTTCTTTCTTTCTTTCAAGAAATCAATTATTGCAATTTACCAAGTCATAAACTTTATTTTTGCGAAAGGACTGGTATATTAATTCTTTTCAGGCGAATTATTTGCTTTGATTTTTTTTCATTGTCTCTCTGTAAATGTACAATAAAAACGTAATTTACATCAATTTCAAACAGCTTTTGAAATTTGATCAAGAAATTGCAAGGCAGTTTGGTATTTCTATAAAATAATGATCGAAATGCTTACTCAGGCTTAACAGACGCACCATAGAATCCATAATCCTACTAAACTCCATATCTTTTTAGACTCTCTCTCTCTCTCTCTCTCTCTCTCTCTCTCTCTCTCTCTCTCTTTCTGCAAACTACAGAAGAAAGAACAAACAAAAATCCGCCCTTTGTAGAATAAAGCTGACATTTATTATCTGTCAGATTTATTTATTTTTTACATTTCCAATTGACTGTTATAATTTTTGTGCAAGTTTCATTGAATAGGAAGGATAAAAATGAAACATTAGGGAAAGTTGTTTATTAAAACTGATACGTTATCCACTTCTCTATCTATCCATCTATCTCTCTCCTCTCTCTCTCTCTCTCTCTCTCTCTCTCGCTTTCTATCTATCTATCTCCCTTTCCCTCTCTCTCTATCTATCTATCTCTCTCTATATATATATGTATATATATATATCTTCTTCTATCTATCTATCTCTGTCTATCTATCTCTAGCTCTCTATCTATCTATCTATCTATCTATCTGTCTGTCTATCTATCTATCTATCTATCTATCTCCTCTTTCTCTCGCTTTCTATCTATCTATCTCCATTTCTCTCTCTCTCTCTCTCTCTATCTATCTATCTATCTATCTATCTCTATATATCTTCCTCTATCTATCTATCTCTGTCTATCTATCTCTAGCTCTCTATCTATCTATCTATCTATCTATCTATCTATCTATCTATCTATCTGTCTGTCTGTCTGTCTATATATCCATCTATCTATCTCTTCTCTCTATCTCGCTTTCTATCTATCTATCTATCTCCCTTTCTCTCTCTCTCTCTCTCTCTCTCTCTCTATCTATCTATCTCTATATATATATATCTTCCTCTGTCTATCTCTAGCTCTGTCTATCTATCTCTAGCTTTCTATCTATCTATCTATCTATCTATCTATCTATCTATCTATCAATGTGTCTGTCTGTCTATCTATCTGTACTTGTTTGAAAGAGACGGTGAGATTAGAATAAAACGAGTAGCCGGATTTTTTAAATCTTTTGTTTTAATATTCAGTAATGCAACACTTTGCTGTAGAATACTCACAGCATAAATTAAGAAGTTTAAGAGAATTTCCTGAATATTCATTAAAAAGCGTGTTTGGAATAAGAATTTCCCAGATGGATTTTTTCTCCCCAAAAGAATAATCGTCCCGGCTCGTTTATTTTGAAACTCAGTAATATTTATCTGTCTGTCTGGCTGGCTGGCTTTACGTTTCTCTTTTATTTATTTATTTTTAATTTCCCAACCAGTCTATCCGGTCGTCTTTTATCCCTTTCTTTATTTGTTAGTTTTCTCATTCCTACCTTTCATATATATATATATATATATATATATATATATATATATATATATATATATATATAATGATTCATATTTAGTGCTCGACACTTTTCTCTTTTGTTTCTTTTGCAAAGTATCCACTAATGTGAAATTCCGAATCTCATTTAAAAATAATTGCAAAAATCTTATCCAAAGAACAAAGTGAAAGTCAAAATATATGAGATGATATCTGATTCATATCAATCATGTAATAAATATAATCAAACAGAATAAATAAAATATATTGTATACATTTTGACTCACATTATTAGGCACTTTTAATTTTCCTAACTTTTAGAAAATTATAAAAGGGATAACACAAATGTTTGTTTTATTAATGTTCAATGTATATGTTTTAAATATGTATGGATACATATATATATATATATATATATATATATATATATATATATATATATATATGTATGTATGTGTGTGTGTGTGTGTTCGTAACATTTTTAAGTGAATTTTAAAAACAATATTTAGATGTTTGCCTACAGATTTATTCAACCACATATATACCATTTTGTTATACAATCTTTCCCTATGCATCAAGTAACTTCATGATTCCTTCCTCCTAGAACTTGGCACCTTCCAGAGTTAGGAATCGGTCTAAGTGATTTTTACAGGCTTCTAGAGAATTGAAGTTCTTCTCAGTAAGAAAATTTTGTTGGGATCAACATATGTGTTGACCCGAAGTTGAAAGTTCAAATTAGTGCAGCAAACTGTACCAATCTCTGTCGGGTCTGCAAAGAGACGTGAGATCTGGCCTTATCCTGATGAAAGATTACACCCTTCCTATTGACCAATCCTGTTTCCATCAATTCCTGACTTTACTCAGACTAAGTGTTTGAATTCAACATCTATTTTTTGCGGAAGGAGCTCGTAATATACAATCCCCATCCAATACCATTACACACAGCATAACCTTCATTGGATTCATATTCATCTACCCCGGGATCTTTTCACTCTACATTGTTTTAAGAAATCCATTTTTCATCGCCTAAGATTGTTCTCTTTAAAAAGGGTTAATTTCAGTACGTTTGAGTAAAGAATCGCAAGTGGAAATTCAGTTTAGTAAATATTTACGTTAAATCATGAGAAACCTAAACATTTTCAGGTAGATTACAACGCCCATATGAAATATGTAGAGTATCTCTGCGATGGTCCGTAACTTGGATTATTTTAATCGGCGTTTAATGACTGTAGACTTTCCGAAACGTCCTCCACATCTTCCACATCAAAATTGGAAATTTTGAACCTAATGAGCTACTTACAAACAATACTCTCAACATGGGCAACATCTCCATAAATGACACATGTATTTTCCGATGTTTGTACATTTTTCCCTTTCCAGAAATGAAAGAGCTTCAAATCACGAAATGCATTTCAATTTCCTCTATTTTCACTTTTAGCATGAACATTTTTCAAATTCATAATTAACACGTGAATCATATAGAAAGATGCGTTGAAATGTCACCTTTCAGAATATGTATATATGTCATATATTTCGGTTACATATGCAACAAAATCACATACTCACCTATTGAAAACATTTTCGAACTTTTGTTCCAACCCAATAAAAATTATAGCAGAACTTGTGACTTGTGCGATGTGACAAAAATTTTACAGAATGTCACATTATTAACCGGGTTATTGAAAATCCAAGAAATATTATATTGCAATTAAAAGATACAATTACAGAACATGCACAAAGTTTTCGAAAACAAATGTTCTAAACAAAATCGAAAATAGTGTTATTGTAATGACGACAAAGTTATGAGAATGTTAATGTAAAATGTATGCTTCATACTCTGAAACTATTTTTACTTCATTCATTGATTTTTTGACCTATTGTCTTTCTTTATATGAACCAGACTTTTCAGAGTCTAGAATAGAATTCCAAAATTATTTTTTTTTTTTAAGCATTTCACCCCAAGCAAGGCGGGAATCCACTAAGGAATTACAGAGAGTGAAAGCAAGAGTAAAATGGTGTGATGAAAGAAACGATGAATAGAAAGTCAGGGAATAAATCAAGGCAGATGTCGATTGACATTACATTTGAATAGTTGGAGAGTATAGCTATCAGGGAAACAAGTAATAAGAAGGAAATTCCACAGACGGGAGGTACGAGACATGAAGCTATTTGTTGTAGAAGAGACGGCTACATTTAACCGTTTCGACAGTGAGATGCCAGCCTAGTAGCACGTTTAAATTCATTCAGTCTGCGAACTAGCTAAAGTAGCTCATCGGAGCAGTTACCGTGAAAGTATTTCTAGAAAAGACAAAGGGAGGCGACGGCACGTCTGTGAGAGAGCGACTGTAGACAAGATGACTGATCAGAGACAATCACATTGCATATCTGTCTCTGGATTTTATCAAGGACCTTAATTACTGTTCACAATGTAAACCTTCCTTTCTAAAATTCTCCATAGTTTTCAGTCGTGTTATAGTTAGACAGATAAAACAAATATTTTCATCAAACGAATTAAAATCCATTTTATTCTGATATTCATGTTTCCTTCGTCAAATGTTATAGGCCACTATCATGTATAAAAAAAAAATAAATTGATATCTACAAGTGTTTGACTTCATGGCTCCGTATCTACGTTCAAAAAGCGAAATATGCCTGAGCCATCATTTTACCACCCTCTAGAATTCCTCATCACTTGGTGCATCACTTCACAAGTTAGTTGTTTAGGAATTCCAGCTTCTTCGAAGTTCGGTAGTACCTGCTGACTACTTCCGCTATTTCTAATATTCTAAACTTCATTATCCGTCTTTTGACCCATTTTTAAGCTTCATTAACACACAATGTGGATTCATGTTGTTTCATATAAATGGCTGCTTCTTTTCTTTTACAAATGCGTAAAACGAACTCTGTCATCCCAACTGCGTAGATAAAGTTCAGCATATAGACTAATAGATAACTAATAGATTCCAGTAATTATTTATTGTATATATCGATAAAATATAAAGTAATTAATAATTTGTGATAGAGTAGGCTATATAAGCATTTGCATTATATACATAGAATAAAATCAAATTAATATTTTACAACTCATAAAATCAGAGTAATGTCATTATCTATTAATTATGATACGACTTCCTGAACTAGTAACATTGGTTTAGTGCAATGTTTTCAACCTTCTTTATCTCATGGTACACGTGAAACTATAGTTAAATTTTCGCGGTACACTTAAATTTTAAGGATAAAAAAGAGTAAAACAAATAGTAAAAAAAAGAGTATACGTTTTATTTATTTATTAACACAAGCAAAACAATTTTTTATAATTTATTAAAAAAAGATAATAATTAAAATTATTTAAATAAAACATTTATTTATTTTTCTGTTTGTTATCATTTTAGCATTTAATTATATATTTGAGCTTAACGTTTTTTAGAATATCTTCTTTATAGGTCGAATTTTGGTCAAAGCATAATCTTAAATCTTCCTCCAAGGATTCTAGCCGTGGACGATTTTTGTTTTTAATATTGCTTATTGCAGAAAATCTTGCTTTTTATATTATTTTATATATTCTATATACATTTATTTATTATAACAATGATATATTCGTATAATGAATTTAAAGTGATTTTAATTTTGAAATATACACTTATTGTGATTTGAATTTCATAAGAAAATAATTTAATTAATGACCTTTAAAAGTTTTCGCGGCACACCTGCGATACTCTCAAGGTACACCAATTTGTCGCAGCACACCGACGAAAATCACTGGTCTAATGGATAGACTGCTATGAGTTCACATTTCTGAAACAAGCATTAAACTTCATATATTCTATTTCAGCGAAAAATCAATAAATATACGATATCATAGAAATCAAATAAAAATTAACTAATACGAGATATCCTCTAGTATAGACATCTGAATGAAAGCATTCTATTTTCGTAAATAAAAAGAACTGAATAAAGAATTCAGTTTAAAATGTTTCTAAAAGTTACTGAATACATCAGATACCTAGAGAATGCCGTAGGGTACAACGGTTGAAATCCTGTGATTGTAGCAAACAAGATCAGGATACTTGTCCTAATAGACTAATATATGATAATGATAATTCCCCATTTCAGAATTTTTAACTGGATGATTTATAAATATTCGAATCTGCAAAGATCGAAGCATCACTCCGAATTAATATAATCGATTTGGATTAAGATTTTGAAGTCTCTGTTCGATACGCAAATCGTGAGGACATTACTGTCTTGTATGCAGAATATCAGGGCATCACGACTCCTGTAAATCATTTCGATCTTAGAGGGACTATGTGTATTGCAGCCGTAATAATAATGTCGTGTTTACGATTAATATCAGTAAAAATCCGTAGCCGTAAAAATAAAATATTTTTAACAGCCTTTTGAAGTTATATTTTTAAAAACTGAATACACTACTAAACATCTGCGTAAAATTTTACAAAGCTCCTCTCCAGCTGAACATGGTTGATTCTTAACAATATTGAATAGTAAGGGAAGTACAATAGAAACGGTTTTCCTTCCTATTTCTACATCAAATATAAGTCTTACAATCTGATCCGATCAAGTGTAATTTACTTTTCTGTGAGTATTCTACAGCAAACAAGATATTTAATCAGGGTCATATTTCCAGTGTCCCGACTAGATGTTCTTTTGAAAACTCTAACCGACATTTGTTGTTCTTCGATAGGACAAATGCAACTTTGTAGATATATATTCTTGGAGCCTGTATCTAGCTTTAGGCAAAATCTATGAACCTGTTAGCATCATGAAATTCGGCTTGTAGCTGGAAGATGATCTTCTGTCGATCTAATGATTTTCCTATTAACCTATCCTACCTTACGAAAGAATTTTGCATGAACTGATATGTTTCATGCTTCAACAAATGCTTATAAAGACAGCTACAAAAGGTAAAATTGCAACAAACCTCAACCGTCATGCAGCAGAGATGGTTTTTAAGGCTAGCCATTGATTCAACGTTAACCATTGATTTCAGTATATTTCTCTCTCCTATTTATGTTTTAAATTTTAATAATAAACGTGTTAAAATACTTTGATTAAATACTTTGATAGCACAATGTAATAATTATTGTCATGCATATGAATGGCCTTGTATCCCACTCAAATTAAAATGACATGCTAAATATTAATTAGCGTTTACCAAAAAGAGTAAAGATTCAAGTCTAGCGTATTATAAAACGTGGTGTATAAATACACCTACATCTAGTGTATATATAAATGTATTTTGAGATTATGCAATACACAAGCGAGGATAGGAGTTGATAGGTTCCAATTGTGTAATACCAGGTATCTTCAAAATTGTTGTTTATATTCCGTTTTCAGTAATGCTGTGTTTCGATTCTTCTAAGTCTTCCATTAATTTCTAGTTCCGCCAGTCACCTTCACGTTACATGAGTTTTGAATTTTTCAGCTTTATCACAAGAATTAAACTTAAAGAATATTTCATTTCCTATCTACTTACTCTCTTGCCGGCATGAACAATGAAATGTATAGTCTAGTAAGTTCCGATAATGAAGATCTCTTTGACTCTGAGAATTTTTGTTCCATACACTAAAATAAATTTTTGTTTGCACATATAAACATTGGTCTATTTACACTCCTCCCCGGCCTTTTGAACAGGAGTAGAGGTTTATCCTTTGTTTCCTGTTTAGGATTGGGTTTCCGGTTTCTACTCCTAAAGTCTTATCATTCTCTTTCATTTCTGAGTCTTAGTGGTATTATCGCCTTGCTTGGAGCGAATTGATTAAAAGAAATCTATTTAGAGTGACTGTTCTAAAGTAATAATGAATAATTTGGTCTTACAGGATAATATACAGTTAGTGGCTCTTTGTCAAACTAAGATAAAATTAGAAAATATCTACACAAATCCATACGAGGATAATCAAAAAAAATACTTTTGACCTTTTATATTCCTAAAAATTAATTTAATCTGCTATAAATTTAAAATGCATAGGTGCATTGACGAATATGTATAATATAAAACATGAATTCGTAATGTTTAAATATTTTTAATCACCACAGTACAAAAAGAAAATGATTATACTTTACTGTAAGTTTAAAAAAGAAGATTTAATAGATCCTTGAAATGAAGGAGTACATTTTACAGACCAGATGTCTGCATAGTTTCAAAATTGAACTCATTGAAGATTTTATTAAGTAAATATACATTGTGTTCATCTATCTAAGTTTTTATATGAAGCATTTTCATTAATTTTGAAAAGTTTATATTTCATCAAATTTTGTCACTTTATATCCCAATGCTCATGTCATTTTATATTCTTTTGTCAATAAGTAATCAGTTTGAATTGGAAATAAAGAAGTAATCTCCAACAAAATTACAATTCGTATCATCCTTGGCGTCAATATGACATGAATGATGCCTTCTTGATGCCTAGGTCATGTTGGATATGCGCGTAACACTGTAAATGGTATTGGAGTGTCGAATTCAAGTTCCACCCGAGACTATTGAGTTCGCTTTCACCCAAATACCCTTGAAAAAATATGACGCCATCTCTGCTTCCCCAGTTAGGGTTAAATATCAGACTAGACTCTCTCTATCTTTGACTATCAACCAGTCTAGGAGAATGTCAACTCTGAATGCATAACTGTTTGGGCCTGTGGTTAGCAATTTCACCCTGTAAAAACTACTTGTCGCGAAAACTAGGTGATGACGGTGCGTCTCTATACTTCACAGGGAGACTTCAAACTTAAAAAATGTTGGTTTTACATTTTTTCGGTGACGCATTTTCCTTACTAATTTGACTAATTTATTTTTCATCTTATTTTGTTACTTTATCAAAATTATCAGTTCATTTTTATTTTTAGTCTCTGGCTGTTACAAGTAAGCAACGAAAATAAGGAATAAGTTTCCAACGACATTTCAGATAAACTGAAAGTAACACTATATATTACAGTAGCTTGGCATATTACGTTAGATTTTAGGCATTTGCCGTTTAGTGGATAGAAGTACTTTGATCTGCAGTTACAGATGAGTGCCATGGAATTTTATGGTGCACTGTTGATGTTTATGTTTTGTTTTTATGATCTGGAGTATATTTTCAGTGCAGCCATAGCTAAGTTTTAGATAATTTCTGTTGAATATTTTGTGCAGTTTCTCTGTTCGTCAATGCGTTTGAGGAATATTTTGTCAATATTTGTTTTTTACATTTTTATTAAACGATGGAGTGACCGATACGATATTTCTCTTCTGTCGCATTTTTCTTGATCTGTTAGTTGTGTAAGTTTATGTAAGGTTAGTAAAAAAACTATTGTTTTTATTAACATTTCGTACTCGTTTTTGACGTCGCTTTATTTTTTCTTTTCATTATGTGTCGGATAAACTGCAGTTGGTGAGTTCTATGATTTGTTGATTATGTTTGCTTGAAGTAAATGTGTGCACATAGTTGTTTGGCTTTCTGGCCGGTTAATATTTATCTTTTCAAAGATTAATTATTACTTCTAAGAAGTATATGTCTTTCGTATTTCTTTTAAAATGTTTGTAATTTATTTTCTAGTTTTATCATTCTTGTCTGCTGCAGATGCTTCTTTATTAATTATCCCAGATAGTGTGCGTAAGATAGATAGATAGATAGATAGATAGATAGATAGATAGATAGATAGATATTCTGACAATTTTGCAGACGCTCAGTAATAGCTTCTTATGGTTACGTCAAATAGCTCTTCTATTCGTTACTGTAGCCATTCCGTTACGTTGTCAAATAATAGTGATTTTCAGTAATATTTTCTAATTTTTTATTACCTTGTTGGTGACAAAGTTTTATCTAATATACATTCACTGATAGATGGATAAAAATCTTTAATGTCAATTCGGGTGAATGGACAGTTATATATGTCTTTTATGTTACAGAACCAGTCTATTAATGATCTTGCGTTTTTTTTTCCATTAATTTCGACCTAAACTTGTTCTTAGTTCAAAGTTAATTTCATATAGTATAATTTTACTTATTTTTCTTAGTTCGCTTTTTACTCGGTTGATTAGTCTATATATTAGGTTAGACCTGGAGTTTTCTTTGAAGTCTTTTAGTGCGATGTATATTTGTGATCTTTCAACGCAATTCATGAGATCATCTAGGTTGATCTTCTTCGTGATTTCTTTGACTTCGAAATTAATTTCGTATTCTGTTGTTTTGGGTACTTTTTTCTGTTTTAGTATGAATTTCTAAAGTGACCTACTCTGTACCTGATGTTTTAGCATGTATATCTTTTTAATTACTTAATATATATTTGTGTGTGTGTCTGTGTGCGTGTGTGTGAGTGTGTGTAGGTAGGTAGGTAGCCATAGCCCCTGCATATGTGTGTGTGCTTGTGTTATGAAAATTTTGTTCTAACTGGGTACAGGAATGTAAATTTAATCTATGCTTGATCTAAAGATTTCATCATGAAACATTTGTTAGAACCACGGTTATATAAATAATTAAATGATCATTTTAGAGTTGCATATATGCCTGCGTGTCTACATTTAAAACTTTATATATTTATGCGGGAATATATCTACAAATATATTTATTTGGACGTGTAAAAGCCTATAAAAATTAGTAAGGTGATATTTCAATTATTTCTCTCTCACTTTCTCTCTCACATTCTCCCTCTCCCTCTCTCTCCCACTCTCTCTCTCTCTCTCTCTCTCTCTATATATATATATATATATATATATATATATATATAGGGTTAAAGTTAAATAAAAAAGCTCTGCCTGTTATATTTTAAATATTTTCAATAATTGACGGATTAATTTCCATATTTCAGGACTGAAATTATGAATGAACTGTCCACATGCCATTTTTCTTTATTAATTATTTACATCTTTCGACTGACTTCACTCATAACCAAGAATGTTATGTCAAATATAATGCGTTTATGAACGCTAATTCTTTTTTTTTTTCTTTTTTTGAAAATGTGTTGTTTTTTGTTTTTTGCCTTTTGTTTATTTTTGTTTTTTTGTGGGAGATGCTGTTTTTGAACTTGGTTTGTTTTTTAATATACCATATTAAACATAGAGCCATAGTCTTCACGGTACTTTAATACTTTTAAATGTCCAAATTCAATCGAAAGCTTCAAATATTTTCTCAATCGCCATCATCCCAAGTAAGGCAGTAAAGCCACTAAAACACAAGGTGTTACAGAGAGTGAAAGAATTAAGAACAAAAACATTAATAATGAGTGGAAAGAGAAAAGAGTAATCAGGAGGACAGTAGATAGTGATTGACATTGCATTTAAAAAAATTTCAGATTGAAGTTGGTTGGAAAGCATGGAACTGGAAGGGAGTTCCATAAGCAAGAAGTGCGAGAAAAGAAACTGTTAGCATAGAAATGGTTGCATCTAGCCAGCTCAACTGTAAATTGATGTGATCTCGACGTCAGTCTAGTACTGCGCTTAAATCCAAAAAGTCTGGGTACTATAACAAAGAGCGATATTTATTATGCTATATACAGAAATGTGGCACAAGACCAAAATGGGAAATGGAGAATAGGGAAAAGGACGGTCTTCTTCTTTCTTAACGTTAAACTTAGCTAGCCAAAAACACTGACCCAAACACATAACAATATTCCTTACACCACAACGACGCATTCTTACTTACCTTTCTTACAACATCCGCCATAATATCACAATGACTCTATGAAAGCACTAACTAGTCCCCATATGTACAATTCATTGTCTGTTGGGGGGGGGAATAAAACAATATAGCGGAGAGCTCATCTGAACAATTACCACGAAAGCATTTATAGAAAAGACACAGAGAGGCAACATTACGACGGTGAAAAAGTGACTGAAGCCGAACCACCAGATCGGGACCAATAATACTGCTGATTCTTCTTCGGATCTTATCAAGGAACTCAAGGTAAATAGCAGAGGCACCGGAACATATGTGGCAGCAATATTCTAAGTATGGACGAATGGTAGATTTATAGATATGTAAGATAGATTCTCAAGAGAAAAATTATCTTACACGACACAGTGAACCGACATTCTTAGCTGCTGATCTTGCAATGTATTCAATATAGTTTTTTTCCACTTCATGTTAGCTAAGAACGTTAGTCCGAAAAGGCACAACGAGTCACTTTCCTGGAGGTTAGCAACAGCCACGCTGATGGAAGGCAGCGAGGTGTCTCTCAGATGATTAATGGGGAGAAATTTAGTTTTAGAGACGTTAAAATTAACAAGCCATTATTTACCCCAGTTAACGACAGACTTGAGGTCGTTTTTGACATGGGTTCTCATTTTGACCTTGTCGGACTGATCAGCCTTCCTATCGACGTAGTAGCAAATGATTGTGTTGTCAGAGTAGATGCCAAGTTGAGAGCTGATGTCATCGGAGAAGTCATTAATGAATATTAAAAACAAAGTAGGACCAAAGATGTAGCCATTGAGGACACCCGCGTTAGTATGAATCTAGACAAATAGCCGTTCAGGATAGCTTTCATTTCACTATTTGATACAATAAATTGGATCAATCCAAAAATGTACCGAAGACACCGTAATTTTTCAGCTTGTGGAGAAGACGTGTATGCCAGACCCTATCAAAGACTTTCGAGATATCCAACGCTACATTCCGGGCTTCACCGTTTTTATCTCAAGCATAATAGACTCTTTCCGCAATTATTGCCAGTACATTAGCAGTTGACCTGGAGAAACGAAAGCCGTATTGCTTGTCTGAGAAAAGGCCCTGTAATGAGAGATGATGATCCAATTTAACATTAAGGCCTCTAGGAGTTTCCTAAAAAGCGGCAGAAGGCTAGCAGGCCGATAGTTGGATGGATAAGATAGTTCACCAGAGTTCTTAAAAACTGGAACAACAGATGATGACTTTCAGCGGGCAAGAAAACAGTCTTTATTATACAGTTCAGAGAGAATAGGAGCAAGTTTGAGGGCTCACTTCTTACTAACTATTACAGGGATACTATCGGGTTCACATACTTTATGGGATTAGAGATGATAGTAGACACCATGAGAGGGGTTATATGCATATCACTCAACAGATTCAGTTCTAAGTGTGAAGTTAGGCGGGATTCTCCAGATGAGTCAAAAGTAGCATCTGAGGAGAATTTACAGGCGAAACATTCAAGTTTTACAGCAGAGGATGAAAACAGAGACTTTGCATTTATTTAATACCCTATTGGAAAGTCGCCAGTAATCACGTGAGCTCAAGTTGTTAGAGGCTATGCGGTGCCTTATTCTCTTGGGAAACAGGAACTTCGAAGAATCACATTTATTACGAGCAGTAGGCGCCTGTTGTGGTGAGAGCTGTCACACTGTTATAGCAGAAAATAGTGGCTCCTGTGTGCTATAGCGGCCGAGCATGCTGGTGTGAATCATGGAGAGGATTGACGTTTCACCTATTATTTCCGGGAAGGGATGAAAGCGTCCATGTCGCCTTTGACATCATAAGAAATCTCAGGGGTGCAATTTTCAATTGTGAGGTTGAAGATGTCAGTCCATGGAGCGTCACGAAAAAAATTACGGAGTCAGTCCTAATCGGCATGTTGGTAACGGAAAGAGGTCTTATGGATAGGGTTTTCCCGTTTAATGGGTGATTGAAACAAAATATCAAAAGCTACTACAGATTGGTCAGAATCATATTTAAGAAAGTAGTGTTGGGAAGCTCTGCAAGAGTGAGGAAAGGAGATAAGAAATAAATCAAGTAGAGAAGCCTGTTGTTCGGTTTTGCAAGGGAAACTAGTAGAGAAGTCCAGGATTTGAGTAAGGGTTTGGGCAATGGAAAAATTTTAATATCTAAACACCAGTAACATCAGTACCATTAGAATGTTTCAGCCACGTGTCATAGTGAGCATTAAAGCCTTTTCTTCCACCTCCTGCAAAATCACGGCACATAAAAATATACAAAAAAATTAGTTTTCATTAATTCAAAGTTTTACATAGGCACAAAGTTATAATTTTTTAATATAGGAACTGTATCCTCGAGATAATGCTGGCTCATGTTCCAGGTTAAAAGATGATTTACTTTATTCATAAAAATATATCTGTCTGTATAAATAGATGTCTCACGATCATGAATTCCGTAATCCTTATGGGGTACTCGGTACCACATGTACTGCGGCCACAACACTGAAGACAAGAATGTTTGCAGAAGGATGGTGAGAAATTGCCTTTTCTATGCTGTCAGTATATTAAACATAATGTTTAATATACTGCAGTCCTGCAATGAGTGTGAGCGATAAAGGGAAAAAAAAGATGTTGAGGTGGATAGATTTTTTTGTTTTTGTTTTAGATGTATTTCTTTTTGTTGTGATTTCCGTGAGATTTGTTTTGAGAAGAGAGAGAAAAAAAACACATAATTATCAATATCTATCATCAATGGCAATACAAGGGCGTGGCCGAGAACAGTGCATAATGTGGTCTCTGGGTTTACCCATCGGAAATACATGCAGAGTCAGCTACTCATGCAAAATATAGCATTACAGATACCCCATTATTATACGACTCTTGATCAGAGCAGGCTCTGTAAGCGCCACCAAAGATTTCGGGCTTCTAACGACCAGTTGAAAGCAGCAGCAGCCAGCAAACTGCCAACCTGGTACCCTCACAATGGAAATTTACAGCCACTGGTTAGACTGATCATCAAAAGTTACGACAGTTGAAGCACTGTGGCCCTGATAAAAGAAAGAAAGAAAGAAAGAAAGAAAGAAAGAAAGAAAGAAAGAAAGAAAGAACAGGTAAATCATATCCTGAACAGAGAACAAGGGATGAACCTCTACTCTTGTTCAATAGACATTGAAGGAGTTCGGGCTGATCGATAGGTGAGCCTAGCTACTTCTGTTAACCTGTAAAAAACACATACACACATAAAATACGAAAGAATTCATATTAAGTTATCACTTAGTATCAGATGTCTACTACCAGCTAAAAACGGGATGGTAAAACTTAATTTACTCTTGTCACGTTAATTTTTCAGTATTGATAACCAAAGCTAAGCATATTCTAAATTAAACAAGCTGTGGGGGTGCTGAGGTAAAAAGTTTGATAATTAATAGCATTGGAGAGAACAAAACACACGACAAAGAAGGAAGGATAAGAGAAAACATCAGAAACAAAACCAATAGAAATTAAAACATTTTCAAATGATTCTTTCCAATCTTTACATTTAACATTTTTTTATGGACAGAACAAGGTGACTTAATTTCAATGGTGGTTTGGTGAAAATTAAGTCGACTCTGAAATGGATCTCGGTTTCGCACTTGACCTTGGTGATGGAGGTGGTAGGAGGGGAGGTGAAGGAACCGGACCAAAGTCTCTTACTTCAGATGGGTGATGGATGTGATAGGGAGTGGAGGGCCCGGAATCTCTAACTTGCAATTGGTGGTGATGG
>CAHIKZ030005336.1:1270000-1347500 GCA_903632075.3 Acanthosepion pharaonis
ACTGGTTGCCAACCAAGGTTAAAGAGTCTCGCCTACCCTGATATATATTTTCGCTACTGTCAGTTTGAGCCACAATCATCAGGAGGTAATGAATGACAATTCATGGTGATTGTGATTCACACATGAAATAGAGAATAGTAGAAGTCTTCTGGGAAACTACGTAAATTTTATTATCTTTTTATATTACTTATATTTTTACACTATATTTGTACATTATACGTTGGGTACTGTGCTATTTCCAGCGTTGACATCATTGACGTAAATTTTATACTGTATTTAATGTGTGTGTGTGTGTGTGTGTGTGTGTGTGTGTGTGTGTGTGTGTGTGTGTGTGTGTGTGTGTGTGTGTGTCTGTGTGTGTCTGTGTCTGTGTCTGTGTCAGATATAACTAAAACATATATCCGTAAAAGGACAATATGAATAAAGACAAAAGGAAAACATCATGGTTAACAGGTTTCGTCTTCTGGAGCACTTTACTTTTAGCAAATGTAAAGATTTATTTTGCAACAAGTATTTATAAACAAAAGTAAAAATGTTTTTTTTTTAATTTACAAGTCATTCATGAATACTTATCAGGTTAAATGAAAAGTCTAGGTAAATTATAGAGAATGTTAAGTGACATAATTTAATGTCTAATAACCAAAAGTGAGTAAATGATGTTGAATTTTTTTACGCAAATAATATTTGAATTATTTTAGTATGTGATAAATTTAATATTTATATAAATATTAGTTTCATAAAAAATCAATAGCATCACTTTCGTTTAGCTAGGCTTAAAAAATCGCCATGCCATATTTACTGAAGGCAGATATTTCTAAAAAGAAAAGGATAAGGCAATATGACAAAAATGTCCATTTCTTTTTTTAAGCCATGAAACAAAATGCAAGAAAATGATGAGAATACTCAATTTAAAAAAAATGATTATTGAATAAACCCTTATGCAATATTCTGTTATTAGGTGCCGGTTGTAAAATTTGAACATGAGTGAGAAACCAAGGATTGGAAGGTTGAGAATAGGGCAAGCTTGTCTTTTATTCTCACGCAAGGCACTACGAACTATAAAGCAAGAAACCCAACTGGAAATAATGAAATCACTTCAAACGATACTTTAACGAAATGAAACTATATTAAGCTTAGTATTATACGAAGTGCTGCTGGAAAGTTATTTACCCGACTATATCAAATCTTATTGCAGTGGAGAAACTTCTGAGTCGCACTGCGAAATTTTCAGCACCCGTCTTATAGAACATAACCAAATTCCAGAGATTGCTTTGTGATAATATCTCAAGTGGAGTGGGACTGCTAGAATTGAAAATAAATATTCGAAATCTTGTTTTGTTTTTATGCTTACCTGAGTTCGAACAGTGATCTCTGACACCGGTTGAAAATATGTAACTTCCACAGAAAGAGGATCGTCCTAAACATTTGTTAAAATTAAATTAATCTTTAGCAAAGCCAGAGCATGGTGGGGTCGAACTGATTACAAAACCGAATTTGTTTGCAAAACGACGTTCTTTTGTATCGCACGGTGATGGGCATTTCATCTACGTCATTTAATATATATTTTGGGTCAAATTAATGTTTATGTACATACCTGCCCCTGCGCATGCACACACGCACACACGCACACGCACGCACACACACACACACACACACACATATATATATATATATATATTAAAATTAACTGATTGAAAATAAGTTTTTTTTTCGCTACACAGTAATAACCATGTTTCAAAAATGGAAGCTAAAAACCTTAAATTTAATTATATAATTAAATTAAAAGCATTAGTTCCGTTTCATCTTCAAGCGAATATTGGATTATTAGATTCCAATATTCGCTTGAAGATGAAACGGAACTAATGCTTTTAATTTAATTATATAATTAAATTTAAGGTTTTTAGCTTCCATTTTTGAAACATGGTTATTACTGTTAGTGAAAAAACATATTTTCAGTCAGTTAATTTACAATATTTATGCTCCGTAAATTTACATTGAGCACTGTTTTATAAAAATAAAAATAAAAAATATCAATAAGAACACCGGATTATACATCTTACTGTTCTTTCTTTTTTTTATATATATATATATATATATATATATATATATATATATATATATATATATATATATATATCACTGTTCTTACTTTTACTATTACTCGTGTTAGTGCTACTGACACACTTCCCAAAATCTAACCAAAAAATCAAGTATCAGAATTCTTTTTCTTTTTTTTCAAGTACTTCTGGTCGAGTCAAAATCTTTTCAGCAACCCCTCGGGTTTTATTCCTTTCTACACGCCATTTTCCTATTTCATTCTTTGCCTTTCACAATTTTCTTCCATCCACAAAAGCGCGTGCGTTCACACACGCACACACACCAACACGTACATTCTCTCTAACACGCATTTAACACCTTCTGCCGATATTTTTAATTTTATTCCTGTTACGTCTACCTCATTCATGTCCTTAACTGTTTTCACTACTTTCTCTCTCTTTTTCGCTCTATCTATATATCTATCTATCTAATTATCTATCTATCTCTTTCTCTTTCTCTTCCTCTCTTTCTTTCTCTCTCTCTCTCTCTCTCTCTCTCTCTCTCTCTCTCTCTCTCTCTCACTCGGTTTATCTATATATCTTTGTATATCTACTTATTTATCTAAAGTTCTTTCTTTCTTCAACATGTTCTCACCCCTAGCAATCTGACCCACGTCTATATTTAAAGGCCTGCTTCTGGATGAGCAGCTTTCAAACTGTCCGGTGTTGACTGTCAAGTCCAGTATAGTTTACCTCCCTTGCTTTTGCTAACGGGCAATGGCGACTCTGCCGTGATTGCAATCGAGTGAAAACTATTGGGCATTCGAGTGGGTGATTCGTGAATTCAAATGCACACTGCGCTTACAGTATATGCATCCATCCAGACAAGAAAAGAACTGGTGATGCCAGTATGTTGTCATATGCTGAATGAACTTTTGGTGGGCATCTTTGTTTTCTGCGATCCGCTCCTTAAAAATATTGGTTCATTTGTGTGAGATGAGGATAAAGATGATTCAGAATAAAGGAGGAATGATGAGCTGATCGGGGAGGCAAAATTTGGGTGATAGATTGAATTGTATGTATATAAGCGAGCAGAGAGGTAGTTGTCCGGTTGGGGGATGATGCAACGATGGACATACAGACTGATGAATTAATGCTTTGAAGTGTAAGCATAGTGAGAAACAAAAATGAACAAATGTAGATAGATAGATAGATAGATAGATAGATAGATAGATAGATAGATTATGTATTAATATTATACATCTACCTGCGTGCTAATGATAATCTTGAACCTAAAATTAAATTAGGACATAAATGACAAGGCTATAGAACCCGGTCTGTCCTGCTATTTAGCCATGCGGGAGAAGAAGAGGATTCATAATTTTCCCAAGTGTATTAGAACGTTAGTGAATGTAATGGATTCGATTGGAATTCGAACTCGACTCTCTGATTCCTCAACTGGAGCCTCTATCCATTACCTTTCTAAAAAAATTAAAAGCGAATCTTCCGAAAAAGTGAATATTGTGCACAAAGAATAAATGAATGAAACGTAAGACTTCTGCCATTTCATCCCAACAATATAAGTAAAAATGTTAGTATGTGTAAACTTATTAGTGCGTGCGTGCGTCCAGATAGGATGGGGACCAAAATTACTGTACTGATTATTTAGCACGCACATGTTTTAGCGTTTTCCTACCCCAGCAACTCAACTCAATATGTCTTTACTTACTCTCTCTCTCTCTCTCTCTCTCTCTCTCTCTTTCACTCGCTCTCTCTTTCCATCTATATGTGCATGTGTGTAATGTAAGCAATCAATCATGAGTCTCAACAGCATCTCGTCTTTGTTGCTCTTATCAATACTTGCTTATTACGAAATACTCTTTTTATAATAGTGGTAATTGAATCATTTGCCTAAACTCCTCAATAATGACTCGTTGCCTTACTTTGCTTTTATATTTTCATCTTGTATTGTAAGCGTTAAAGTTCGCAAGCCTCCTTTTCTCGTAATGTGCCGCCATAAATTTAACTGCCTCTTTCTGGTTGTTTCTTTGCACTTACTATTCTCCAAAAAGCTTTCTGGTGTGTTGCATACACTCTGAATGTTATTCTCAGAATTCTTCAGTAAAAAAATATTTTTGCTTCAAGTTTAAGTATATATAAGTGTGTTTTTTGTTTTGTTTTTTTCGTTTCTGATGAAATTGTCCAATTTTCACTGTCAGATCATGATCTAGTTGAACGTTAGAATCGCGCGTTAATGAATATATACACACACACACACACACACACACACACACACACACACACACACACACACACATATATATATATATATATATATATATATATATATATATATATATATATATATGGTTGAATAGTATCGACAATTTACTCAAGGTGACGTAATTTATGTTAGATCAATTTCTATTAAATCAATTTTTTCTGTTTTCTATGCATATTCACTTAATTTGCATATGTGTACAGTTAATTATATGAAAAGTATGTTTATTAATTAGTTGGAAATACAATAAATTAAAAATGTGTTCGAATATTTGTTTCCCTCCCCATTGTGTGTGTGTGTGTGTGTGTGTGTGTGTGTGTGTGTGTGTGTGTGTGTGTGTGTGTGTGTGTGTTTAATGAATAAACAATAATGAATGATATAAACTGAACTAGCTTAATGTTTTTTGCCTACGGTGACTATTTATTTATAAACTTATGCTTTTGAAATGAAATGAAACTGCTTCAGAAACCATTAAAATACATCCAGTGACATCAAACAGGAATAAATTATTTGAAATACATAATGAACCAGTAAAAGGAACAACCCACGATACAAAGCACGAAGTTAAGTCGTCAGGATCAAGCAAGTAAGTATCAAAGAAGTGTTTTAACAGAGAACGGAAAAGGCGACACCAAAATCCGAAGGCGCATTGGATTAGCGAAAAAAGCCTTCAAAAAGCTGAGCAGAATATTAAGAAACAGGAAAATGTCGTTAGAAACAAAGAAAAGAGTACTAGTCTCTTATGTACTATCAGTCCTCCTATATGGCTACAAAGATGAGACTTGAGGTAACAGAATAGTGGTTCTATAGTAAGATGCTAAGAATCCTATGGACTGAATATGTGAGTAACGACAATGTTTTAACGACATATTTAGAATCAGAAAAAGACAAATGAAATGTTTGGGGCACATTATAAGGAAGGAACCTGGGAGCATTTGATACTCACAGGAAATATTGAAGACAAAAGAAAGCAACAATGAACATACCTCATAAGCTTGTATAAATTAATGGCAGAAAAGGGACTAGGAAGAAAAACACAAAAGACAAACCTTACTCAGAACTACAAAATGTACAGGGTATGAAGAGCCATGATACCCTACCTCCTGGAAAAACACGACATATAAAAGAAAAAGTTACAAAAAATTAGTTTTCATTAATTCAAAGTTTTGCATACTCACAATGTTATAATTTTTTTTAATATAGGAACTGTATCCTCGAGATAATGCTGACTCATGTTCCAGGTTAAAAAAGATGATTTAAAATATATCTGTCTGTATAAATAGATGTCTCACGATCATGAATCCCGTAATCCCTACGAAGTACACGGTACCACATGTACAGCGGCCGCAACAGCAGTGACGTTTCATAGGCTAGACAGCCTGACGGACACCTACCCTCCAGATTCGGTTTAAATTTAAAGTTTTCCTTCTCCTAAGTTTTCTTTGTCAACCAAGTCCAATATGCCCTACTATTTATCCATAGTTGGGGGATGGATTCATACATTACCCAAGAGTATTCGACTGGTATTCGAACTCAGCTCTCCAATTCCTCAATCCGAGCTGAGATTTACTAACCTAAAATAAGTCAATTTATTATGTTTCATTACTTACTTAAATCATCGTTAGAACATTATCAAAGGAAGATAATTTCTTGACAAAGGTAACCTGACATTTCTATTTTCAAACAAGAGCCTTTATTCAATGACCTAAACAGTTCAATAATCTTTTATTATATAAATTAAAAAATGATGGATTTGCCATGATCAGATTTTAATTTTTCATTCTTTCTAACATCGAATTTATTAAGTCTACTATTTTCTATGCTGCTTTCAAAATATTAAAATTTCCTTGTTTTTTTGTTTTTATTCTTACAGATATTTTGGTGATTTAATTATCTATCTATATATAGAATTCTGTGACCTTCGTTAGTCCGTCCATCACACCCTCTAAAATAACCATACATGGAGTGATCAAAACCAAATTTTGGGGAGAAGTGCAAACAGGTAAGAGGGTACAAAGTACAGTTGGTTTTACTAGGATGCGTAAAAACATCGAAGTAGGGTTTTTGTCAAAGTATTTTTCCAAACACATCACCTTATTCAATCGATTGGTTGGCGAAATTGCACAAAACGTAGTTTGTAAATCTCGACAAAAAATGTTAGTGATAATTTCAACAATAATAAATAGTGTGAGAATTTCAACACGCGTTAGCGAGTTGCAAAAAAATTCTAATACTAAAAAATACTAGTACTAAATAATTAAAACATGTTTAACAGAGTTTATAAGAAGATTGAGGTTTTCTGGTGAGAATTATGTAATAGTTATATAGATGTGTCATTTTAAAGAATTTTTATTGCCTAACATGAAGTTTCCCCCTGAGATAAAAGAGTGATGATTTTTTCAAAATTATTTTTCCAAAATGACAGTTAATATTAGGTTGGTGCAAAAATAATGTCGTTTTTTACGTTCAAAAGAGAAAACGACATTATTTTTGCACCAACCTAATAAATACTGACAGAAAAACATCAACTTTTTATTCGTCTATGTGCTGCGTACCTTCAGGAAATGGGTGATTATAGTTCACTACAACTTTCCATCTTTCTTAGCTTTAAGTAACATTTGTCTCCTTATTCCTGTTCTACCATTCACTTGTTTAAGCTCGTTATGTGGATTTCTCACTGTTTCCCTCTGCCTTTGATACATTCAAGATGTTCTGTGAGTGTCAAATTCGTCAAGCTCTCTTTCCTCAATATGTATTTCCGAAAATTTCAACCGTCTCTTTCTGATTCTGTACAAGTCATTTTTTTAACTCATTTTCCTTAAAACTTCCTCCCTCACTCACAAGTTCTGTTCTCTTCATGGTTTTCTTAACCTCCTTCTGTAGAATGATATCCCTGTTGCCACAAGTCGCCTCTTCAGCTGTGAGCAAATTTTACAGTATAGGAGGAAATTGTCCATATAAGACGATTGCTGTTGCATCGAAGTTTAACATTTTTTTTCTTACTTTCTCTTACTAAACTTACAAAATTGTTTTCGTGTACTGTAGAAGTCTTAAATGACCAGTGCATCTAATTGTTCTTCGCATCACAAATGAATTCATTATATACGATAATTTACTGCAGACAAATCAAAATTCTTACCTAAACAACCTCTACAGCCATACCCGCCCACTACTTGTCATTTGAAGTAAATGATGACTCATATAAAAAAAAAAAAATTACAGTGTGCCAAGTCTCCATCCCTTGATTGATCGCTACTAATTCTGGTGAATACTTTTACTTTCAAGAAATACCTTTCCTCTGGCTTGCCTCCCATGATAATCAACTCAAAGACACATTTTCAACGGTACAGGTCAACCCAAACAAGATACAGTATTTTCTTTCTCATAATTACTGAATTGTATGACCTCGCTATTCACAGTTTACAGTTAAATTCTCGATTTCTGTTAAAACATATAACGTCGAATGGAAAGATAATGCTGGAGACTATCTTCTCTTCGAGGTCTCTTATCACCAGGGGATTAAATTAAAACTGACAGGAGAAAAAATGGCACGTTGTTTATTTGAGTAGACCAATCCAGTAACTACAGCAGACCAGCAGAAAGACGGAGAGGGACAGTCACATCCACCCCGGACTAATCCACGCAACTTCTTACTCTTCCCCCTAGGAAGTGTTTCGTGTTTTCAAAATTAGGGTCATCTTTCTCGGTTGACAAAGAATAAACAAAAGATATTTACTATACATCGTGTTTGCATTGTTGTTCTAGTTGAGGTAGAAGGTCTGTTTTATATATATATATATATATATGTGTGTGTGTGTGTGTGTGTGTGTGTGTGTGTGTGTGTGTGTGTGTGTTTTCCTCCAGCGCGTATTTTAGTCTATGGACGTTTTTTGAAAACTCGATACTATTCAACCCAAATCAGATAATAACGTAGTAATGCAAAATTTCAATAATATTTTATATTGCTTCATTTCATTTTCATTTTGTCTGAATAAATATTCTAGTAGCAATTAGGAGATCTACTACGCGCATAATAAATATACATATATTTGAATGGATATCCTACATGCATTCATGAATAACTCATGATCCAAACTGCCCTCCTCATTATAACCGAGAATCATCGATATTTCACATGAAGGAATTCAATCAGGAAAACCATACTAGTCTGCTGTTCGAAATTTGAACAAAATGAAAACTCACCTGAAATAAGATAACAATGCCCCCAAATGCAATGTTTAGTCCACCATTATAATTACCCGCCTATTATGAACGCTTTTCCTTTAATTTGTGAATGTTATCTTCAAACAACAATTGAATTCCTAGCGTTTATGGTATTTGCCATTTGTTCAGATTGAACAGCAATAACATCACTTTCGATATCTGAAAATTTATCCGCACCTGTGAACACGAGATATCGCGGAATGATTATGCATTTTTATAGTAAACTTATGTAATATTAGTCCTCCTATATGGTAGTGAATACGGGATAATCTCCTCACAGATGAAGCATCAGAAATGTGACTCTATAGAAGATGCTGAGAATGTCATGGAATGATCATGTGAGCAACAATGAAGTTTTAGAGAAAATAGAAACAAAAGCAATATTTATAATTAGCATCAGAAAGAGAGTTGAAATTTCTAACGCATGAACTGGGGAAATAGAAAATTTGACACCGCTGTACAGTCGCCACCACCTCCCCCGCCACTTCGCACTTCGAATTTCACGACTTCACTCTATCTCGTTTTTTGGGGTTTTTTTTTTTCAGATCTTTTCATTAAAAATTATATCGCGGTTCCTCGCTACTTCGCGCTTGACTATGGTCTACTACAGAGTTGAAAAAATGTTCTTGCCCAGATCTCAGGAGCGAGCACACAGCCGATCCTACAGTTGATCAAGACAGTGACAATAATACAGCTTACTCGGTTGCCTGAGTCAATTATAGACCCCGCATTAAAATTACTGTAGGCCTATGTGTTCAAGCATCCTTGCAAATCCTTCAATGCCAAGTGCAGCCGTGGGGGCAGGATCTTTTTTCCAATCATGTATTATTCAAAAATCGGGTGTGGTAAAACCAAGGCAATTAGAACGTGCTGTTCACTGGTTGGCTATTGTTGCGGGTGTGCTGTGAATCACTTGTTGGTGATGTGTTTGGCTGTGTGTTGGTACAAAGGAGTCCGTAAACAAAATTGTTCAGAAGGTAGTAAGTTGACAACAAACTGAGTACAAAACAACAAGGCAATAGTATTTGATTAAAATAAAGCCAAATTTTATTTTTGGCAACAAAACCAAAACTACATACAAAGGTATTTCTGCAAATAGGATAATTGATTTCAAGTGTGTGCTGAAATGAAAACATCAAATTGTGCTTATTAGTCTTTCCAACGTATAAAGAATGTATATGCAAATCATTTAGAGGAGCAGTAACCTTTGTTGTGCAGTACATCTCTTCATCGCTTCATCATCGAACCAGTTGCATTATTTTCCTACGTTCACACTATTCTAGAAAAATAATGCAACTTGTTCGATAATGAAGAGATGTATGTACACGTAAGAACTTTTAATGTACAATAATTTATTTTCAATACTTATTTTCTCCTATTTAATCTAATATATTGGGAAATATAAGTGTAAAAGAGGAGTGTTATTTCATGTCCAGAGCGCTCTTATAATGTCAAAAACCGTATTTAGAAGGTGTAAACAGGTTTTCTATACTCTAATTACGAAAATATTCAATTTATAAATAAAGAATCCTACTTCGCAGAAATTCACATCTCGATTGGGTCTGGAACTGATTAACCGCGATAAACGAGAGATGACTGTATAGAATGAAGTCAAATGAGACAGAGAAAAACAACGCATAGCCTACCTACAAAGCTTGAGAAAATGTTTAGAAGAACAGGGATTGAGAGAGATAACAAAAATGAAACACTTATTACGAGCTACAAAAGACAGGAAATTATGGAGAGCCACGTCCTACGTGCATTTTTATTAAACATCATAACTGAGAAAAATATAGTTCCTATTTACTATCGTCTCTGTACATGATAAATACACGAGCAATTAGTATTACTTGGATTTGATAATACACAGACTAGGAGATATGATTATAAAACATAAAGAAAATTGTGTAGAGATTAGTGGGTATAAGATCAAAGCAAATAGAAGATCATACACCTAAGTGACCATGGTCTAGAGTAGGTACCACCAATGATTCGCTTCAAAATTAGCATACCGTGTTTGAAAAATACCCCAGGCTTAATAACAAAGTTTTATCGTCAAAATCTTTATGCTATTAAGAGAAAAAAAAATCAAAGGATATTTTTATTATTAAATTATATTGCTATCCTTTTCAAAACGTTCGAAATTTTGTATTAAATATCTACTTTTTTATTTTTTTCGTCAGCGCGGGGGACCAGAGATTAGTATAGGAAATTTTTTTTTTTTTTCCAGTGAAAAACACATTGATTTGGAAATTCTTACAAAATCAAATAACTGTTGTAATTTAATTAATCTTTCAGGACTTATTAAAAATTAATGAAATTATTTTAAAGTATTTAAAATTCAATAAAACATTAGATTACGGGGAATATTTTTACTAAATTTTTAAGATTACTGAATACTTAAAAATTATATAAAAAGGGCGCTCAAGTTATATTCCTCAATTATTATTACAGATATATATATATATTATATTAAATAGTTTCATCTATCATACAAGTTTTCAATATGTCAGCACCTTAAATAAAAAAACTACCACCGTGTTAAAAATGTATTTCTGCGATATTTTGAACTTAAGGTTAGTAATATTTGTTTCAAATCAGATTAATTAAACTTTAAATTAGCTAATATTCCTCAAATAACATTTCAGAAAATTATATTGTATTTTTGAAGATGTTTTTATAAAGAGAATTACATTCTGATGAAAGTTAGCTAAAAATTGCGCTAAAATCAGCAATTTCAAAACAAAATCTTCTTCCAGTGAATTTAAATTAATTATGAAATACAGCAAAATATTTTGATTATTGGAAATATTAAATTTAATCTATTTTCTTGAAATTAAAAGTAAAATAAAAGCTTCAAGAAAGATCTTTCACTTTTAAAAATTCATTTTAAATCCCAGGAATCGCGTTTCTTTGACAGGGCCAGTCTATATTATTGTTCTTTATGTTTAATAGTTAAGGTAATCTCAGTGTTTGAGATATTACTCAATTAATGCTTAGAAATTTGAACATCGATCAAGTTGATAAAACAAGGAAGGAATCAATGAGAATCAAATATAAATAAATTTAGATAGATAGATAGATAGATAGATAGATAGATAGATAGATAGATAGATAGATAGATAGATAGATAGATAGATAGATAGCGTTTTTTTGCGTTCTTGCTAACAGCCACTTTGTTTAAACTATTAATCAGATGAACCTTCAAATAAGGAGAGAATCATAAACAAAATAAAATTAATAAAACCAAAGAAATCCTTAATATCGTCGCAAAATTGTGTGTGTGTGTGTGTGTGTGTGTGTGTGTGTTTGCGCTTGAGTTGTGATTAGACAAGGGGCTGCAAAAGTAGGTATGCAGTATGTATCATACCCGTATTACAATAGTAGTTCTAGGATTCAGTTACCATAATTCTCCATGTATAATACGTCTTCATCCATAATACGCACCCCTGAAATTGTGTTGAAAGTGTGGAAAAATGCTTTACTCACGTATAACACGCACCTTTTGTTTGGTAATCAAACCCTATAAACTGTACACACCAATTTCATTACGGCCAGAGATTCCTCCTCTTATTAAAATATGGTTTTAAACATAGAATAACATTATTCTAATTTAGTTTTATGATAATTCTTATTTATTTTCCATTTGTAAGTATTGTTATGTACATATGATTGTATTTGACATCCTTATGGGGTCGCAATCGCCGAATGTTAGCATCAAATTGTCTTATGTTTGTGGTGAGTAGTCATTTCGCAACTGAAATCGACCCATGTAACGGCAATTTTTTAAAGATTTTTTGTAGCTATGCATAATACGCAATCCGAATTTTGCTTGTTAGTTTTTAGAAAAAATATGTATTATACACATTATTATTATTATTACGGTAATACTAGAATTCATTTAATTCATTAAAATCATTTTTAATACTTTTGTTTTCATAATTTATATATATATATATATATATATATATTATAATTTTTCTTTTTTTAAAACTAATAATAATAAATGCTTTTCAGGAAAAGAAGAGTGTGTAAATGACGGTGGGAAACAGTTTTGATATTTGAGAGATTGATATGTTTAGTATAAATATGTTTATATAATCAATATAATACGTTGCGTGTGCATGCTTTGTTTTTCATAATTGGATACCTAATTTTGTATATGTTTATATGTGTATATATGTGCCTCTGTGTATGTGTGTGTGTGAAAAGATGCCAGTGTACGCGTATGCGTGTCATGTGAGTGTGTGCGTATGTGTGTAAACGTTTTTTCCTCTGTGTGTGCGCGCGTGCGCATGTGTGTGTCCTTTATGGGCAAAACAAGAAAAAATATTGAACCTTCTAAAAAATTTTTTTTTTAAATCAGTAATGAAACAGACAAATTATGACTGAAAAGAAAAATCTTATTTTTACATACTTCTAGCGATTAAACGCTAATATCAAATCAGAATTGTTATTTTTTTTTTGGATAGTTAGAGATGGATAAATGGATGGATGGACAGACGAACGGAGGGACGGACGGGTCGGTGAAGGGGTGGATGAATGGATTTGTGATGTCATAAAACTATTTTGTCCACCTTCAGAGCTCAGAGCATCTCTCGCTTACCCCTGTATCAATTTCAATTCTCACTTATCATTTCCTAGAGCCTGCTCCCGTTTTCTCCATCCGTGCTCATAGCCCCAACCCTTAGATACATCCCGCACCTCTTTCCTCGTTTGCCATCACCCTGGAACGGCCGATGAACTAGAGACGGGGAAACAAAATCCTTTAAAAAAAAGAAAATAAAAGACGCACGAGTCTGAAGCTTATAACAAAGAAAAGAGTTGGTAGGGGGCTATTTGGGTGAGTGATGGTAGGTTGGTAGGGTGGCAATAGGGGGTTGACAGCGAGAATTGTTCTAGAACAGACAAACTTTCTTCTGACCCCCTAGGTTAAATACAACCGGTGTGCTAACCTTTTATATTGCTTACACGGCCTGAGATACCTAATACGCCCGCACCTCTCCGGGTACTAGTTTTTACACTTGAAAAAATCAAGGCACAATAGAAATCTTTAAAGGTAGGGTGATCGCCTAACTTGACTCTGGTTACCTTTTCTGTTCACGACCAATTTGATACGGGGCGGCTGTCTTTTTCAACCTGCTAGAAAGAATTGTTATAAATGTAGGCGTTTTAGTATCACTTGAACGATAGTGCTTACCAAGGCATTCATTCGTTAAATTATTCGTTTATTTATCTATTCTGGTTTCAAAACCCAAGTCTATTGTTGGATATTAAATAAAATGTTTATTCTTTTTCTTTTTCAACGTCATTTACCTTTATTGTGCTTTACGGCTCGCTTTTTAATTGCCATGCTTATAATTACAAATTTTAGGTTTCATTTTCGCAATTTTTTTAGTTCAACATTTTCCAATTTCCCATTTTTTATAAATTATAAAAAACATATATATATATATATATATATATATATATATATATATATATATATATATATACACATCTGTGTGTGTACACGTGCGTTTATGCAAAATATGTGTATGTACATGTGTGTTTACATATGTGCATATGTGTGCTGTTTAATAAATATGCAGGAAAGAATTTATTATGTGTAGAATAAGGTTTACAGTATTTATTATATTTTATGTATCAATGCTGCTATGAGAACAAACTCAGATACATACATAGGCCGGTAGACGAAAAAAATGAATAAACAAAGCGTCTACTCAAATACGAGTATCCACCAAAAGTAACGTTTAAAGTGATAAATATATGTCGGATGAATAAAAAAAATCTATTCTGTGCACATATACACATGTTTGTGAATTGAATGTATATACCATATGTACGTATATATTTATATGTGTGTGTATGTGTGTGTGTGAGTAATGGAATTATATACGCATAATAATAATAATGGAATATATATATATATATATATATATATATATGATATAATAATAATAGAATAATATATATTATTACGTATATATATATATATATATATATATATAATAGCAATAATAATAATTATAATAATGGAATTTATTATTTAATGTTATTTGTGTGAAAGCGAACGCATCGGTATCACTTGAAATCTGAAACTGACTCGGTAAATCAACTTCATGCGCTGTTAACCGATACTCTTTTACACATACACACACATATATATATATATATATATATATATATATATATATATATATATATATATATATATATATATATATATATATATATATATATGTTAGTCTCAGTAGTAATCTTATAAGTATAAGAAACTATACTCGCTCGGAAAAACCTTGGTGTGTTGATTTGCAAATAATCCAACCAATACCAAAGGAAAAAAAAAAGGTATAAAAAAGAAAGAACCAAGAACATGTACGTTAGCCGAAAATAATCGTCCAGCATGCGAGTCCAAGGCCCAAAGAAAAAAAAACCGATGCGAGTACCTAATATAACTAATTACTAAATAAATAAATCGCATAAGGCTAGAATCGCATAAAATTTCTAACAAAGACAATTGAATTGTGTCTATTCATGTTTAGTATGTTTAGACAAAGCCGGAAATGGAATTGTTGAAATGTCCGGACAAAGACACCAAAACAAAGTAACTGGTTCGGATATTCAACATATAATAGCAACAATACCCGTCACAGAAATTCCAAAACAAAATGATTGGTGACTATAAATCTACTTTTAGACCAAATAACAACCACGGGGAAACTTTTCGTAAAGGTATTTAGAATAACAAAAAATTACATTGTTTTCGGTTGGTTAATGATATGTTTTTCATATAATTATACATTATAATAATTTGTAAGACAGAATATTTTAAAAATACAATTAAATGAGTAATATATAAATATCTTACTATAATTACTATTTATTATTTTAAGTATATCTTACTATTTCTTTGAATGAGCTAAATTAAAATTTGTCTTATTTCGATTAGAAATGAAATCATATTTCAGAATATTTAAAATATTTCACATTCCACATGGAGTTAGTAATCTTTCTTTTCTTGCAACATGAAACGAGCTTCCAAAGTGACAGGAAAGGATTTCGCTGTCACATTTCCAAAGTACCTCTTGACAGTTTATTTCAAAAGACTTCATAATTTTATATCAAGAGTTAAAATTATGGGGGTAATAAATCAAAATTCTTAACAATGTTTTGGCTAATGACAAGTTTAACAATTTTCTTTGTCTTTTGAAATAATTAGTTGGTCATAATTTTTATGTATTAAATTTTAGTTGCATTTATAAGCTTTTGAATTTGCTGTTGCTATCTTTTCGTCGTTCAGTCTATAAATGTTCTTCCTTTGCCGGGATTACCTCAGAACATTTGAATCATTATGCAAATTTGATTTTTCTCTTTTTAAAAACCGAACTAATTAATTCGGTTTTAAATAAATGATGTCCAAAGTATGCTGGTATTTGTTTTAAAAATGCATCTCTCCTTTCATTTTAACACATTTGTTTTCACTTTAAAAATATCTTTATATTTCCCTTGTTCGAGTTACGCTGAATAATAATGAAGAAAAAGAACAAATAAACTAAAACAACAATATTAACAACAACAACTAGAACAGCTAATTGACAGCATTATTAATATCTGCAAGAATACGGAGGCTTAAACTTAAGTGAAAACCAGCAGATGCTGCAAGATGTGAAAATGGAACGGATGATGATGATGATGATGGTGATGATGATGATGATGATGATGATGATGATGATGATGATGTGGTGATCACTGTAATGTCAAATATAAACAGTAATTAATAATAATAAATAACCACTTAAGATCAGTTTTCGTGCAAACAGAATGAAAATATTTACTACTTGCCTTAACCTAAGCTTCAGATGATGACTCGGTAAAGGATTGTATTAAAAAGAAAGAAATAATAATAATAATAATAATAATAATAATAATAATAATAATAATAATGGATTGGAAATTCAGGGAATACCGTAAATTGCGGTGTACAAGTCGACCTGGCGTACAAGTAGACCTCAATATTTTTAGCTCAAAATTCTGATATCTACCATATAGGTCAACCCCCAAACATACGGTAGGCTACCAGCGGCCCCAAATTTAGACCTACCTGTAAATGAAGTTAGCCTACAGTATACGATAACCTGTGCCAAAATTGCATAAGGTCACATCACTTATATATTGAGACACTAACAGTAATATCTTTCTATATGCGTTGTATAGCAAACAACCTACAAAACACACCGGCCGCCAGTGTTTATATTCAGTGTATCAGCTGTTAGAGGAGTGTTGTAGCGTTAAGAGAATACTGAATTTGCGTTACTATTTTATTATTTTATATTAATTTTAGTTGTAATAAGCCAAATATGTTCCCCAAATACAGGTTTTAGCGGGGTATATTTGTGATAGCCTACTAGAAGTACGGAAAATGATGTACAGTAATTGTTGGGAGTGCTGTCCCACTTGTTTACAACTCTGGTGGTAAACGTTTGCATTTTATAGTCGACCCTTAGACTTGGAACGTTTTATTATGCTTGAAAATTCGACTTGTACGCCGCAATTTATGGTAATTGGAACCATCCAGACAACAGCATTGTAGAAAACAGCGAGAATACTAAAAAGTGAGCTGGAGTATTGAATAGACTGGCTGTTATCCAGTGTAAGCTCCCACAGGTTACCAACGGTAAGAACACTCAAGAAAATAATAATAATAATAATAATAATAATAATCATAATAATAATAAAAATAATTGAAATATCAAAAGTAGATCCAAAAACATCAATCAAGAAGCAAAAAACAAGAGCTTAACTAACCTAGAAATCAAATGGGAAGAAAAACTCTTTCATGGCCGATAACATTACTGAAGAAAAATCTGGCGCTGGCAAAAATCTTATCTATCATTGTTTGCGGAGCTCTGTCTTGAAACCAGACAGTGTAATTCATCTTCGCTGCTGAAGATCAAAACCTACCAACAAGATCCTATCATGACCACATTTTAGTGAATAGGGCAGATCGAAAACGTCGCTTATGGACAAATACTGAAGAAACTACTGACTCTCTAATATCTTGGATTGATAGCGATTGACAAGGATTAATAAGCTTGTAACAGACAATCTGTATCATTACAAATCTTTGTTCAACTGTGAGAATGGTAACTTGTGACAGGCAAATATTGATTAGTCTGTAACAGGCAAGGAATTATAAGCTTGTAACAGACAAATTGTATCATTACAAATCAACTGTGAGACAGTCTCTTTTCTACTGAAATGAAATATGCTTCTGTCTATATTTCTGCGATGAGGTATTATATACACTATTTACATTGTTCGGACTATAATCCTCATCTTTGTTGCTATATTTATCACAATGTTTCGGCCGTTGTACCCTCCGGCCTTCTTCACGTGGTTGGAATGTCGAACTGAACCCTTTATTTCGCTCGCTGGGGTAGACTGTTCTAGTTCCACCAGCCATGTTTGATGGATGTCAGTTATCAGTTATCTCCTGTTAATTCTTCTCTCCAAGTGCTACACTGCCTTAACCAGGTATTGAACTCACACTCTTTTGGGTCCTGTCACTGGATCTAACTAATGCCTTTATCCACAGTGTCGAAACGTGATAAATATGGCAACAAAGATGAGGATGACAGTCCGAACAATGTAAATAGTGAAATATGCTTGTGACAGAAAAATTGTCAATAAAATGTTGTTTAATATTCAAACTCGGTCAGCAATAAAAGATAGTCTAATACTAAATTAATCAATATTTCTCTATATTTAGTCTATATTGTAAAAGTATATAATACAGCGCTAATCAATATTTTATTATCGTCTATATTGTAAAAGATAGGCTTATACTGCCCTAATCAGCATTTCTTTATAGTTAGTATATATATATATTGTAAAATATGGTCTAATACTGTACTAATCAATATTTCTCTATACTTAGTCTATATTGACTCGTACAAAATCGATATAAACATATTTATTTCACATTCATTATCTTCATTATTATCCACTAAATAAATAAGATAAAAGGTAAATTTATGTTTTGTAAAAATTGCTTCTCCTGTGATATCTATCTTTATATAAAAATCTGACTTCCACTAGTCCGTCTGTCTATCACACCCTCTAAAATAACCATACACTGACTGATCAAAATCAGATTTTAGGGAGAATTGCAAACAGGTAAGATGGTACAAAGTACAGTTGGTTTTACTAGGGTGCGTAAAAACTTCGAAGTTGTTTTTTTTTTTTTTTGTCAAAGTACTTTTCTAAACGAATCAGCTTATTAGTTTTCATCGACTGATTTGTGATATTGAACGAAACGTAGCGTTTGTAAATCTCGGCAAAAAGCGATAACTTGAACAATACTAAATACTGCGAGGATTTCAACACTCGTCAGTCTCTTTCAAAAATATTCAAATCATTAGAATGCTGCATATCTAAAATCGCTTAAATGTTTATATTAAATATTCATTTGTTATAAGATTAATGCAGCAAGAAATGTTGTGTGTATATATGTTTACAAGTGTATGCGCCTATTTGCGTTTCCGTGTATGAATGTAGCATATCTTTGTATGTGTATGCATGCATATATATGTGTATATATGCATGTTCTTATGTCAGTATATATAGGTGTGCATGTATGTATATTATGCATGTATCCTCATATAGTCATGTTTTCAGGAAATTAGGCAAATGAATGACAAATTGGAAAAATTCTGTATGATTGAATTATATATGTGTAGGGATGTGGAGGAGAGTTATAAAAACACGAGCGTCTCTAATAATTATGTACCGAGGTGAAACGCTGAAGATGTGGGAAAGCTAAAATTTAAACTTTATTTTTCTTAAACACGTATCTGGACATATAGCTAGTTGATCTCATTTAGTTTTCCTACATTGTGACAAGAGAAGATCTGCCAACAAAAGGAGAAATGCTGTAAGAACTTTGACGCAAATTTACCGTAGATGATTTAGTAATCAACGCACTTTCTATACATTTTCCCCATAGAAAATTACTTTCTCTTTTAATTAAAGTATTTTTAATTCGAAATTATGATCACTCATTACGGTGAGCGACTAATGAATTGAGTGTACTGTTTTGTAAATGATCACTTTTGTGTTCGTATAATCTTTTATTTAAATTCCACGCAGTTTCTCCTGTGTATTCCTTGTGACAATCATTACTGGTGATAGTAAATTTCTAATTCAGACTTTAGGTCGTTATTATTTTGTTTTGCATTAAGTCTCCTATAGATTTAGAAATAGTTGTAACAAATTTTGTTAAGAATCTTCCCTTTTTATCATATAATTCCATCAATAAACGCTTTACTTTAGCCTGATGAAGTCTTTCTAGAGGACGAAATGTGTTACACAGAACATTCACATTTTGTTGCTCATTTGCCTAAGATTGTTCCGATCTATAGAAATTTATATTCAATATTTACAGTATTTTTCGTTCAATTTTCTTTAAATTTAGATTTTATTTCGAGAATTCTTTGAAATTAACGTTCTTATGGAAGGATTTAATATTTTTTTAAAGAAATATTCAAGTTTCTTGAACTAAGAAAAAACTTGCATTATAATTTCTTTAAGATGTTGTTTAGCTAAATAAAATTTAAAATAATTACTGGGATTAGAAAAAAATAATCCACCATATTACAGCGAACGTTTTTTGAATTATTTTAAATAATAAGTGAATTTCTTTCATTGATCAGCTTAAAGTATTTTGCTAAGTTTTTAAGATATGCATTTGTATTCATTTCGAAATTAATCTTTTAAAAATTGATAAAAATGAAAATAAGATAAAACCACTAAAATAAATCTTCATAGATTAAATTATTATATTAATGTAAACAAAAATGCTATATTTACAAGATGTTAACTTTGGGGAAATTTAACACTGCATGTTCACCAAATGTAATACGGATATTTGCTGCTACGCTTTGTAAGTAACATTCCTTCTTAGCCATTATGCAGACTCACAAGAAAACTATTTCAGAAGAAACTAAATATGAGGTGGGGTTGCGGGTATCATAAACAAATTCATCGAAATTTAACATAGGATCGTATATATCTTACTTTAGGCACGGGGAAGAATGGTTAGATCCGACTAGCTTTCCGACCATTTTACAATCTGATGGCGACATTTACATGTTGTCGGTATAGGGAGGCAATCCCACCATGCGGCACTGTTGGATAGTGTCTGTAAATTATACCATGTGTTGACCCAAGCCAAGTGAATGAAATTGGGTAGACAGAACTGTTCGGAATGTGTAGGTGGTAAATTTCATGAGAGACTGTGCAAGTTCTGCTCAAGATAGTTACAATATAAATCATAAAATGCGCCTAAACAGGTGTATACAACAAAGATTTGCTCTCTGCTCTAGCAGACGGATGTGCTCAGGAAATCTGAACAGATCAGCAGACTATTATATATATATATATATATATATATATATATATATGAAATAAATGAAAAATCCATTCTTAAAAATATACGCATATATATATATATATATATATATATATATATATATATAGGAATGGATTTTTCATTTATTAAGCCGACATATTTTTATTTACTGCTTTACCCAGAAAAGGTACTACGATTAAGCTTTTTATTTAATTTTTCTTGTGTTCAAAGAAGTGTTTTCTTTTTTTGGGACACAGAGTATGTAGAAATTGTACAAATATTCTATAATTCCGAGCGCTTTATTAAGGTTTCCATTATTTTTAATCATTTTTTTACATGTTGATGAAGTTATTATGAAAAACTGAAATTGAAATTCTACACCAGTCACTATCCCAACTCGAGGCGCGTGGAGACATCATTTACACAAACCTGAGAGACTTCCTCAAAGTCGAAGGCTTGAAAAACCACTCCCCTGGCAACAACCACAATTATATCTTAACAACAAAACTAAAAAACGCCGCTAAAGAACTAAGAAACAACCCTAACATTGTCATCAGACAAGCTGACAAAGCTAATACATATGTAACTTTGGATGAAGCTGATTATCACAAAAAATTACAAAACATTGTTGATGACCGAACTAAATTCACCAAACTAAACAGAAACCCCACGGAGACCCTAAAAAGATCCGTCAACAAACTAATAACAGCTCCCGACGCGGGAGTCAGTTCCATGAAAATACAAAAATCATTGGAGACTACCAACCTGGATATTTATATAGAAATATAAAAACCAATAAACCCGGATACCCGCTACGACCAATCATTTCCCAGATCCCAACGCCTATCTACGAGCTATCAAAATTCCTGAACGACATCATTACTCGATATCTACCCACCAATTACAGCATCACATCCACCCACGAATTCATTCAAATTTTAAAAACTACTAAACCAAACCAAGGTATCATAGCGTCACTTGGCGTCGAAAACTTATTTACAAACGCCCACGTCGATCAAACCATTGACCTTATCCTTAATTCTGTGTATACTAATAATTCTATCACTCCACCATCCATCAAACCATTTATACTCAAAAAATTACTACACGCCTGCACAACGAAAAACCCATTCTACGACCATAATGGCAACATTTTCACCCAAGCTAATGGTGTTAGTATGAGAAATGCACTCTGTCTCTGCTTTTCTAATTATTACATGTCCCATGTAGAAAATATATTTAGACAGGTCTGTTCGCTACATAGACGATATTTTTATTTTAGCAAATAACACTAAATAAATAGGTATTTTAAGACCACTATTGAAAACAACTCTGTCCTTAACTTTACCTACGAACTTAGTCAAAAAAATAAACTACCATTCTTAGATGTTCTCGTAGAATATAGTAATAACACTTTTATCACCTCATTATTTAAAAAACCCACTAGCAGAAACTCTTGCTACCTTAAATTTAAAAGTGAATGCCCACTCAGATAAAAAATAACAGTGATAAAAAAAACTTACTCAGAAGAGCACACCAGAATTCATCCTCTTCACTACTCTTCCTTAAAGAATTCAATAATGTAAAACAGACACCAATGGCTTCCCTAACTATCTTATAGACCACCAAATTAGACTATTTCTCCCTAAAGTAAATAACAAGGATAGTGAACATACAGTCAAAAATTACATAAATATTTTCTACAAAAACCAAATGCACATTAACTACAAACAAGATGAATCTTCACTTAGGAATATTATAAAGAAATGCACTACCTCAAATTAATTGTCCACTCCCCAAAATTTAAAACAGCTAACCTTATCCTCAAAAATAACAACACAACAGCAAAGTCAAAATTACAACGAACGAACATTATCTATAAGTTCAAAAGTTCCTTAGGGAACTGTGTTCTTGATCATACAGAATTCATAAATAATTACATCGGTCACATGACTACATGCCTATCTAGACGCCTTACGTTACACCTATCCGGCCACAGCTCTATTAGAACCCATTTAAACACACACACAAATTTACCAGATTCCATCCGAAACATAGTAGAAAATAAAATAACCTCATTCACATGTAAAAAAGATTAGAAATAATGGGACCCTGAGTAAAAAAAAGAACAAGCCAACACGTAATAACATTAACTACGAACACCGCCACAATGTGCTAACTGTGTTCGGGAAATAAAACATCCTTGTAACACTAAAAATATACACACAACGCACACACACAATTAAATTGAAAAAAATAAAATCATCCTTGGTAATGGCTAAAATTATAGCCAAAAGCGCTCAGAATTTTAGAACATTTAGACAGCTTCTACACACTCTGTGTCACAAAAAAGAAAACACTTGTTCGAACACAAGAAAAATTAAATAAAAAGTTTAATCTTAATATCTTGACTGTCTTTTTTAATGCAACATGCATAAATGAAGGATTACTGCCTACATACACAAGATATATATATATATATATATATATATATTTATTTGTTTATATATATATATATATATATATATATATATATATATATATATATATTTGTTTATTTGTTCATTTATGTTTTATGAATATGTCCTGAAGATGGTCTATTAGACCGAAACGTCCGACGTTGACATTAAACATTAAAACAGCATAATCGCATATTAGGATTTTTTGTTTTTTTTTTCAGTATATTTTTCTTCATATATATATATATATATATATATATATATATATATAAAACGACAAATGCAAAAACTCATCTTAGCCGACGCGTTTCGTCCTCTGATGGACTTTTTTTGCAACAAGTATTTATAAACATGAGCAAAATTATCGTCAGTTTGCCAGAAAAATAAAATCTTTACATTTGCCTTCATAAGATCCTTTAGAGGATGAAACGCATCAGCTGTCTTTTTGTCATTATTCATATTGTCTTTTTTTTATTCATATTGTCTTTTTATTCATATTGTCTTTTTTTTATTCATATTGTCTTTTTTATTCATATTGTCTTTTTTTATTCATATTGTCTTTTTTTATTCATATTGTCTTTTTTTTATTCATATTGTCTTTTTTATTCATATTGTCTTTTTTTATTCATATTGTCTTTTTTTATTCATATTGTCTTTTTTATTCATATTGTCTTTTTACAGATATATTTTTAGTTATATCTGAACTTCCACACACACACACACGCATATATATATATATATATATATATATATATATCCTACATTTATAAGTATACCATTCGTTCATGCTTTCAATATTGCTGTCACACATAGTCCGATGCTTCTGCTATATATATAGTTATTCTTTATAAGATACAAAGATAAAAACTGCAATGTTATTGACTCTGACTTGGCATTTCGGCTTGAGTCACGTTCCCACAGTTCTAAAGTAGTTTTCCTGTTTCCTGTACCTTTTCTATAAATATTTTCATGTTAATTGTTCTGGGGAACTTATCTCTCTGTTACCTAGACATTATGAATTTAAACGCAGTACTAGAATGGTAGCAAGATTGGCAAGATGTAACCGTTCTATGCTAACTGTTTCTTTTCTCGTACTTTCTTACAAGCTTGTGAATCTCTCTTTCGACTTCTTGCTTTCCAGTCAACTTTGATCTTCAAACATTTAAATGCTATGTCAATCGTTACCTTCTGTCTTCTTAATTTCTGTTCTTATTTTTGTTCTTGCTCCTTAATAGTGTTTTTATTTTTCTTATATTTTTCTTACATTCAGTAGCCCTTTGTGTCTTAATGGCTTTATTACTTTGCTTGGGGCAAACTGATATATATATATATATATATATATATATATATGTGTGTGTGTGTGTGTGTGTGTGTGTGTGTGCGTCCGTGCGTGTGTGTGTGTGCGTGTGTGCGAGTATATATATATATATATATATATATATATATATATATATATATATATATATCAAGGATTATCTTGCTTGGGGTATACATATTTGTGTATTTAGGCAGCAGTCTCTCTTTGACAATTACTGCGATTACGCATTTTATTTAATTTTTCTTATGTTCGTATAAGTGTTTTCATTTTTTAACATAAAGTGTTTAAAAATTGTTCATTTTTCTGCATATCAGCTATTCTTTTAGCCATTATCATGAATGGTTTTTATTTTTATTATTAACTGAATTCTTATGTATTTTTTATGTATGAATCTAGAGTTATGGGAATGTTTTATTTTCCAAACACGATCAGTAGATTGTGGCCGTGTTTACAGTTGGTGTTATCGAGTGTTAATTTTTTTTTCTTTTTCATTATCAGTGCTTTCATTATTTTTAGACCTTTTATGTTAATGAGGTTATTATACTAGTATATGTTACAGATGGAGTTTGGTAAGTTTCCGTGTGTTTAAATGAAGCCTAAATAGGCTATGGTCTGAGAGATGTAACGTGTGCCTTCTTAACAAAGATGTAGTGGCACGTACAATATAATTATTCATGAATTTGGAAAGTTTCATTAAGGGCTTTGGACAAGGATTTTTTTAAATTAACTTTTCTCGTTGACATACAAAAGAATACAAAAGCAATTAAGATCTTAAATTTGTGCACTGCGATTATTTTGAATGTATTTAGAGATGGTACCTATATTTAATATACCTCACTTTTCAACAATACTACTCAAAACGAGAAATATCTGTAAACAAGTACAGGATAGATAGATAGATAGATAGATAGATAGATAGATAGATAGATAGATAGATAGATAGATTTTAACATTTGTTATCATTTTTAAATTCACTTTACTTTCTCATTGAGACCAATGAAATGCATCTAACCGTATCAAATTCATTCTCGGTTTTAAAAAGAATTTGATTTCATCAAATTAAAACGTTTGTCAGCACAGTTATATTACCGATAAGTTTCTAGCAATAATTACATCACGGTCTAGTTATCTTGCAGAAGTAGAAGGCATCGTGACAGAAGGTAATAAAGTGAATACAAAGCAAGGTAAATTGATACTTATTTAGTGGTTTCTTTTTAATGATTCGTTAATGTGATTCAATGTTACAAAATCCAATTTAATTCCTTGTGCTACAAAAAAGCATGCAACCACATAAAATATTATGACAAATAGTATGTTACAGTGCTCCAAAACTTTTAATTTTAAGAAAAAATCTGAATTTATTTTAAATAAATATTTGAAATAATTAAACATAGCTAACTATATATTGCCATGACATTCCAAATAAAGACACTTTCTGTAATTTGAGTCATTATCATTCTGAGAGTTGAGCAACTGAACCAATCGTCATGGTAACAACAAAAGCAACAAGAATAATAAGTTCACTATTGCGTACAACTTTTGGTATGATAATGACTTATCTCAAAATTACAGTAGGTATATTTTTACACTTAAAGAAGATTGTCGAATTAATCTACTGAAGTGTTGTGACAATAAGCAATGAGATGAATATTCTGAATTAAACTTGAAACTCTTAATAAATATATTTATTATTATTATTGTTGTTTTTTATTTCCTTTCTGGCGTGTACACATCTTTCCGGGTCCCGCCCAGAGACCTAAGGTTAGAAATGGCATCATGACACTTTCCACTGACAAAAAAAAAAAAAATTTACACAGACAAAGCCCTTTGTAAAGTGTTGGCTGTTACTGGGGGGACAATTTATTATCATTATTTATTTGTTTTTTTATTATTATTATTATTATTATTATTATTATTATTATTATTATTATTATTGTTGTTGTTGTTGTTGTTGCTGTTGTTATTATTATTTGTGAATGTTATATTTCCTGCTTTGTATCCTGTAGAGCCAGGCCCAAACTATGGTGCTTAAGCCCTATAGGAGAATTGTCATTTAATTGATAGCACTTTTCTTAGTATATGGGATGTTCCTAGTAGGGCGATTTTCTGACCAACTTGTATGTTGATGTTACCTAGGACACTTTTAGTAAAATAGTCCATTTCTTTTCTCACTTCTTGAATTTCTTGTATTATTATTATTATTATTATTATTATTATTTCTTCCTCTGATTTCTGTTGTATGAACATTTTCTTCCAGGTCCCAACCAGAGACCTAACGTCAGAAATGGCTTCAGAACATTTTCCACTGATCATTTTTGTAAAAATAAAATCCTAACATCAGACACATTTTACATAAAGCTCTTCGTTCTGTCTCTTCTGTCTGTATGTATTGTAAAGTCTCATAAAATTGTTACATATCCTCTCTCTGTAACGGGTTTTTGGTAACGTTCATAACAGTTTCTTTCTCTATAAAATTTGCATATTTTCCAGTACAGATATTGGCGAAACCTCTCATATAGTTTTATATTCAGTTTCAATTATTTCTAGATATTCATCAAAATATCTGCATTTTTGGTTAACACAATTTCTGTGTGCTTGGTAATTTATAGTTAACAAGCATTAGTCCTGTGCAACAAGAATATAACCTTCGGTTTCAGCTTTTGACACTGTAACACGTAGCTACTGATCGGCACGGGATTTGTCTACATCACCTTATTTGATACGGGTTGAATATTGACCGCGAAGAGGTTTATCTTGCAATTGTTGCTATATCTGATGAATTGCATTTTCAATTTTAACTTTTAACCCTGCACTGCGTAAACACTGATGACTACGAGGTTTGTCTACATCAGCTTTTTTAGTATTGACGATGAAGAGGTTTATCTTGCCATAGTTTCTACATTTGGCACATTGCATTTGTTCTTGCTTTCTTCCTTAGGTTCTTTGCTGCTGCAGGTGTATTATGGTTTATTAGCACTTCTTTACCAACTTGAAAGTCCTTTTAAACTTGTTGGCTCCCTTTATTACTAAATACTATTTTTTATTTATTTCATGTTGTTTGATACAGATCATCATCCAGTCTTCTGTAGTTTCCAGGTATCTTGAAAGGCTGATTGTTGTGGTTTTGTAAGCCTGTTCTAGTTGAACTAATTCTCTGCTTCCTTTGTATCTGGACACATACAGACGATCAAAATCAGACTTAAGATGATTCATGCGATGGTAAGTGAAAAAGCTTTCTCGTTTTGATATCAATTCGCTTAATGACAGCTATTGTCCAATTAAGAATGTTGAAACTGAATTACACCACACGGACGGCTTTGATATTCCATTATTAGCAGTATTATTATTTTATTTCCCTTGATTTCATTCCTTTACGGGTCCCAACCATAGATCTAGTCAGAAATATCTTCATGACATTTTCCACTGAGCATTTTTTGAAAAATAAAATAAATAACTTAAGATCACACACATTTTACATAGATAGAGCTCTTTGTAAGGTGTGAGCTGTAATTGTGAATGGTAGTTTTTGGTATTCTTTTAAGGCTTGGGTATACCAAGGTTCCTTTTAATGAGTCTAGCGGAACTTTTTCCAAACAAACCAACGACTCAAACTATAACTGGAAATGTTGATGTCTTTACGTGCCACATTTTTTAAATTTCGATTTGAAGCTCCTTGTACTTTGATACGTTTTTGAAGATCTTCAAAGATACATTACAGTCTGCAGGAAGTGCCATGTCAAGAAGAAGGTATATTCTGTTTTTGTGGTCTATGATCACGATGTCTGATGTAGCTTTTATTATTATTATTATTATTATTATTATTATTATTATTTTCTTTGATTTCTGGCGTTTACACATTTCTTTCCGGGTCCCGCCCAGGGACCTAAGGTTAGAAATGGCGTCATGACACTTTCCACTGACAAAAAAAAATAAAAAAAAATGATTACATAGATAAAGCCCTTCGTAAGGTGTGGGCTGTACTTGTCAGAACAATTTTCTGTATCTCCTTGAGGCATGGACTTCCAGGAATCCGTTCAATTAGTCTACTAGAATCTTTTCCAACCAGTCCTAGGGCTCCAACTACAACAGGGATTGTTGATGTTCCCATATGCCACATTTTCGCGATTTCTATTTCAAGGTCCTTGTACTTTGACAATTTTTTGAATATCTTCAAAGATACATTGCAGTTATTATTATTATTATTATTATTATTATTATTATTATTATTTATATTAAAATTAAAATTCATTTAATATAAAATATCGAAATTGATTAGCCACACCAACATAAAACGCCAAAATAAAATAGTTATTTAAAAAATAAGTAGTAGGATTTCTTATTATTATCTCTCATTTATTTATCAACTTTTGCACGCAAGTTTCTATATAGCTATGGTATTTATCCCAATTCTGTACGTTTTCAGTTATATTACAAATTGATATTAAAATAATAAATCTAAATCATGTCTTAAAAGATTTTCTAGTTCATCCATTTAATTTTTTTCTTTTTGTATATACTATTGTATTTATTATTATATAACATTTTCTTTTCATGTTTGTCTTTCTCTTTAAAATTTAAGCTAATTAATTATTCACTTATTCATACACCCTTTCAGTGATTGAACTGTTAACTTCTTATTAACTTTGAAACTATTACTTTGTTAATTCAGTATTTCCTTGAATTTGATTTACCATAAACAAGTTTTATATAAATATTTATGTTGCTTTTTGTGAAAAGCCACCGCTGTAACCGAAGCGTGTTGGGACCAACTGGCCAGGGGAGATAATTTAGCCAAATCATGATAAACCAATTTAAGGATTGCGTATCTTCCGTTGACATTTCTACGAATCTGCTAGCTTCAGCTTCGTCACTGAAACGCAAACAACAGTAATTTTTAAATGGATTTTTTTTTTTTAACCCGACATTATTTCTTATTGCTATAAATGTATTTTTATAGCGGGTACACATGTTTGAGTTAGTACCTTTATTTTTATTCTTAAACAGTGAAAATATTAACAACCGGCTTAGGACTTTTCGATCTAGGCCGAGTTTTATTAATTCCACTGTTTCAGAAAATTTCAAAAATAACACCAGAGCTAATAACTCAAACACATGTAACTTCTATAATTAATATTTAGCTATGACATACATTATACGATTGTATAAATTAACAAATGTTGTTGGGTTTTGTTTTTTTTTTTGTATCGTTTTTATAATAATGACTTTTTTGTAGTTATTTTTCACACTTTATGTTATATTGTATTTTCATGTTATTGATAAATATTTATTGGTTTACTTTTTGTACTTTTTTATGTGTTAGTTTCAGATAAGTGATTTAACTGAGCTATTATTAGGATGATGGTGTAATGAAAACTTCTCGGGCCGAAATCAGTCTTGAAATAAATCTGACCAAATGACCCCAAACAGGAAATTCATAGCTTATTTATTTACTTATTTTTTAAAGTTTGGGAAAATAACTTTTCAGAACCACCCCGTTTACAAAAAAAAATATTACCTTCACGTTACCTAGGATTAAGCGTTTCGGTTTGTACATATCTTTAAAACAGTCACCATGCAGTCTCTGCATTGGACACTATAAACACTGAATTTTTACTGTTATGAAGGTCGCTTGAGGCGCGAAACTTACAGTTGATTTTTTTTATTTCTATACTTATATCGTATACAGTAGTGATTATCAATTCTTTGCAGAAGACCAGCTCTTCACTTGGTAGCTTTTTATTGTGTGTGTGTGTGTGTGTGTTTATTCAGAATTTTCATTATTTAGATACATACATGCTGCACTAGTAATTTAAAAACAATAATAAATAGACAAAACGTCAGAAATTTAAAAACTAACGCGCAGCAAAATATAGTTAACACTAGTAAATTATGCAACTGTAGAAATAAGAATAGATGTCCATTAGATGGAGTTTGTAAAACAGAAGCAATAATCTATAAAGCAGAAATAATAGATATTAGTGGCCAGAATAAAACGTACATAGAAAGTACTGAAGGTACTTTCAAACGTAGATGGTATAATCATAAGTCGTCATTCAAGCTAGTAAGTCTTAGGAGTTCTACCAAACCAAACATGTGGGGAATTTAAAAGAAAAACAACAGGGATCCGATTATAAGCTGAAAAATTTTGAATAAGGCGAAGCCTTATAACAACCTCAATAATATTTGCAACCTCTAGAAACAGGAAAAATGAACAATAATGATATTTCCGGATCCAAAGAACATTTTGAACCATAAATCTGAAGTCTTTGCACACATAGAAAAATTTCTTCTTAAGCTTATATGAGGCTGGATAAAAAAGTATGTACATTTCAATTAAACCCCCACCGATATATGTATAATACACTTGCTTTTCTTTTTCTTCTTCTTCTTCTTCTTCTTCTTCTTCTTCTTCTATCACACAGATCGTCTTGCGTTTCTTTTTCTTTTTTAAATAATATAGCGTTCATTAGTTTTTTAAAAAATAAAGCTTTGGGAGGTCAATTGATAAAAATCGCATGAGGATACCTTAAGGTTGAACCCAACTGATATCCTAATTTTTAAAGTATATATATATATATATATATATATATATATATATATATATATATATATATATATGAATATATATATACTTTTCACTTTTGTGTGCTTGGTAATTTTAGTTATCAAGCATTGGTCCTGTGCAGCAAGAATATAACCTTCGGTTTCAGCTTTTGACACTGTAACACGTAGCTACTGATCGGCACGGGATTTGTCTACATCACCTTATTTGATACGGGTTGAATATTGACCGCGAAGAGGTTTATCTTGCAATTGTTGCTATATCTGATGAATTGCATTTGCTTTTGCTTTCTTTTTTAAGGTTTTTGCCGCTGCAATAGGTGTATTGTGTTTTACTTTCATTTTTTTGGCCCTCTTGAAACTCCATTTTGAACTTTTGGCTTCCTTTATTACTGAATAAAGTCGCTTACTACTTTCATGTTCTTTGACACATATAATCATCCTGTCTTCTGTAATTTCCAGTTATTTTGGAAGACCGATTGTTGTGGTTTTATAAGCCAGTTCTAGTTGAACTAATCCTCTGCCTCCTTCGGATCTGAGTACATACAGACGATCAACATCAGCCTTAGGATGAGGCATGCGATGGTAAGAAGCTTTCAGGTTTTGGCGTCCATTCGCTTAATGTAATCTATGATCCAGTTGAAACTGTATTGCACCACAGAGACAGCCAATGTGTTTATGGCTGATATTCTGTTTTGTGAATTCAATTCGGTATTCAGTACTAGACGCCCACGTTGTAATATTCTTTTCTTACTTTCTCCTTCATTTGGGTTATTCCAGCTCCTTCACTAATTCCTAGGTACCTGTATATTTCTTGTTCTAGATCCCTAATCTTTGTGACAAAATCTAGATCTATTTAGTGTGAATCTGTAATTCTGCCTTTCTTGAATGATATTTTTGCACATGTATCCAATCCGAAATCCATACCAATATCGTCACTGAAACATTTTATATTATTGAGGAAAACCGTCAACTCATTGTTGTCTTTGACAAAGAGTTTGAGATCATCTAAGTAGAGTAATTGATTGAATACTTTCTTGTTTACTTTGTATCCAGAGCTAGTATTGTTTAGTTCATGCAAAAGGTGGGTTAATAACAAAAAAACAGGTGACAGTGAGTCTCATCGAAAGATTCCTCTTCGAATATTCAGGCGGTTGAAAGTGGCAGTGCCCTTTCTGATTCCGAACTCCATCGTAATGTCTTCGCTGAAGGTTTTGATAATGGTGAGTAGGTTTTTCTGTTGGTTGTCTTCCTTAGCAAACGCTTTAAAATTATCAATATAAAATAGATGACTCAGTTTACCAACTATGGGTTGCATCCGTAGCTACTGTTGTCAACATTATTATTAGTAGTAGTAGTAGCAGAGGTAATATATTAGATAGAAGCATGCCGAGAAAAGATATTAAAAAGCCTGTGTCCTTTCTCAACAAAAATAACATGATATTGAACTTTGGGGGGAAAAGTTTGTTTTGCATTAAGTATTATTTTATTGATTAAATCTAGTACTTTTTGTTTAATTATCTGCCACGTTTAGGATTGTGAGAGCTTTGACGTAGGCTTTCTTTTTTCTATTAAACGTGAGAATTTATTTTAAAAATGAATTTTAACTCTTTTGAACAGGAGTGTAAGTTTATCCTTTTATTCTTGTTTGGGATTGGTTTTCTGTTTCCTTTTAAAATTTACTTCAAATATATACTTCTAACGTCTCTACCTAACCTCTGAAATTTTATTTACCAGTTTTTGTTCTCAATAGGAATAGATAGGTCCACCCGTCGTCCGGTTCACACTCCACCACAGTCTTTTTACGGTACAGGTTTATCCTTTTGTCTCCTGTTTACGATTAAGTTTTCGATTCCTTCTAAAATATTTTCATTCTCTTTCACTCCCAGTAGCCTCTTAAATCGACTTGCTTGGGGAGAGTTGAAAAAATACTATGGTCCGCTTAGTTGAAATGTTCAGCTAAAATTGATGTCTTTGATAGTTTTCTTATGGTTATTAAACCTAAGACGGAACTTTTCACCGATATAATTTCCTGTTTTGCATTTGACGCAAAAAAATTAAACATATTACATCTGAACTGTCACAAGTCAAGAGAGGAGATCCGATTACTGCGTGTTTGCTAGACAGCGCAAAAATCCTATCGGTAATAATATGTTTACAAATTTGGCATTGGGGTTTATTACACGGTACGTTGTCTTGGTGGGCTAGTGGGTGATTTAGGTTGTCTCGATCATCTAAGGAGTGATTGTAGATTTGAAGTTTGTCGCCTGGTGTAAAGTGTAAATATACGCGTGTGTGTGTGTGTGTGTGTGTGTGTGTGTGTGTGTGTTGGGTACAAAGAAATGCCAAAATGAATTGAGGTAAAACGATTGTGTTATAACAGTCTTTCCAGTTGTAATAAAAATTTGCCTTCGGGATTTTGTTGAACTGACTATAATCTACAGAAAGTCATCTTGAACGATCCTTTTGTCAGCTATCAAGATAGGCGCCGACAATTGGCCCTGGCTATATTGTATTATGCCCTTTTTCTAACACTTCTGTCATCGTCATGTCAATTACCTGTCTGTTCCTTAGAAACACTCTATATGACCTTAATTCTATGGTAGTGGTGTTACGCTCATCGATTCACGTCTGTAAGACGTCGGATCCTTTTCAATTAAATAGTGGTAGATACGCAGCAGAGGGTGTGTCTGCTTACCTTCAAAATCAGCATTTGAATTCCTGACTTTTGCTTACTTTTGAAAACTTTTGCACCAGTGGTAAACAAGTAACGAAGCAAACCACACACAGACACAAACATACGCACACAATTTCTACCACTATAACTGTCTCTTTTTATTTTTCAATGATACATGTCTTAATGAAAACATGTTGCGTCAAAATATACATATATATATATATATATATATATATATATATATATATATATATATATATTGCGTATAAAAAACCATATTTTAAATCAATTAATTTATATATATATATATATATATATATATATATATATAATGTTTAAAATTTCCTATATTGATATATGAAGAGTGCTCAATATCGAAGATAGAGTGTTTATAGTATAGGTATATGTCTCTATCTATATATCTGAAGAGTGAATGTATTTCCGAGAAACTAAGAGACAAAATATGTGAACATATAATTTTACTAAATATATATATATATATATGTGTGTGTGTGTGTGTGTGTGTGTGTGTGTGTGTGTGTGTGTGTGTGTGTGTGTGTGTGTGTGTGTGCGCGCACGAGCTCGGGTGTATGTGTGTGAATAAAGACAAAAGGAAAACTTATCTTAGCCTACGAGTTTCATTCGCTGATGGACTTTATCAAGGCAAATGTAAGGAATTTATTTTGTAACAGGTATTTATAAACACAAGTAAAAATGACGTTAGTTTTTCAAAGATTTTTAATTTAAGCACGCTCATAAATGTATAAATGGCTAACCGAAACGTCTAGAAAAATCATGGAAGATGTTAAGTGTTTAATCTAATGTTCTAATAATAAAAGCGAGTAAATGTGGCTGATTTTTTTATAATGTAATTAATATTTATATTATTTTAGTTTGTGGTTATTTTATGTTTGTGATTTTATGTATGTTGGCTTGGGAAAGAAGTGATTCTTTCAGGAACGGATGTATTTTTAAAAAGTCTGAGCCGCAATGTATGTATGTATGTATATATTTCGGATTTATTAAACTCCAAGTGATAGTTGACTATTATCAACCTGAATAATATCATTCATTAACCCGACTTCACATTATATTAAAAATTCCTGGTTAACAATTATCATAAATCAATTAACATAAACCGCATAGATGAATTTATTCCGATTTTGCATTCTTTCAAACGTAACAATAATATCTAGTTTCACTAAGAATATACTGAGATTTTTTATAAACATCTATGCTAATGATACGACTATATATATGGGCACACCTCTAAAACACTCGATGGTCAGAGAATGGCGCCTAATCTCTCGATCTTGTACAAACTACCCAGTGAGTTAAAAACTGGCTGATTACATTTAATGCCTCGATATCCAAGCTAGTTACATTCCAATCATCGCCGATCTGACCACAAACTACAACCAATCAGAATGAACGGAGGTCTTCTCAGGGAAGCAACGTGCCTTTAAAGACTCAAACTCACACCCGACCTCAAGTGGAACGTATGTAATATCCATTGCTATGGTCGGCTCTCTGTACCGCTCCACTAAGTACTTGACTCCTCATGCTATCTTCTACCTTTACAAGAGCCAGATCAGACCAAAAATACTGTTGTTATATTTGGGTGGTAGCTGTCCAGACTTGATACAGCCTTGATAGAGTTCGAAAGTGTCTCCGAGTACTTGTGGATGACGAATTATTCTCCAACATTCAACCCCTCTCTCTACAGGCGGGATGTGACAAGCCTACTGCCTTTCTACTACTACATCCACTGAAAGTGCTCGAACGAAATACATACTCTAGTTCCGCCGAGGTAAGCCTTCACAGAAAGAACACACCATGCCACTTACATAGTAGCAAACCACCCACATTCCCTCTGTATTCCATCGGTGAGAAATTCTACTCAAACATTTCTTCCAGTGAACCACTGCTCTGTGGAACCGACTCCCAACAGCATGTTTTCCCGATCACTACAATCTTAATCTGTTCAAAGCCAAGGTTAATCGTTATCTTCCCCTTCTATGCACAAAATAATGACCTTCAAGCGTAACTCTCTACCTAAATGGCCCCAGGGCTTTGTAAGGGTGAACCTTGTTGTGTGTACACACACACACACACACACACACATATATATATATATATATATATATATATATATATATATATATATATATATATATATATATATATATATATATATATATATATATATATATATATATATATATATATATTTTGCAGATCTTATACACTGATCATATAATGAGATAGCTAAATTAAATTTATTTGAGAAATATCTGTGGAAATTTAATTGGAAAATCGGTTTTGAATATCTTAATTTATTTGTATACTATTACTGCTCTTTCTTAACAATGAACACTTTACTTACAAAATCTGCTTACTTTAAAAACATTATCTTCCAAAAATACGATACTAGTTGTTTTTATAGAATACTGCCTTAAAAGCCGTACTCTCTGCGGACTTTTAAGTTAACACCTTCGGGGAGCTAATTAGACTTCCGGTCCCAAATTAAAGGGACCTCTAGTTCAGCTTAGAAAGCAGCAATGATAATTTTGAAGAAATAACTTTGAATTCCGAAATTTACTTCATGGAACTTCAAAACTCTGATTAGGCCTATATATCCAATTCCAGTCAAAAGAACCGATTCGGACCAAAAGTCCAATTTGGACTGAAATTCCAATTCAGGCCGAAAATTGAGTTCTTTAAATCACACACTCAGTGGAACTTCAATTGAGTTTAGTTCTTCAAATCACAAACTCTGTGGAACTTCAAATCCTCACGTCACGAAACCTCTCACTTTAACGCTGATTCCTTGGCATTTTAAAGAAATAAAATTGATTTCCACAATTCACAAAGTTTTGAACTGAATTTAAAACAAAAATTTTAAATTCACAAACTTTTTGTGTTACTTTAAACTCAATATAACTTACAAACTTTAAAAATCACTAATTTTTTTTTTCAGTTATTTTAAATTTTAAATTTTAAATTTTCAACCTCTCCCTTCTCATCCTGGCACAAATCCCAATACTGAATGTTCAAGCACCAGATGAGGGACAGAATTTCAATGCTGGGATCATCTTGATTTCAAAAAGGGATAATTTGTCTATCTAGAGCAAGAGTTGCCCGAGAGGGATTAACAGACACACAGACAATTTTTTTTTTTGTGTGTGTGTGTGTGTGTGTGTGTGTGTGTGTGTGTGTGTGTACTAAAAACTTTATGGTCAATTTTTTTCAAGTTCTTCAAAGTTCTGGTCATTTGTTCAGATTCGTGAAAGTGGGTATGACAGTAATTTTTCAAAACCTTTTCCTATATATGCTTATCAACCAATCTTAGATACATTCACATCTGCACGCATAATAGGCTGAGATTTTTTTATTTGATTACTCTTTTCAAGCAGAATGGCATCGTAATTTGGCAAATAATTGAATAGTACTCATTCCAGCTTCACAAAGAAACGTTCTTATTAGTCTTAGGTTCTTTTGTATCAACTCAAACAAACACAAAAGAATTTCATTTCCCCAATTACTTTTCTTTTTTTTTTCAGTAATTCTCATTTTTATGCTGCTAGACCACCAGTGAAGATAACGTCTAAATTTTAAACAAATCTTTTGTAATCTTTCAACATGGACACTAGATCCGTTTCTTTTTTGTTGTTTATTTTTCTTTATTTCATTAATTCTTTCTTTCTTTCAATAATTCTTTCTTTCTTTCTTTCACATATCAGCTTTTTCATAATTCACCTACCTCTTCATTTTCATACCATTTCCTGCTCGACAAAAGTTTGCTTTTTTAATGTACGCCTTTAATGTTTTGTTTTTTTAGATTTTCTGTTATTACTATAAATTTTAAAAGATTTTGTACATTATTTTCCAATTCTTTGTCCTTGTTAATGCCCATCTGTCTGTTTTCATCTCTCCCTCTCTCATATGACTTACACACTCTCTTTTTATCTCTCTCACCATATATATATATATATATATATATATATATATATATAGTTAGTTAGTTAGTTAGTTAGTTTATGCAAAACTAGGTAATCCGTATGGGTAGATCCAAGGAGGATGATATCCGGAGAGCTCCAAGAGCTTTAAAAAGGCTGTAGTGAAATAATTTATTACATGGAACCTTAAAGTGGTCTGTTTTTATTCAAACAAATATATATATATATATATATATTTGTGTGTGTGTGTGTCTGTGGGTTGGTGGGTGGTTGTGTGTGTGTGTAGTTTAGCCGTGTATTTGAAAAAGTTTAAGAACAATCTATTTTATTGTCATCAAAAGAAGTATCATACTGATAGAAGATTGCCTACTAGCAATTTTTGTACGCACACAAGCATATATATGTGTGTGTACAAGTGTGTGTGTGAGACATATACCTATACTATAAACGCTCTATCTTCGATATTGAGCACTTTTCATACATCAATATAGGAAATTTTAAAATTATATATATATATATATATATATATATATATATATATATTGGCGCAACATGTTTTCATTAAGACATGTATCATTGAAAAATAAAAAGAGACAGTTATAGTGGTAGAAATTGTGTGCGTATGTTTGTGTTTGTGTGTGGTTTGCTTCGTTACTTGTTTACCACTGGTGCAAAAGTTTTCAAAAGTAAGCAAAAGTCAGGAATTCAAATGCTGATTTTGAAGGTAAGCAGACACAAATTCATAAATAACATACAATACACAAAATACCTATTAAATTAATAGGTCAAAAGTATAGAACCTAGTGAAGATCCAATTTACTACGCAGTCATAATTATTTTTGCAAGACACGTTTGCTAACCATTATGCCACATCGAAGTAATCAAATGAATAAAAATTATCAACGAGATGAAACAGATAATAATAGATAGTCAAGTAAGAAAATGGAAAACTCCTAAGAGACAGTATTCTTCTCCAGATAGAATTTGTTCAGACTAATAATATTTTTATATGAACACAGTTTTATATATAGAAAAGGAATAAGTACAAGAAACTCTCATTTGAAAGAGAAAAAGGAGAGATTAAACGAAAAAGCAATTTTTAAGGTGAAACTGTATTGAAAGTGCCCTAATTTCGGAATCCGGTGTGATAAATCTACATCCAGGATCGTTCAACTTATCTCCTTTCATAACAAAATTACTGCTATTACTGCTGATAATTATAAACAATAGCAATAACAATCAAAATCAAATCAGTAGAAATCTGACTGAAGTCGGATACGTTATACATCTAGATATACCAGGTGTCAAAAATTTAATTCTAATACTGAGTGTTTATATAGCTTTAACATTTTTTATGTAAAATTGTAACTAGCATTTGTTGTGTTTCCCATTACACATTTGCATATTTAAGTCTAACTCTCTCTACAAAACCATTATTAGTTTAAAGTTCTATCTTCGAACGACAAAATGCGTTATTTCGCAGTTTTTCTTTCACTTTGTCATTTGATTACCTCCTATTAGTTTGATATAGACATTTATATATCATAACTTCTGTAGCTAAGAGCATAATACACAGGCACCACTCATGTAATGATAATCATACACATGTAACCATAAATATATTTTATTAAAGAATAAAAACTTCTAACTTTTATAGTTATTAATAATGCCGATTTCAAAACTCCCAGTTAAGAAATTTCTAAACGATAACATAGTTTTTATTTTTGAAAATGAATAATGATGGTTACAATGACAGGATATATATGCCCAAGCAATATCTACACATATTGAAATCAAGTTTCCATTCTACGAGAATAAGAGAAAATTGCTGAAAAACTTCGAAAACTTAGTCAGTAGCCTTCAATAAAAGCATCTCAAAAAATTGCTGGAAAAATATGTATTATATATTTTATATAAATAATAGTTGCTTGAAACTTACCGGCATTATTCGGTTTATTTACAAGAGATTAAAATATTATTTAAAAAAGAATCATAACATTTGCCCTGTAAAATATTTTACGTTGTGACACATTTATCGTAAACTCATAATTTCAAAAAATACTTCTCATCTCACTTCTATAGTCATGTGTTTGACAAGCAACTTAAATTCCAACGCTAAGAGATGAGTTATCAATAAACTATTACAGAAGGAACTGCCCTGTCAGGGATTGTATCTAACCATCACGAAAGCCAGTTACGAACCCTTAATAAAAACTAACCACCAACCAGATAAATCTTATTGCTCTTGCGGGAACAGGCGCTCTTTTGTGGGTTTATAAAATCAGCAATAATTTTTTATGATTTCTAGCTGTCATATTCATACTGACCGAATTAGCATAGTCTCCATACCTTGACCGTTGAAGCTTCCAGTTTTTCAGCAGCCTCTTCTAAACGTTATGAAAAAGAACGTGATGAAAAAACTGACGATGATCCCAAATAACAATTTTCCTGACTATTTTGAAAAGTGAAGTCTCAAACGAAATACTCTTTTAGTATACTAATGGACCATAGCCCTAGGCAGATTATTTTCCGTCAATATTTATAACATGATAATTTTCAGATACATTTCATATGCATTAGCAGTAGGAGGGTTGTACTATAAAAGTAACAGTTACAAAGAATTGTTACCTAAAATTTACACCTACTAAACGGATAACTAAAACATGGTGTCTAATAAATTAATGCATCTAAGATATTAAGATATAGACGTAAGAACAATTAATTTTTGACTCTCGTTATATACTATACACCTCTTGATCTGAAATGAATATTGAAGATTTAGCTTGAATGCCGACAGGCAAAAACTCTTTATGTTTACACCTTTGTCTTCACCCACCATTAGAGCAGAAAACGGATAAGGAGTGGTCTAGCACTTGCCAGCACCAACACAATTACGCATAATATCAAAAATCTCTTAATGGTTGTAAGTTGTCTATTGGCTGTGAGATATTCTGGCGCGCTGGTGTTTTTAGCCGAAACCTTATGATGCAATAAACTGCAAAAGGGAAGCAATGGTCTAATTAATTAAATGTTTCAAGTTAATTCAAGTCAGTTTGTCGTTAATGTGATTTTTTTTTTTTTTAAAATGAACTGACAAAAGAATCAGATGCTTAATAACATGTCTCTCATATCGTCACCTAAATAATGGTAGTCACATAATGTAGCACAGAGTCTGCGAGATGTTGAAGTTGATGCACAGGTGTGTCTATCCAAGTATATTCCAGAACCGTTCAGAAATGTGTTTTATTTGTTGAATCTGATTGCAATGAATTTAATGAGGTTTGCAACAGGTTTCATATCTATTTAATAATTTAAAATAGTGACAGTAAAAGTAAATGGACCAGGTGAGTATTCCCGAAAGTTGAGTGTCCCGAAAGTTGAGTGTTCCCGAAAGATGAGAGAGTGAGAGAAAGAGAGAGTACATGCATGGGAGTACATCACTAAGTCCATAAAACAGCTTTTTTACAACAAATACTTATTTTTTATAACATAATTCTCCCACTTAACCAAAACTTTCCCCATTAATCGCATAGATTGATTATATATTGAAATTATCAGCTCAAAATTAAGCTAATAACTAAACAGTCAGGCTAGTGACAAACTGATTGATCTAAGCAGTTGTAGAAAACATTAAAAGCTATTATACTATTATAAATTATTGTATTATATATATATATATATATGTGTGTGTGTGTGTGTGTGTGCTCGCGCACGCGCGTGTGTGAAGGGGGTCATTTTAGATCAAAATTGAGGCTGAATTTATTTCTGTGCATTTGAAAAAAATTTATGTATAACACCCATATGTATGCAGAGACCCTTTTTATAATTTCTACATGTTTCCCCAATATACTGCGAGGAACAATTTTTGCAATTTATTTTATATATGCCTACTTATGAATTATTATTATTATGTTTTTTTTAGTTCTGAAGGTATGCATAATGGTTTTGGAAGTGATTGTGACTATTTAGATGTTGTTTAGGTAGTGGATTTTATGAACTTGTATGAAGTAGTATTATGTATCTGTTTTTGTCTAGTTTATTGCTATGGATAATATTATCTTTATTGCAGCCGTTTATTCTGTATGCCTTTCTCTTTGCCATGTAGATGGCGTGATAAGGATATTGGAAGATTTTAAATGAGTTTTCTACATATTTTTCTTCTTTGGGTAGGTATAGAGAACTGTAGAAACTTTATGCTGTTATAGAGAGCTGTAGAAACCTATAATTATACTAGATTTAATCTTATTACAGTCCACGTTTTATATTTATATATGCTCTGTTTCTGATACTGAGCACTTTAACCTATATATATTGCATATTATAAAACTATATTTCTTTATATATATATATATATATATATATATATATATGAAGAAATATTGTTTTAGGTAATGCTATATTTATGGGATAAAGTTCTCAATAGCAGAGATAGAGCGTATGGAAATATAAATATAAAAGTGAACATTGAAGTCAACACCCAGAGGCGACAGGCTGTTTCATACTGGACGCAATCGTCAGGCCGCGAATACTGGATTTTTCCTCGGCTATGTATGGCTTAGGGGTGCATTGTGGGTAATCTATTCTGGCGGTTATTTTTGTGGGAGTGGTTGTTTGTTTATTTATTTATTTAAATGTTTGGGTTAATTTATTTCTCTTGTTTTTCATTTTAACTTCGTATTATTTATTCTTTTCGCTTTTTAATGTTTTATTAACGTTGCAAAAATTTCGGGTGGGATTTGCTTAGGTCGCTTATTTAATAGTTTTTGTTTTTGGTCTGGGAAGATAATTAAAGCTATTTATTTGTCCAATGTTTAGATTGCTTGCCGTAGTCTATTCTGTTATTTTTGCAGGTGAACAGTTTTTAATTTATTTATTTGGATTTTTTTTCTTGCGTTTGCTTATTTATGCTTATTTTTATTAGTTCTAACGTTATTTTAGACAGTACTAAACAAAACAATAAGCTAAAACCTGAAGGAGTAATTTACTTCATCGCCTGTAATATTTGTCAAACAAATACATAGATGAAACCCCAAATAATCTAAATAAAAGATTATATGAACACAAAAGGGACATGTGCGCATGTATAATTCTGCCAACATAATAAATTTAGTTCGATAACATAACAAATTTCAGTCTCTCTGTGGATGATAATATGTATATATATATATATATATATATATATATATATATATACATATATATATATATATATATATATATATGAAATGCAGGATGTATGTGTGTGTGTGTGTGTGTGTAACGAATGCACGGTCGCAATTTTCGACGGATCTGCACCAAAATTTATATGCACGTGCTACAAGTTAGTGTGAAGTCCAAGACTGACTTTGCATTTCCCAACTCCCATCAATAGTGGATATAATCGATTTTTTCATGCTTCTACGGCATTTTTCATGTTTCCGGTCATTTTGTACTGGCCAGAGTAAGAACCTATAGCTGGCTGCCAAGAATAGGCAGAGTTATTCTATTGGCCAGCGTGAGAACCAACAACTGTTAACGAATGTTAACTAGCATGCTAGCATGCAAAAAAATCGATAGCTGCATTCGTCACAAGTGGGAAAAATTTAAATCTGCATGGCACTTTACTCCAATTAACTCATTCGCTTGCTTAAACTCAACGTTGATTCTGATTCCGCAGAACTGGGTTGGGTGTGAAAAAGTATTTGTTGTTAACATTCTTTTTTCATTCGATTTTTCCAGTTACGAGTCTTTTTTTAAAGCTGATCGTTTTGTGTTCATTTTGTTTAGTTCTTTTTTCGTAACAGATTTAATGTTTAGTATAGAGCTTAGAAAAAATTCGCAGTGTGAGATAGGTAAGAAGTAAGGCATGTAGCAACATCAGCACGGCAAAGGGCACTCCTTTAAAAGGCAAGGAAGGGCAAAAATATTTTAAGTCAAGTGATAGCGATTGCTGTATGAGTTCGTACGATTTTTTGAAACAAGCACGGGCAACACCGGGCCATGCTGCTATATATATATATATATATATATATATATATATATATATATATATATATATATATATATATATATATATATATATAATGTATTTCTTTCTTTGTGGTCTTACGCAATCATTCTACATATGATGCCATTTATGCAGTAGCTTTCTATGAGAAAAATAAATATTCCATTCATATATGTTCAATGCATTTATATAAAAACAATGAGTTTCATTGACTTCAGAATCAATTAATTTAGGTTATAGACGGTTTTCCCTTATTTGGCCATGAATGGTAATATTAACAGTTTCCTCGTCAGGAAAAATTTGGTATTCATTGGCCGAGCAGCCAGAGCTATCATTGTTACTTGACCACTGACAATACCTTCCAAATTCTGTCCGTTTCATTATTAAAATATATTGTAACGAATTACAAAGGGAAAAATTAATGACAAGGTGAAAAATTTTACGTGAAGTTGTTTAGAATTACATCGGACTATGTTTCGCTTTATGTAAATACATATGTACACAAAGTAGAGGGGGGATATATAAAAACATAAACGTTGGTTATAACCATGCAAAAATACGAAACGTTGAAATCTTTTTTTATTTTGTTATAAAATATATAACTATATATTTTTATGTTAAAAAAAATTAAATTGAAAAGTTTAAAATTCCAGGTCCCATCATTTTCAACGTTTCCTACCCGGTTAATTATAAGCAATTTTTGCGTTTTTATATTTCCCCATTCTTTTCCTGCATATTAAAAATCCTAATCCGTATTTCTCGAAGAGTGAATGCATTACTATATATATATATATATATATATATATATATATATATATATATACCCAAGAATAGGATTGGTGAATACGGAATAAATTCCAATAACCAACAAATACTATTCTTTAAAAAGTGCTCAATACAGAGTAGAGCAAATATAATCATTTATTCGAAAATTATAACATAAGAATGTTATAAAATTTTGTTATAATTTTCGAATAAATGATATATATATATATATATATATATATATATATATATATATATATATATATAGTATATTTCTCTTGATGTAAATACACACACATATATACATATATATATATATATATATATATATATATATATATATATATATATATAGATAGATAGATAGATAGATAGATAGATAGATAGATGGAGGGAGAGAGAGGGAGGGAGAGAGAGAGGGAGAGAGAGAGAGAGAGAATGTAAACTGTACCCTTTGTGAGCTAGTGTGCAAATAGTCCAAACTATACAGTTTGTTTTTCATGGTCAAATTACTTGAATGTTTTGGGTAGCACTTTCTACCTTTGAATTCTGGGATGAAGTATTTATTTTTTGTTTGTTTTTTTCTATATATTGTTACTTTTTTTTCTCACAACTTTAACGGTTGACTGCACTCCAACAGATATACGCCTCCTCTGAAGATACTTCTTTGTTTATATTTCACGCTACAGTACTTGCTTTAATGGTTGGAAAGTATGTCTCCTTTGTGATAAAACACCAACAGTAAGATGAATAAAAGACTAGTAATAAATGAATAGTTTTACCAACAAATTCTTGAACTTGTTTATAATTTCTTAAAAATTATCTCCAACTGACACACACATATATAATATTGGGAAAATTTTGAATTAGTATTCCCTGCCAGATTCCAGAATTTATTCCAGTCATAGAACAACGCTGATAATTATTCAATGACGAATTTCATCAAAAGATCATTCATTTTTTGTTGCATATTTTTTGTTTACTTTGTGATCTCTCGCATTGAACATTGCTGAGTATATTTAACCGATACTCGACCAGCTTTTAAACGAGCATCCTACTTAAAAAATATTTGTTCCTGATGAAGAATTTCGAGGGTTTCGCTAGCAGATATACCGAGCTTCGAGTTAGGCTGCTCAAATTTTTCAGCCATAGTAAAGTTCGTAGAGCCGTTTCAACACAATGTTACAAATCTATATTGCACGAAGTCTATTTGAAGACTCACACAGTAGTTTGGTTAGCAGTGTATAAGTATACATGTCTAAGTGTAAGTATATGAACTTTCCGATAGTACTTCGTATGTGCGTGTATGCCTGTGTGTGTATGTGCGTGTGCGCTCGCTTGTGCGTCTGTGGTGAAAGAGAGAGACGGCATGAATATGTGTCTCAATGCAGTTGTGGAATGATAATTATTTATAATCATTATAATGTTTTAACATTAACATTGCAGACTATGCAACATGCTTCTCTTTCATGCAAATTTTAAATAAAATGCTTATTTTTATGGTTATCCATTTTTGTTCAATTTGTTTTTTCATTTAAAATTATACACAAATTTCACGTCTTGTTGATTACTGGTAATTAACAATTTTGTTAATTATTGCTAATTAACAGTTTTTCGTAAATTATCCATCAGTGAATATTTACATATTTGTCTTTTATTCTGGAAAGACAAAAAACAAAAGAAATATTTAATAATCATTTGAATAAAACTTGAGTTTTTAACTTTGAAAAGTTAAAAGGAAAAAAAGAAAATATAAATCCCTCTTGGTGATGTGGGACCAGCGAACTGGGATTTTCCTTATCAGCAAAGATCGTCCTCGTGATATAAAATTAAGATTAAGGAAATCCTAGTCATCAAATGAAACGCCGTTACTCCGTGTCTCAAATGTGCACAGTGAATGTCTCCGAGGGGAAACTAAGTATCGGTCGTTCGAACTCGAGTCGATTTAGTTTGACAGCTATGCCACAGTGCGCACGCGCCGCGGACGTTGGAAGCTGTTTCAGCGAAGACAAGACATGTCCGCTGTCACATTGCGTCAGCTATGTTAGCGAATATTATCCTTGCTCTAAAATTGCCTTCACATCATTTCTTACAAGACTGAAACGGTGCCAGACTAAAAGTTTGTTTCTTTTACAACTCTCTCTCTCTCTCTCTCTCTCTCTCTCTCTCTCTCTCTCTCTCTCTCTCTCTAATGCATAGATTAGCTTACTTTATTCTTTGTTTGTTTCGAATGCCTGACAGACAGTTTGCTTTTCACTTTCTTTCTAGCTATCTGGCTTACGGCGATATCACTTTGAAACATTGGTTCTCGTGCGATCACCGAAGTTAAGTAACATCGAGTCTGGTCAATACTTAAATGGGTAAGCTTAGGAATACCAGGTGCTGTAAGATTGGATGTGCGGGTGGTGTGATGGATAACATTTCGGAATTGTAAATTGGAGAGCCGAGTTCCAATTCCAGTCAGGTTCGTTATATTCACTTCCGAGTAAATACCAATGGGAAAGGTATGAATCCTTGTCTTCTCCCCACGAGCTATGGGACATGTATCAGTAAATCATTATTATCTCCCAAAAAATCTTACTATCTTAAATATTTTCTGGCTTTAAATAACACATAAAAGGTTGATAAGCCGTAAAAATAAATCAACCAATCAAGTGAAATTTCCAGCTATCTACAAAGTACACACACACATACACACACACACACACACACACATACACACACACACACACACAAAAATATACTTATGGGTATGTCTAGATCTACGGTAATATATATATATATATATATATATATATATATATATATATTACCGTAGATCTAGACATACCCATAATATATTTTTAATCCTGCCTATTCTTCGTCCCTTTAACTTCCGAAAAGAAGTAACGATTTGTTTTTAAATGTCTTCATTTTTTTCGCTTGTTTAAAAAATAACTATCTCTGTTTACATCTAGCTGTGTTCGTATTTATGTTTACACACACACACACACACACATACATACATACATATATATATATATATATATATATATATATATATATATATATATATATATATATATCATCCTGTTACTATCTAAATAGTTACTCATCTATTTCACTCTTTACATCTATCTCTCACTATCTATCTCAGTCTATTTATATGTCTATCTATCACAGTTTATGCATATCTATCTATCTGTATATCTGCCTATCTATCTATCTAGCTATCTATCTATCTATCTATCTGTATATCTGCCTATCTATCTATCTACCTATCTATCTGTATATCTCCCTATCTATCTCATTCTATTCATATCTATCTATCTATCTATCTATCTATCTATCTATCTATCTATCTATCTATATCTATCTATCTATCTCTTGGTCTGTTTATATGTATCTAGATAGCTAGCTCAGTCTATTCACATTTATCTCATTCTTTTTATATCAATTTATCTTTTTCGTTTTGCATTTTTTCCACCTTTCCACGCAAATACAAATTTTCCTTTTCTATTTCTCTCTATCTCTCACACACACACACAGAGAGAGAGAGAGAGAGAGACCCGTTATTTTTCTCCTTTTCTATCTTTGCCTCTTTACCCTCCAAGCAACCCTCATACATTTATCCCCCACCTGTCTTCTGTTTCGTTCTCTTTTTTTTAAGTCACTCCTATTATTATTTGAGAGCATAATGAATTATTCATAATCACAATAAGAACTGACGACTCCGATTGGATCAGTGTGGAAAAAAACACGGACTTGGCAGTACTTTAATTGGACATCCGACATTTTTAATTTTTTTACTTTTGTGCTTTTAAAGCAGAATTTTTTACTGCCTTTATTATTGCTATTGTAATTGCTGCTGCTGCTGCTGCTGCTACTGCTAGCAAAATTAATATTATTAATATTAATAGTAGTAATTACTATTTTGCTGTTAATATTGATATTTGAAGAGTGCAAAATTTCTTTTCCCAGTTCGCAGTCTTCTTAGTCGTAGCAATAATAATTACTGCTTTCATTACAAACCCTACGGCTGATGGTAATGGAATCATTCGTGACGTTGGTTTTCATTATTGCATCCGATAAAACTATATCACAGATAGGATAACAATCGAAGTATTTCAAAATTGTTATACACTTTAATGGTTATATATGGTAACATGTAAAATAGGACATCAATCCAGTACGCCAAAATTGTTATTCACTTGTTGTTGTTGTTGTTGTTGTTGTTTGGGCGATTATGCTCCACATCCTTTTTTCCCAAAAGGAACTAAATAGTTCGTGATCTCATCTTGTCAAAACCTCCTCTCTGACAGTGCTCGCATCACCTACAGCAACAGGCATCAAGAGTACCTCTGTTTTGTCTTTGAAGACAAAGATTTGGCGCACTGTCCAGATATTGCACAGTTTCCGCACAAAATTGAAGTGTCACAGAAAGTAAACAAAGGTTGAAGACTGTTCATTGACAGCAGCAAGCGATCACTGAAAAGTGTCCTGCTGCACAATAGCAACCAATTTGCCTCTGTACCCCACGTTCACTCGACTATATTGAAGGAAAAATATGAATCAGTGAAGTATGTGCTGGAGAAAATTCATTATGATTAGCATGGGTGATTTATTTGATTTCACCTGAAGATGGTGAACTCTTTGTTGGGACAACAGTTTGAGTTTCTGTGCATCTGGGGTAGTAGGGACACTGCTCAGCATTACACGTAAAAGTTCGGGAGGAATTGATGCCTTGGAGAGCAATGAACATCAATAAGCCCTGATGGACAGAGACAGGATAATTTTTCACCGCTGCACATCAAGCTCGTCTTGATCAAGCAGTTCACCAAAGCTCTGGACAAAGATGGTGGCTGCTTCACTTACTTGTGCCAGGATTGACGTTGGAGAAGTTGAAAGCTGGCTAATTTGATGGTCCTCAAATCCGTCATCCAGAGTTTGAAAAATCATTGTGCGAAGTGGACCTGGAAGCATGGAAAACTTTTGTTCTGGTCGTGAAGAACTTTCTTGTCAACAACAAGGTCAGGAACTACTCAGAAATTGTCAACAATATACTGACTGCTTTCAGAAACCTCAGATGCAACATAAGCATCAAAATGCATTATTTATCCTCACATATGGATCGGTCTCCTGAGAATCTGAGAACAATGAGAGACGAACAGAGAGGGGTTCCATCAGGATATGAAAGATATGGAGACCAAGTATCAGTGATGCTGGAATGCAGTCATAATGGCTGATTACTGCTGGATTTTTAAGAGACACCCCTGCCGCTGATCATTCTAAGGTTTCGAGTAAACGGAATATCAAGCCCTGAATTTTGAACAATGATGACGTAAAATTCAATTTGTATGTACTTACAATTATCAATGTATACTATTTAATTTATTGTAATCGATGTTTGTAACATTTAATTAATAAATTGTGTTAGAAAATAATTTTTCGTAAAAACTTATTCCGTATGAGAAATATTAACAAAATTCAGTCAGTAATGTCACAAAAATGTAATCGATTGAGTCGGAAGATCGGAATTTAAAGACTCAACTCAGCACAAAAATGAGAAAAACGGATGTCATTTTCAGATCCAGTGGTGAAATATTGTCCTAAAAATCATTTGGAAAAACAGACAAATTTTTTTGCTGTTTCTCAGTGAAAGTCAGTAATAATTTTGACGTACTGGATTCATATCCTACTTTACATGTCACCATATATATAATCATTAAAGTGAATAACAATTTGTACTGAAATGACATCTTATTTTACATATTTGACGTACCTTCGATTTCGTTAGCCATATAGGCATAAGGCTAAAAAGCAAAAGAAAATCCCAATTACTAGTTCGAAAGATAGTTAAATAAAATAAAAATAAATAAAATACAATGTTTTGAACCTGCGAACGAATGTTTTATTATCAGCCTTCCCCTCGTCTCTTCCGTTTTTTTTTCTATATTTCCTTCTCTTCCACCCTCATGCCAAGTGCCCATGAACTTTGAGGCGATTTAACCCGAGAATGATCTGGTTCCAAAATCACGCGACCATCGGGCAATTGACCATGAGTAAAACTCCAGGCACCATTAGGCTGCTCGGCTGTGATCACGTGAACACCCTACTGAGGATTGCTTGGATCATTGGCCATCACGCAAATGCATTGTGATTTGCACCCCACCCTCCTGTGTATCCGGTCAAGGACGAAGAAAAACCCACGCGACAAACTTTGGGGGACAAAAGTCTAAAAAAAAAAAAAAAAAAAAAAAGGAGGCAGTTTCCTGTCTGCCCGGCAGCAGATGAAGACCGGTAGCGAATCGCTCCGATTCTAAATGGATTGCTCATAGGAATAAAGAAAACAGCAAAGTCTGTTAACTACAGAATGAAAGGGCTACTATATACTAAACCGAATTGACCAATGAATGCCCGTACGCGTCTTCAGAGAAATTGCCAACCAACGAAATATTGTTTTTGCATAAGGACTCGCTACGGTAAATTAAAACTGTGTGGAGATATCAACTTGACTGACCCATCAAAACAGATCAGTTGATTTCCTGGCTTGATCTTGTTATATATATGTATTCGCTCCTATCTTTTGTTCTTTTATAATACCTTTCCTCTTGGTTAGACAAATTATTCTTTTCTTTATTTGTTTCTGTATTTGTAAATAAATATTTCATTTTGAAATCCTTCGTCTTGTGTCTGTTTTTCGTTGACTCCCTTATGTCATTTCCATCCCTGAATAAATACCGAGAAAGGATTACACCTTTTTCTTTTCCTTTTTTTTTTTTTTTTTTTTTTGAACCCGTGATTCAACTATAAGCTACAAGTCCATAACACATGTCACCATATAAAATAATAAATGTGAATAACAGTTTTGACGTAACGTATTGATAACCTATTTTACATGTCACCATGTGATATGTAAAATAGGATATCAGAATTGTTATTCACTTTAATGATTATATATGGTGACATGACATAAATGAAAGGTTAGCAAATTTAGAGACAAGCTTACGAAATATTAATTTTTTAAAAAAAGCACTATAAGTATCACGCAACGATACGAAGTACAAGATATTTGAAAATGCTGAATCTGATATTGCACAGAAAACAAATCTCTTTGATAACGGATTATGAATTTACATTACAAACACTGGACAATTTAAATTTGATTATGTACCAAAAACAAGGAATATGGACCGAAATATAGAATTTTTAAATCATTAACGAAAACTTTCGTTGGTCTTTATACAGACATTTAAATGAAAAATTGCAACACAAATACACCCGGTACATATATATATATATATATATATATATATATATATATATATATATATATATATATATATATATATATATATGAAGAAATATAGTCTTAAGGTATGCTATATTTATGGGATAAAGTGCTCAATATCAGAGATAGAGCGTGTGTAAATATAAAAGTGAACATAGAAGTCAACACTTAGAGGTGACAGTCTGTTTCATGCTAGACGCAATCGTTTGCTGTTATTTTTCTCGGCAATTTATATATATACGTGTCAGTGGTGCATTGAGGATAGTTTATTTGGGCGGTTATTTTACTGGAAGTCGTTTATTTGTTTATTTATTTATTTGGGTTAAATTATTTTGCTTGTTTTTATTTATTTTTATTTTTTATTTTTACTTTTTATTTTTATTTCTTATCTCATATATTTATTTTTTTATTTTTATTAGTTAATGTTTTTATTAACGTAGATAATTAAAGCTATTTATTCAATTTTGAAGTTGATTGTTGTAATTTATTCTAACTATTATTTTGGCGGGAACAGTTTCTAATTTGTTTATTACTTCATGTATTTATTTGGATTGATTATCTTTATTTGTTTTGTCTAACGGTTACTTTATCGGGATCGGTTTGTTAGTTTATTTATTTATTTGGATGAATTTAGATTAATTTATTTTACTTGTTTTTTATTATTTATTTATTATACTGTATATTTTTATTTACACTTTTCGGTTTTCGAATTTTAAGTAACGTAGTATTTATTTTTCTTTTATCGTTATATAACAGTTATAGCTATTTTTTCGAGAATTTTTGAGTGAGAATTTTTATTTGAATAGAATACGTGGATTTATCACATCACAAAAAAGTTCAAATAAAAATTCTCACTTAAAATTTTGAAAAACTTAGCGTTGCGACTTTGCACGTTCCGATATTGTACACAACCGTCAATAATAGCACATTCTCAAAAAAACATCTTACGGTCTACAAACAATTATTTCGTCTCCAAGTTTTAATTTTAAAAGGAAAACAATATGCCTGAGGATGAATAAAGGATTATTCGAAAGTACTAGCATTTTAAAAAAAATATAAACTCGAAATAACCGACAACAGTTTTATAAATGAGGATCACATCATTCTATGGATTAACAGTATTTTAATACATACATTATGTTCTACTAACGATGTGATATCACCAATAATAGCATTAATATTGCTGGTTGATTCTATGCGTGATTATTTCTTTATATATATATATATATATATATATATATATATATATATATATATATATATACCGGCTGTAATAGCAAAATTTTCAAAATCATGTAAAAGCATAATTGTCTATCCCACAAAAAAACAACACTAAACTAATTGAGTTTCTTTCAACATTTATACTCTGCCTTGCATTTTCAAAATCCATTCAAGAACCATCAAGAGGGCGGTGAATAAGTTTAAAAAAGAGGAAAAATAAAGAGGAAAACTGGACCAGGAAGTCACAACAGGAAGACGGATGTTCATTTCAACTTAGAGCTAAATACATTCTTATTGATCAAAGTAGAGTCCAATAGTGTTATGAAAGCTTCGGAGAATTCCAGTAAGATATCTTTAATCTTTTCTAAGATACATCGGTTCTATACTTAATGTAAAAAAATTGGACAATTTTGCTGTTACCTGATTTGGACAATTTTACTGTAAATACAATATATATATATATATATATATATATATATATATATATATATATATATATATATTATGAAATGGACAAAGTCCGACAATTATTTTTAAGACATTTTTTATGTTTATACATTTTTTTTTATAGATAAATATGTTTAAGTAAATGCTCTGTTTTATAATAAACAGTATTTCATAGAAAATATGCGTCCTCCGACAGAAACCGAACCTGTATCCTATGAAAACTTCTCGGACATTCAGCTCGGTAAATGTTGTTAATACTGTTTATTATAAAACAGAGCATTTACTTAAATATTTGTATCTATAAAAAGAACGTATAAACATAAATAAATATATATATATATATATATATATATATATATATATATATATATATAATCATACTTAATATAAAGTTTGTCACTTAGCTGATTGGTGTTACCTTCAGCATCCTGACTCCACAGTTTAGTAGATGTACACTTCAGCAATCACTCCGTCCACTTTGACTGTTTGTGTTTCTCTTTTTTTTTTTCTTTTATATATGCACTTTTCATTGGTACAAAGCTGATGTCTTTCATTGTGCATGTGTTGTGTTTTGTGTGTATGCCTGTGTGCGCTCATCCTCCCGCCTGCGTATATGTGCGTACGCGTATAATCTAGTGATTATCCTTTTCGTCGTTTTTCTTGTCACTTTATACTCTCTTCTTATTGGTTTTATACTTTTAGTCAAGCTGAAAGGAAAGCCTTTCAACATATCTATCATAGTAATGTACGCAATGACAGCACAAAGAGAAAATCGAATCTTTCTACTCCATGCTTGACATTGTCATGGTTCTTTGCAAATCACAAGAAGTCACCTGACGCCCAATATAGGTAGGGAGATGGCAGCGGATATAGCAGGAAGTTTCGGAAGAGGAAACCACAACGAACGTAGAGAAAAATGGATCTAATTAGCACAGCCAATGACCAGGTAATAGCCAACACATAGTTCCAAGTACATGCGAGACGATTATGGACATGGAGGAGCCCAGGAAAAGAAACTAAAAACCAAATTGACTGCATGACTATCAACAAAAGATTCAGGAATGCAATGATTTACTGCAAAACCTTACTCAAGTGCCGACTTCGGAAGCGATCATTGTCCTATTATATGTAAACTAAGAGTGAAACTGCGGAAATTGAAGAAGCCTAACGCAACACCCAAATTGCAATAGAACAAACGACTGAGCGACCCGAACCTGAAAGAAAAATCTGATGAAAGATGTGTAAAGAAGATATAAAGGCACAATGGAAACTCGAAATGGGACGCACTAAGAGACACTTTAGTGACATCAGAAATGATATCATCCCAAAAGAGAAGGAACGAAGAAGAAAAAACTAATGGATGACTGATGAGATACTCGACATTGATGGAAAGGAGAAAAAAAGTTATGGAAAGGAATACAGAAATTACAAAATGAAATAAGGACCAAATGCAGGCAAGCTAAAGAAGAGTGGATAAACAAAAAATGTGCAGAAATAGAGAAATTGAGTACCACCAAGGAGATATGCACAAACAAATAAAGCAACTAAAAGGACAGAAGACACGCTTGTCAACAGGTCGTTCAAAGGATGGAACGCTCATATTAGAAAAGGAAAAATTCTTCAACGCTGAAACAAATATATTAGAGAACGCCGAAAGAGAACAAGCAGAAATACACGGAACTAACGACGGACCTGAAATTCTGAAAACTGAAGTAGAAGCTGAACTGGCTAAATTGAACAGAAACAAGGCGGCAGGGCCAGCCGGAATTGTAACGGAAGTGCTAACAGCCTTAGATGACTTTGGTATAGACAAGATCACAGAAATAATAAATGAAATCTACAACAGTTGGCATATACCGGAAAATCTCAGCAGATCTTTTTTCATATCAATGCCTAAGAAACCAGGCGCAAACCAATGTGAACTTCACCGAAAAATCAGCCTAATAAGCCATGTAACAAAACTCATCATCCATATTCTGATGAAAAGAGCGTGTAGCAGAATTAGGCCAGAGATAGGACAAGAACAGTGCGGGTTCGTTAAAGACACCGGAACAAGGAACGCGATATTCATGCTCAGAATGTTATCAAAAAGAACATTACAAATGCAGAAAGACGTGTACCTATGTTTCATAGACTACGCAAAAGCCTTCGACAAATACGACACAAGAATCTTGAGGAACTGCTCAGCAACCTTGATAAATTCGGGAAAGATATTAGAATAATCAAGAACCTATATTGGCAGCAAACAGCATGCATGCGCATAGGGAACGAGTTCAGTGATCATACAAAAATATAAAGGGGCATAAGACAAGGATATGCCTTCTCACCGAACCTATTCAACCTATACAGCAAGGCAAAGCTGAGAGAATTTGAAATCCCACCGGGATTCAACATCGGCGGCCACAATCTTAATGACATAAGATACGCAGATGAGAGAGTACTGATAGAAGACACGGGAAAGAAATTACAAAAGTTCCTACAGAAGGTAGCGAACGAGAGCAAGAAGAAGGAACTAAGCATAAACTATAAGAAGACAGAATGCATGGTCATCAGTAAAAAGGATGACCCCGAAATGCGACTTGCAGGTCGGGGGCTTTAATCAAGCAGGTGAAGAAGTTTAAATATCTGGAAATGTTTTGAGAGAGGACGGCAAATACGACACTGAGATCCATAAACGCATCGGAATGATCAAAGACGCATTCCAAAAGCTGGGCAGAGTATTGTGAATCAGGAGGATCTCTTTGGTAACAAAGAAAAGACTACTGAACTGTTACATGACACTTGTCCTCCTTTATGGCATTTAATGTGAGACAGTCTTCAAGAAGAGGCTCAAGGCGACGGAGATATGGTTATACAGAAGGATGATGAGGATATCATGGACCGAGTGTGTGAGAAACGATGAGGTCTTAGAGAGGTTGCAAACAAGAAGGCTTATAATTAACATCAGGAAGAGGTAGCTGAAGTTTCTGGGACACATAATAAGAAAGGAGGGCCTGAAGAATCTGATACTCGCAGGTCGAATAGATGAAAAGACAGACAAGGGAAAACAATGCATGACATACCTGGCGGGCTTTAGGAAGTGTATAATAGAATGTGATCTAGGGAGGTAGCTGAGGTACAGAACTTATTGAGAGTTACAAGGTACAGAGAAGGAAATGGAGAGCCGTGATCGCCTACGTCCTGAAAGGACACGGCACATAAAAAGAAAGAAAGACTTTTTCTTTTCCTTTCAAATGTAGTAATTATGACATCCGGTTTTTCATACATTCACTATACTTGTTAATTCTTGAGCGTTCTATTTTCTTGAATTTAGGAAATTGTATTTAATTTTGTACATAAATATTCATTTTTATTAAAGCTCAAATGATATGCATATGCTTATATTCATACATTCACGCACATTCACACACAAACACAAAACACACACACATACACCCCCACCCCCACCCCCCACACACACACATATATATATATATGAACAAACATAGTTTTAAGGTGTACTATATTTATGGGATAAAGTGCTCAATATCAGAGACAGAGCATATGTAAATATAAATATAAAAGTGAACATTATAGTTAACACTCAGAGGCCTCAATGTTCACCTTATATATATATATATATATATATATATATATATATATATATATATACACACACACAAATATATGTGTGTGTGTGTGTGTGTGTGTGTGTGTGTGTGTGTGTGTGTGTGTGTGTGTGTGTGTGTGTGTGTGTGTGTGTGATCCATTGTTAATGGTTTTACCATAGAAATGTACTGAAAATAAAAATGAAAGGTACTGTCACTATTCAGCAATTATTAATTAAAAATAAAATAGTGCTATTATACGGTAGGTGACTTACTAATAATTTTACAAGTTAAATTTTATATGTATTGAATATCAGGAAGAAATGGATACGTACACTCATAACTGATAAATACTCAGAAATACACAAAATTGTGTTATCCATATGCCTTATATTATTATTGCTCATCTTTTGGGATGTATTCACTATTTTCAATTTTATTGAAGAGAATCTACAGCTATATCGTCAAACATTTTCTACAAGAATCCAATACCTCTATGTTGGTAATCTTTTGCAGGGTTAACTTTATATTTTTAAATGTGTTTTCTTACCATTTACGTTTTATTCTTTCTTTTTATTCTTCCAAATATTTCTAATATTCTCTATGTAAATCACACAAGGTTAACCAATTTTGGAGCCACTTGTATTAACGTTGTCCTTCATAAAATACAAAATAATATAACTGAGTATGTATTAATCAACCTGCATATCACACAATAACCATTTATATAGGACAGTGTGCTGGAAAGCTCTTAGCCCCACCAAGAATAGATTTGCAAAAAAAATAGCGCTTGATTATTTGCTCATATTTAAGGAAGTGATTTGGGACGATAATTTATTAAACATCTGTTAGTATTGCTGAAGTTTCTTTTCTTAATTACTGAAGTTAACTGCAAAATGTTTCTCAAAATTATCAACTGTTTTTTAATCATTCCATCACAAGAAAAGCAATAATGTCCTAGGATGCATGGAGTTGTTTAGAGTGAAACGACGATTTGCACTGCAATTCATTTTTTTAAGATTGTAGATGAGAGAGGAGCAAGAAATCGAAATGGAGCTCCAGAAGTGAGAAGTAAGTGGAAAGAAAGAGAATAAAACATACGGTTCCGTCCAGTTACTTCAACAGTAAAACGGTGAGACCTAGTTGCCAATCCAGTATCGCTCTTGAATTCATGCAGTCAAGACACCAAGGAGGGAAGTTCATCAGAACAACTGTCATAAAATAATATGTAGAAAAGACAAAGCGAAATCACATCACCTCGGTGAGAAAGTGACTGAAGTCGAGATTCCATATGAGGATCAATTACATTACAGATTCTTTGAATTTTGTAAAGAATCACGAGATATAGTGATTTTCCAAGCGTAGCTTAGATGTGGCACAAGGCCGAAAGTAAGGAACACCCGGTGAGGATTGAACTCACTACTCAGTCGTAATTGTTCTACCGAGGCAAGATTGCTAACCATTGCACCGCCTCGAGGTGTACAAACCTCGAGATATAGTAAAGGCAAAAAAACAGATGTGAGATCCATGGTTGAATGGTAGCTTTATAAACGCGCAGTATAGATAACAATTGTCATAAAATAATTTGAAGAAACGAAAAAGGGAAGTTACGCCATGTCGGTGAGAAAGTGACTGAAGTTGAGATGCCATGTGAGGATCAATTACATTACAAACTCTTTGAATTTTGTGAAGAATCGCGAGATATAGTGATTTTCCAAGCGTAGCTTAGATGCGGCACGAGACCGAATGTATGGGGCACCCAGTGAGGATCGAATTCACTACTCAGTTGTGATTGTTCTACCGAAGCAAGCTTGCTAACCATTGCACCACCTCGAGGTGCCCTAATCTCGAGATATATAGTAAAAACTTGGTTGAATGGTAGATTTATAAACGCGCCGCATAGATAACAGCTGTCATAAAATAATTTGTAGAAAAAAACAAAGGGAAATTACGTCACGTCGGTGAGAAAGTGACTGAAGTCGAGATGTCGTATGAGGATCAATTTCATTACACACTTTACTCTGAATTTTGTCAAGAATCTCGAGATATAATGTAGGAACACCAAACCAGATATAGCAGTTGTATTTATTGCATGGACAAACGATAGATTTATAAATGTTCAAGATGGATTCTGACGAAATGTATTTTTGGCGCCACACAGTGAATCAATTTTCCTAGAAGTAGACTTAGAAATTGATTTAATAAAATCATTCCACTTCATGTCAAATGAAAACATGAGCCCAATTTGTTTTCCTTTAGGTTAGCCTCAGTCATGCCGGTGTCAGGCAGCAAAGGTTCCCTATGGTAATTAGATGGAAGTAGTTTTGTTTTGGAGACGTTAAAATGTACAAGCCATTTCTTGCCCTATTGACCACAGATTGAAAGTCCTTTTCGATAATAGTTGCCAGTTTTACTCTGTCAAACATTTCGGGCTTACTAAGACAAGAAACATTTGTCCCGCATTAATGTGAAATATACTAGAAGCGTGTCTGTTACACATAATATTCGTCTAGAAGCAATGTAGCCCTTTGAGCCTGCGGAAAAGGTCAGCATATTAAACTCTCTCGAAAAGCCTTCCAGATATCTATAGTCACAGTAAGAACTTTACTGTTCTTAATCTAAAGCTTGATAAACAAATTCAGTAAAAGTCGTTAATACATTGGAGAAACGGAAGCTTTATAGTTTATCTGAAATGAGACTTTGTAAAATGAGATGCTTAACCAATTCGGCATTGATTAGACCCACTAATTTACCACATATTTTATTTTCGCTAGCAGCATATATATATATATATATGTGTGTGTGTGTGTGTGTGTGTGTGTGTGTGTGTGTGTGTGTGTGTGTGTGTGTGTGTGTCTGTGTCTGTGTGTCTGTGTATGTGTGGTGTGTATGTCTGTGTGGTGTGTGTCTGTGTGTGGTGTGTGTATGTTTGTGTGTGTGTGCGCGCGCGTGTATATTATATTTAGTTATAAACTGTCCAATGCCCAATTTCTTTCGGCTATCGCTAGCCATTGTTAACGACTTGTTTTGTGCTATATCTTTAGTTTCTTCATTTTCAATTTTTTCTGATTGCTCACGTGATTGTTTGTGTCGTTGTCTTTTAGATTATTATTATTATTGTTGTTGTTATTATTATTATTATTATTATTGAAATATATTTTGCATTTTGTTCCTAAGTTTGATAATTTATTGATCGTGGGTTTGTTTATGCTTAATGCTTTGAGTAACTCGAAATCGAGTTGTAGCCAGCATGTATATATGTATGTATGTATATATAGATGCATGATCAAACGATGGGTTTGCACGAAATCGCGTCGCAACGAACAGGTATGTATGCATATATGCATGTATGTATGTATATTTAATTTACAAAATAAGTTTACGCCTAGTACAGAACAACTTAGTTTGCCGCGTCTGCAATAAGCATTGCAAGTCAGTTGATCGCTTCAAAAGGCATTCTCACTAGAACTATGAATATGGATAAAAATTGTCAGTAATGGTTATACGCGATGAACGACTTAACTGCCACGATGTATGTATGCAGGTATATATATATATATATATATATATATATATATATATATATATATATACTAAAGCATACATACACACACATACAATATATATATATATATATATATATATATATATATATATATATATATATATATTTATATATAATAGATAAGTATATAGACGTTATAATTTTCATATAGATAATAATATAGTTGACAGAGATAGAAAGTGAGACAGAGAAAGGTAGTGATTAAGAGAAGAAACTGATATCGATATGAATATATGTAGGTATTTGAAGAATTCAACTCAAAGTCAGATATGCCAGCAATATTTTTTGTCTGATCTGACTCTTGTAAAGATAGAGCATGGCAGGTGTAGTTACAGACTTACTGAATCGGTGCAAGAAACCGACCATTTTTCATCATCTTTTATGATGGTTTAAATAAACATAGTGCTAGTTATATGCGCTGAATAATCAGAAAAAGGCATTAAAATATCCGAACATATTAACTAAATAATTTATATATATGATTACCAGACTCAAGAATGAAGAATATTTCCATTACTCTTTCAGTATTTATTGTCATCGTCCTCACAATATCTACAAAAGATAAAAGCAAAATCTCAAACAGTCCCAGATAGCTACTAATACTAAGATAAAGAAACAATAAATTCTCCTTGATTTTGTTAATATGCCAATGTTTATTACTATTGTACTCACAACACTATTTATATATAAAAAGAGCTGAAATCAACTCTGAAAATATCTTTGTAGTTAATCAATATCAAGTCTACTTGGATTTTTAATATTTCCATGTTCCTTGCCATCATCCTAATTATTTTATTTTCATAGAGAAAGGATCAATATTTACTTAAGGAATAATCAATTCTTGTTGGTCGTTAATGTTTCCACGTTTATTGCCATCATCCTCACATTATCTACGTATATTAATGGATGGAAGAAACTTCGAAAAACATCCATATAAATAATCAATATTAGATTAAAAAGCAAGAAATAATTATGTTAATATGTCCGTGTTCATTTTTATCATCCTCATATTATTGTGTGGGAACAAAAGTTGCAATAGCATTTAAACTAAAATTTCCAAGTCACTTCATCAAATAATGTTAATTGTATGACAAATTGTATAATGTCAACTATACAACACACGTATTTTTCAGGAATATCATAGAAAATGACTTTTTATCCCCAATGAAAATGATTTTTCCAATTCTGTCAAAAAGTAATATGTAATTAATGAGATGCTGTCCAATATTTCGTCATGACACTTCATATGAAACACCAGATTCCGATTTTATTTGGTTCTTGTTTTTTATATTTTTTCTATACTTTACAAATAGCTGTGGAGAAATTGAAAGTAAGTTTGTTTTTAACAAGCTACATCTTTGATTAGAGTCATATTACAAAAGAACTTGCAAGGCATTAATTCCAAGTCCTTTTTTTCGCTTCTGTTGCTGGCGTGTCCAAATTAAAAAATATATGTCCCGTTTCCGTCAGCATTGTTTTTCTTTGTTTTATTTTATTCATTTTTTTCTCAACGTCGGACAAGAGAATGCTAAATTTAGAATGTATTTTTCAAATAAAAAAAAATCACTGGGAACTTTTATTGAAACCATATAATTTTTTGCACTATTTATGCTGTTACCAAAATATTTCAAATGGTTATTTCCAGTCTATTTTACGTTCCTAAAATCCTTTTAAAGAGCGTCATTCTTTCTGTATTGTATCTTAGAATGTATCAGCCGAAGTTTATGGATAGCAAAATCAACACCAGAAATAATTCAAATGTGCGATCAGCACTTAAAATTAAAATACATAAATCGATATATCGATATTTATATGGATGTTATTACTGTGATATTTGGTTCCCATTTACTTTTTTTTCAAATTGCATTCCTTGGTGTGTTTATTCTGATTTTATGTTTTTCAAGCGACGTCTTAAATTATAATTTCTTCCACGTATTAAGTAAATATTTGCACAGGCGAACAGAAATATAAATTCTTCACTGTTTTATTTTTTAACTGACATGCTTACAATGGTCATATGCAAAGAAAAGTATGCATTCAGATTTCTCAAGATTTCAAGCTCAACTTAAAATCATCGTAATTATTCAAAACTGAAGCGAATGATAGGAAACAATTGATTACAATATTTAATAAACATAAAACAATGTACTTCACATTGTAAATTCATTGAAATTGATATTTAATGCTATAGTCAGTTTTTGCTGGCTTTTTCAATTCAGGGAATCTTCTAGTTCAAATATCTTTTCATTCACCTAAATATTTATTAGACATTACACATAATCTCAAAAGGATTTACATCTAGGCTGTTACTGAACCATTTCAGGGTTAGATGCCAGGATCCCCATCAGTTGACTTTTCTAAATGTATCTAACGGGGTGCTGCCTTGCTGGAACTCAACACAATATCAAACTTTTATGAGATTGTAAAGGTGATGAACACATGATTTTAATTGACGAGTATGTGTCGCCACCGCGATTCAAATTTGAAATGTTTCAATTATTCTCGGATGCATCGCGATAATTACTTGGTAACGATCGAAAATATTTGTTAACATTGTATGTTTCATTGTCTCTAGCGTTTACTTGCCAGAAAAATGATTGGTCGAGTCAATACTTTGACAAGCATACTCTTCTATAACTTATAACTTCTTAGTAACCACAAAAATCTGTAATCTTTTTAGTTAGTCAGTTTATAGTTCAGTCAGTTCAAACATGTTAGCAATGTCAAGTTTTACTTGCATTAAATGAGTGATTAATTTACAAAGTCCTCAAAATGACAGATTTCTCTTCATTCTACTTACACTTGGAGATATCACTATTATTAGCACTAGTAATAATTGCAATAAATTTAATCAATGATAGCTGTGAAATAATATCTTCTTTCTCTCTTTCTCTCTCTGTCTCCCCCTCTCTCTCCCTATATATATATATATATATATATATATATATATATATATATATATAAAAGTGATGGATGTTTTATTTATTAAGCCGTCAAATTTTTATTACTTAAAATACTCGTATTTCAGTAGACGTAGTATAGTGCGTACATTGTTCGACAGTTTGTCTCTTTTTCTCATTCTGACTTTTCCATTTATGTCTCTTTCTCTGTTCAACTGAAAAAATATTATATATTTACTTAGTTTATCATATTATGGTACAAGGCGACAATCAAAAGAGTAAACTTAGTCGTAATGTCATGAGGCACACCTTCTGATCATCGATTTAGAAAATATGCTTTAATATACATACTTTTTTAGACTATCTCCCTTCAGGATGTAAGCTTTAATGTCTCTCTACTTATTATTTTTCTTTATTATCTGTCAATTGCCATCACTTCATGGGAAAGATTGTAGACAGAATTCACAAAACCTTCTCGACAGTTTTGAATTTAGAGTGTTTGCCTGGCTGCCAAACAAATCTCTAGAATCCATTCCACTATGCTATTTAACCCATAAATGGGGAAAAGGAGATAGATTCCTGTTTTTTCCAAAGGTATTTTGTGCGAAAGTTAACGCTACAGACTAGATTAGGATTTGAACGTGATTCTAATTTCCGTGCCAAGAACATTTAAGCTACTGACACATCTATCAGGTATTTATTAATCTAGAACAGGACAACAATATTATTGGTAACATCCATACTATTAATTGCCTGCGTTACCAAATCGCTTACTATCAACCTTCGGAAGGCGCACAACATATGTATATTTTACAAGCTTTGTCTGTTCTAACTCTGTTCTAACATCCAATCCTTCAATCGGAATCAATCTTTTTTCAGATGAGCTCGCCAACCATCGTTTCATGAATGCACCCAAATTGCCATATGTAATCTGTTTGCTTTTTTTTTCTTCTTTAATATTAAAAGAAACTCATGAAATAGGTATTTTAACGTGCATATTTAAAATTTTTCTTGTTTGGATTTCTTCTATATTGATTGTTTTACATCATTATTGTTATAGCAGCATTCTGAATAATGTTAATAATATTAAATTTATAATAGTTATTTACTAAACTTATCTAAATCTTGTGCAAGGTTACAACATTAGAGCGATCAGTGAAGATCGAAATCAATAAACTATCAATGACCTGAGAAATCATGTTTTATCATCATCCCACAGAAGGTACTCAATCTAAGAAGATTTTGATTTACTAAACTTAGTTTAGTTTGCTACAAGGATATGTTAATGAGGCATCAAGTAAAGAAATTTTTTATATGAAAGTATATCGCCTACTATTGCTCTACGAATGGTGCCCAACGTATCTACATAACGTATGTGTGCAGCTACGCGCATGCGTGTTTGTCTTTTCCATTGTTTGTTTGTGACATCATTTGTTATAACTAACACGTCATCCAGATGAAACCAAACATTGTTTGTTTTTAAACGAAACACATAATCTTGATTGTGTTAGTAGTAATTAGGAAGTGAGGTAATTATCCGATTTCCTAGATTAAGTTTATTTTCATTCAATTCTTTCTCCTTTTCGTTCTTTTCTTCTTATTTCTTTTATCTCCTGGAAAGGGTATTGTTTCGCTGTTAAGTCGAAATATCGCCTGTGGGAAGAAGGAAGACAAAGAAAAAGAGCGAAGGAGATAGGCGTTTACAGAGAGCTGTCCCGGAATTGTCTCCCTGAACAAAAGAATCAATCGGAGTACGTTGTCTAATTACTGTCAGTATCTATTGATATTAAAAGAGATGGGATGACCTCTGCTGTGACCACGACTAAGTTTCCTTGTGTCGGACTCATTTACTGATCAAATTTCTTTGTTGTGTGGCGAATTTTTCCTCCCAGGAGGCTCGGCAAAAGATTAGGGTTCAGATCCCATAGCTTCTGGCAAAAGAAGGATTCAAATCTACCATTAAACTATTAAGCAACGTAACACGATGCCGTATTTGGAAATGTCACGTGACTGGCCTATGCACTGTGGTACGGCGGGATAATGCAACCTTTTTAACCTTTCTAGCAGACGAAATGCCCTTTTGCTGATCCCTGTAGAGTGTGTCTTTAGCGCTGACCCAAACACACGTAAAATAGTTCATGCTGACTGTTTAATGCTTTGGCAAGATTTTCCACTTCTTTGCGGTTGAGATTTTATTAAAAAAAAACGAAAGAAAGAGAAATATGTAGCAGAAAAGGCACTACTAGAAAATATCGGAAAAAGTCATCAGTCTATTTATTTGTATGTCTATATAAGTATATCTGTATACGTGTTTCTGCGTGTTTACAGTGTGTGATAGATAGATAGATAGATAGATAGATAGATAGATAGATAACAGACTGTAATAGATAGACAGACAAAATACGCGTACATAGGCCTTTTACATTAACTGAGACTTAATATTACTTCTGTCCAATAACGGCATTTGCGTATACATTTCACATAGTAAATGTAATGATTAATATGGGACAGTCATAGATGTATATTTTACAATGATTATGTTGTATTAGTCATAAAATATTTAATTAACTTTTTCATAAGTAGTTATTTTAAGATGAATAAGATTAAAATTGTATGGGCAGGTGGCGAAATAGTTACTGGCGCGGAACGCTGAATCGGCAAGCCTAGTTCAAATTCCAGATAAGTCTGTTTTATTTATTTTCATTCTCATGTTATTAGTAAAAGCGTGAATCTATCAACTCTTCTTACAGCAGTGCTAGTAGAGTAAAGCTGTGTAGCCTTGTATGGCAGTTAGTCTAGGAAAAAGATAACTTTGAATTCAAAATCGTTAAGAAGGCAACAAGAAATGGAAGAACCATGATTTCCTACGATTGACCAGACATATAATTATTTTTTTAAAATTTAAAATGTCTGGGCATAACCGAACTTCTCCGATGAAATAAATTGTTATTTGTTTTACGCTTGAAACATTTATTTTTCATTATTACAATTAACAATTTTATATAGATCTCATAAATTCCTTATATGAAATAAAGAGAAAAACTGTATCAGTCTACGTAATTCACGTATTCACACGCACGCACACACACATACACACGCGCGCACACAAACACGCACACACACACACACACATATATATATATATATATATATATAAAGATGTCACAAATAGACTCAATACTTAACAGACGAAACTAAATTACGCATGAAAGCGTGACATATATATATATATATATATATATATATATATATATATATATATATATATATATGCATATATAAATAAAAAGAAAGAACAGTAAGATATATAATCCAGTGTTCTTATAGATATTTTTATTTTTACAAAATAGTGCTCAATGTAAATTTACAGAGCATTAATATTATAAATTAATTGATTTAAAATGTTTTTTTCCGCTACACAGTTCTAACTATGTTTCAAAAATGGAAGCTAAAAGCCCCGACTTTAATTTTGTAATTAAATTAAAGACATTAGTTCCATTTCCTCCTCAAGCGAATTTTGGAATAACTTTTAAAATTACTGGGTTTTAAAGACACAGCTAAAATCATAATTCATGTTTCCAAGGTTACAGATGAATCCATTTTACTAGACGAGGGGTGTCTCGGTGTTCAATATGTCTATATTTTAATGTATCAGTTACATTTTGGTAGTGGGTAGGGATGTATTTTTCAATGAAATCTAACATCCGTTAGTAAAAATGGATTCATATATATATATATATATATATATATATGTGTGTGTGTGTGTGTGTGTGTGTGTGTGTTTGATTAAAAACCATCGAAAGTTCTGTCTTAAGAGTATTTTATTCATTTCTGACAATTTGTGTGGTTTTCGAAGCATCATTAATTGTAAATTGGCTAATGCCTAACTACTTTCAGTTTTCATAAACTATTATGAATAGTTAGTTTTTGTAATATGTTGTGCTGTTTAATCTGTATTTGTACGTGTGCGTAAATGTGTTTCTTTCTTTGTTAATTTATTTATTTTATTTTCTTATATCCCTTCTGAATTTTTCCTTAAATTGTTTACATTCATTGTTTTCTTTTATCTTCGTTTTCTTTTCTTTTAGTATTTTCCTTCTCTTTTTGCTTTTTTCCTTTTTTTTTTTTTTTTTTGCCTTCTTTCTATCTTTCTTTTTTCTTTCTTTCTTTCTTGTTTATAATTATTTATTTTATTCCTTTTCCTATGGACTTGAATTGTTTACTTTTATTTTATTTTTTTTTGCTTTTTATTTTATTAAATTTTACTTCAATATACTTTTCGTTATTTTGTTTTATTAATTATTTATTTTATTTTTTTTTATTCTCCTTTGAATTTTCCTTAAATTTTTTTACATTCATTGTTTTATTTTATCTTCCTTTTGTTTTGTTTTAATATTTTCTTTCCTTCAATATGCCCTTTTCTCTTCTTTCTTTCTTTTTCTCTTTCTTTCTTTCTTTCTTTTTCTCTTTCTTTCTTTCTTTCTCCCTTTTTTCTTTCTTTCATGTGGTTCAATAAATATTATGGCGAACTGACAGGTTTATTTGGATAATATTAAATTGATAATCCTAACTTAATCGATTTTTCAAACTATTTCACCCATAAATATTTCGTCGGATATTATATGTGATATTATATCTGTTGATTATTGTATTATGTTTATTGGTTCATCTTGAACTAAATGATTGACAGTTCACTACGAAATCCAGGAATTAACCAGGTTGTAAAAATGACGATGACAGTATGCGATGAAGGAACATAACGCGTGCGCTACATTGAATTGCGCTCAAGCTGAAAAAAACGTCGTTAGCTGAAATATTGTGCAACCATAAGTTATTTAACTATATATAATATAGGTATAATACCATAAGTTATTTAACTATATATATATATATATATATATATATATATATATATATATATATATATATATATATATATATATATATATTTAGTTTATGCAAACTTAGGTAATCCGTATGGGTAGACCTGAGGAGGGTGATATCCAGAGAGCTCAATGTAAAATTCAGAGCAGATATGTTTGAATAAAAGACAGACCACGTTAAGATTCCATGTAATAAGCTATTTCACCATAACCACTTTTAACAGGGTTCTGGATTATCAGACTTTACTTCCAAAAGCTGAAATGAAAAATGAAAAAGAAATTTTTTGATGGACCTCATCAAGTATACGTAAAATTAACGAACTGAGGGAGTGAGGTGGGGGAGAGGATATGAGTATGTCATATGTATCATTTCAGTTTCCTATATATATATATATATATATATATATATATATATATATATATATATATATATATAATTTTTATTAATTTTATTAGTGAGCTTGACACTGTGATGAACACCGAGCGGTGTGGTAGTCATGCTTGAACACAATCTTCAGGCCACTATTATTTTTATCTTTATATACGCTCTATTGTGCACTTTTATCCATAAATATAGCATACCTTACACACATATATCTGTGTTACGGATCTATTGATCTTTGTCTTGTTCTTTTCTGCAATGCTTCAGTACACATGTTGATATTAGTGTGAAATTTGAATTTTGTACCTCAAGAACGCTCCTTAACTACTACAGTTTTAAAACCAAAGCATTTAGTAGAAGTTATCATGATCTACTTCTTTGCTGACGATGCGGCACTTTTTGGCAACATCGACTCAACAAACACAGGAATTCATTGACGGGTTTTCAATGGTGCAATTGAAACTTTCTTTATGCAATCTCAACTCATTTGGGCAGGTTAGGTGGTATGCATGAGTGACCATCGAATAACAAAAAGTTTCATGACCATTTATAGATCACGTAACAAAGGAAAACATTTTTACTTTACATTAAAGACAAACTCAAATTCAACAGTTGTCCTTTACTTGATTTGACGTTTTTCTTTTGCCGAATGGGTGTGTGTGTGTGTGTGTGTGTGTGTGTGTGTGCGTGCGTGCGTGCGTGCGTGTGTGTGTGTTTGTAATAAATTTGGTTGTCATCCCGAGAGAGTTATAAGTTATTGACAATTAGAAAAACGTTCATGAAAGTATGTTTCGAAAATAATATCCGATTTTGTATTTTGCCAATATGGCTTCATCAGATCGAAGACGAAAAATGTGTTATCTGTGTTTGCATTTGTATGTGTTTAAAATAATTAAATCTAATATTATTTTTCCAAAGCTGGCGTTGCTTCAGACTAAAGCGAGAAAGAAAATGAGTAACTTTTTTCTTGTTATTTTTATATAAATACATATATATATATATATATATATATATATATATATATATATATATATATATATATATATATATATATATATATATATACCAGAGAGCAAAGCTCATTAAACTGACACAGGGACCTTCCATGACTGACTATGTTATAACCGTATAGAGGAATTAGTGAGACTATTTAACCTATAGTTGAAGGTTTTGAATTCAGATTTGTCCTTCCAGACCGGTTGTCACTAAAGACTATAGGACTGGAAATCTTCGGGTCAACAGACTGTCGTCACTCCGTGTTGACCTCAGTGTTCCCTTTTATAATTACATACGCTCTATCTCTGATATCGATCACTTTTACTTATAATTATAGCAGACCTTAAAATCTTTTATCATATGATATATATATATATATATATATATATATATATATATATATATATATATATAAACACATTATGTACATATATTGTATTTAGGATTCATTTCTGTAATACTCGAGATCGGAAACAAGTTTTTTTTTTAACTTTATATATATATATATATATATATATATATATATATATATTAAAGACATTTTTATGTTTAATAAACAATTTGTCGGACTTTGTCCATTTCTTAATATATATATATATATATATATATATATACATATATATAATGATTTCACCCCATGCATGCCAATAAGACCACTACTATGCCGTAAGGGGATTATTGAGTGATAGAGAATCTGAGGAAAAAAAACTATTAGGGAAAGAGAACAATAAAATAACAAGAAGACAAAAGATAATCATTCATATTGCATTTCATTTTTCGAAGATCAAAGTTAACTGGGAAGTAAGAAGCTGAAAGCGAGAAATGCTACAGAAGAATCTGTTAACATATAACTTACGGTTACATCTAACCGTATCCAATGTAAACTGATGATACCTTGCCGCCAATTTAGTACTGTGCTTAAATTCATAATGTCTAGGTAGCATAGAAAAAGATCATTAGAACAATTAAGATGAAAGTACGGCGGTAGGGAAAAGAGTGAAGCTGTGTGTGTGTGTGTGTGTGTGTGTGTGTGTGTGTGTGTGTGTGTGTGTGTGTGTGTGTGTGTGTGTGGTCTTGCATATAGGAGGACCTATATAGGAAGACCGATATTATGCAACAGTTCTTTTTTTTTCTAAGGAAAATTTCCGTTTCCTCAATACTTTACTTAGCTTTTGGAAAGCATCTTTCGCTATTCCAATAAGCCTTCAGATTTCGGTGTCGCACATTCGTTACTCTATTAAAACACTTCCCAGATACTTAAAATGTTAAACTTGTTTGATTTTGGTATCTCCAATTTGTAATTTGCATGTTAGATACTTCCTTTTTGCTGACAAGCAGGTCTTCTTGCAATTGTTGTTTAGTCCTTTCCTGTCGCTTTCCATCACTACTTCTCTAGTAATTCTCGTAGTTTCCCTTCAGTGTCTGCTATCAACACTGTGTCATCTATATATTTTATGTTGTCAAGATTGTGTCTGCCAATAATGAATGCTGCTCAGACATTTAATTTTCTCATACACACCTCATTATACAGGTTGAATAAATCCGGTGAGATGACACATTCTTGTCTTATACCTCTTTCTGTTATTCTGCATGAGTTCGATTATCCTTAATCTCCATTAAATAAAATCTTTGATCCCAGTCGATGGTATTTTAAAATCCCAGTAAAATATTTCAGAATGTATTTATTTCTACATGTGACGTCATTTATGCAATACCTTTCTCATGGAAAACAAAAATTTTATTCATCTATGTACAATGCATTTCTATAAAAACAACAAGTTTCATTGACTTCAGAATCAATTGATTTAAGTTATAGACGGTTTTCCCTTATTTTGCCACGGATGGTAACAGTTTCCTCGTCAGGAAAAATTTGGCATTCTTTGACCGAGCAGCCAGTGCTATCATTGTTACTTGACCACTGACAATACCTTCCATATTCAGTCCGTTTCATTATTAAAATATATTGTAACGAATTTTATTTAATTTGTATATGTGGGTATATATATATACACGCGCACACACACACACACACACACACACACACACACACATATATATATATATATATATATATATATATATAGAGAGAGAGAGAGAGAGAGAGATTGTGCACACAGCAAATTATCATTTCATAGTGATTACCAGTTTCACACCAAAGTGCGATCTTCAGACCATGTGGCAAAACTCCTTTATTTGGCTATATATATATATATATATATATATATATATATATATATATATATATATACGTATATGTGTATATATAGATATGTATGTATTGTATATATATGTATATATGTATGTATGTTTATATATATAGATACATATAAATGTATATATATGTATGTATATATATATATATACATATATAATTTATGCATGTATACACACACATATATATATATATATATATATATATATATATATATATATATATATATATATATATATGATTATTTATTTAAAAATTTTATAACATAAATATGTTATAAAATCACTACAAAAATAGCCATTTTGTTTCAACACCTCCGGTGTCTTCTCAAGTGATCACTAATTTATTTATTTTTATATTAATAAATACACACACCCACAGATCTATAAATCAACCACCCAACCTTGTATGGAATATTGTTGTCATATATGGTCTGGTGCTCCCGCTGTACGTCTCGAGGTCCTCGACAAAATCCAAAGACGAATATCCAAGATGATAGGTCCTGATGTGGTATCTAGTCTACAATCGCTATCCCACAGACGTGCCGTGACCTCGCTCTGTCTCTTCTACAAGTATTTTCACGGCAACTGTTCCGACGAGCTACTTCTGCTTGTTTTCGGAATACATGAATTTAAGCGAGCTACCAGGCTGGCATCTCGGTCCCACCCTTTCACTGTCAAAACGGTTAAATGTAATCGTCTCTTCTTCTCAAACAGGTTCTTCTCCCGCACTTCCCATCTGTGGAACTCCCTTCCTTCTTACTTGCTTCCCCGATGATTATAATCTTCAAATATTTTAAGTGTAATGTCAATCGATATCTGACACCCTGAGCTTATTACCCGTCCTTCTCTGTATCCTTTCCTCAAACATGCCTCTTTACTCTTTTTCTCAATCCTCTGTAACCCTTTTTTTTCATGCTAGTGGCACTCCTGCCTTTCTTGGGGTGAAGTATATATATATATATATATATATATATATATATATATATATATATATATATATATATATATATATATATATATGCACCCATTAAATACATCATATGCACTTCCAGATAACGTCTCCTATGCTGAATGGTATTTGATTAAATTCGGGCTGTTTATTTTACATAATCATAGCGTCTCGGGTTTTGAGTATTTTGGCATTAATATTTGTCTGAAGTTGATAGCTGAATTTTGGTCATTTGAGATGTTCTGGTCGATATGTGCACGGATTGCAAAAAGTCTGCAAGTACAAGCCACAATTGCTGTATTTTCGAGCAATAAATCTCGAGTCTACAAGTACAATATTTGGGATATATATATCGTATGATGTTTTACATTTTAATATGAGGTCCTTTCCATAACCTTCCCCTGTCATGCGCTCATTGATTTTCTACTGTTTCAACTTTTATTTTACTTCCTGTAATATATATCCTTACCGGAGATTTTTGCTACGATATTGTTTTCCATTCACATCTATATCTCTGTTAATGATAGACCTCAAAATTTCTGTAGGATCAATATCTGCCGACGTCATTCAATTAAAGATTTTTTTCCATTTAAATTCTTAGTTTATTTTTAGCAATGTGGGCAATACTATGCTTTGCAGTATGTCAAGAAGCTTTGTCTTGAATGAATATACACTGTAGCTTGGTTCTGATCTGTACTACTTAAAAATATCTTCTTCAAAAAATAATTTCTACATTTATTTTGACACTACCATTAATCTTAAATGGACTTATAAAGACAAAAGGATTTTATAAAGAAAGGAATATCTGATGACGAAATTGAGTATCTATAATGTTCAACTTACAGGACCTCTCTCTCTCTCTTTCTTTCTTTTTCTCTGTATACATACATGCATATATATATATATATATATATATATATATTATATCTATCTATCTATATATATATATATATATTTCTCTATCTTTCTCTATGTATATATTTATTTATCTGTGTGTGTGTGTGTGTGTGTGCGCGCGCGCGCCTTGTCCTTGTAGGACTGTTCTTCGTAGTTTCCCTTCTTTTGTACTTTTTAGTCATACTAGCATTTTCATGAATCCTCTTTATCTGTGTGGGATTCGTCCACCCCATTCAAAGATGTCATTCAAAAGATGAAGAAACGGCGAAATTATAACAAATGAGTTCATTAGTTACTAGAAAATGAAATAATATATCTAAAAAAAAAATTTAAAAAGAAAACCTTCTTGACATATGAACAATTGTAATAACTATTAGCGGATTAACTACGGATGATGAAAATATCAGTTATTGCAGTTTTACGACTGAACTGTCGTAAATGGATTAATCTGTGCAAAGCTAAATAGGTCTACCATTACTGATTATTTTAATTAGCACAAAATTCATCTAGAAGCAAAAAGGCGTAGATTTTAGTGTTTATATATATATATATATATATATATATATATATATATATATATATATATCACCTTAAACGTTATTATTAATGGACTCTCGTATTTGAGTAGGCTTTCCGTTTCTATACTAAAGAATGTTTATATTCACCTACCAGCCTGAAATTTCGAGAAATTCTGTTCATACATTAAACAGTTTATTTATTTACTTTCACCTACCGGCCTGTATTTCGAGAAATCTTATAAAAGAAAAATTTGCGCTCATTGACAAGAATCGAACCTGCATCCGTTTATCACAGGTGAACCTATAAAGCTTTGTCCACGAAGAGACAGACGGTCAGCTGAAATAAAATTTCATGCTTTTAAGTGAAATTTCTCTCGTCAATGATCTCTCGAAGTTTTTCATATCTGCCCGGCGTTTCGTATCCAAACGTAAACAAAGAGAATTTATAAAAATGTTTTTTTACTAATTCGACAGGCATTCTCTCCTACTAGTAACCCCTAGCTTGAGGTGTGGAGAAGAGATGGAGTCATACTTTTCCAAGGTTATTTGTACGAACGCCGTTGCAATGACTACGGCTGTAATTTGAAATCGGTACGCCAATTCCATTTTCCGCACAGATATCGGTTAGTATTTATCGATCCACCCACGAGGATAGAATGTGGCACAAGGCCGGTTTAATGTGGGTATCCCCGAGCCCCTAGGCTCGGCCAAAAATATAGCCTTTTTGAACCCGCCTTGACAGATTCAGGCCCTGTCTACCTCCCCGAACGAAACCTTGCCCTTCGGCAAAGCTTCGTCCGGGTTCCTCTCTTCTAATGCAGAGAGTTCGACAGACGCCGACTCGGAAGCTCACAAAGGCAGCGTACTACACTCCTAGCTTCCGGGCCGATATCGGTTACGTGCACACATCCATCGGTTCTCAAGATACAATGAGTAAACTGTTGAAAATTTGGTAGACATGGAAAGGTGTAAAAAATTTCAGAAAAAAATAGAAAAAAAAATGGAATAGCAAAAAAATTTCTGCAGTTCTTTTTTTTTTTTTTTGCATATAAAATTAATTCATATTTGTCTAAAATTTAGACGAAAATATGGACATGAAACGAACATTGTAAGGGATAAGGGAAAGAATGAGAGGATACAATTGAAAAATGAAAGAAGCATAAGATAATTGATAATCTGATAAGAAGCAGAAGATAATTTATAGTTGGGTTCTTTTATTAGCATTGCTATCTTAATCATTTAGGTGTACCTAACGGAGCGAAGAATGATTGGTTAACGTTCGATCTTAACCACTGAACTTTGTAAAAATTCAAGCTAATCTTAGTAAATAGTTTCATCCATCTTTATATTTCTTATGACTATCGTTGAGATCAAGTGAAAGTATTTTTTAACATTCTAAATGTCATAAAATTCGACGAAACTTTGCAATTTAAACAAAGTCGCCTAGTCTAGTCATTTTGATGATTTTGATAATGCTGCCGTTAGAATGTTTTAATAGGATTTCTAATTCTTCTAACATTTTTGCAAAGTTATTCAGAATAATAATGGTGGATACCAATATCGGCTTTTCTATTTTCCAGTCCGCCGTAAATCCACATTGGTCTGACTTTTCTTCTAATCTTTCTCTAAGATATCCTGGAACTTCGAAATCCACTGTCTGACATTTTCACTTTCAAAATGTTTGTTGCTCAAACTTGATTATGTAACCTGTTCAAATTTTTAAAATCAGGTAATATTTTGTCTTTTATTAATAAAAAAAACATTCTGTTTTAGCGTATCATATCGTCTTATATAGTCAGATTTTAAGTATTTGCACAGTTCCCAGTTTATCATTTCACACACTCAATCATGCCTATTGTACTTCTACTCAGCCAATACCGTTTATAATATGATTGACATTCTCATTTATATCTCCACATAATTTATATCTACTATTTTGTTCGTCAGTTCCCTTTTGCTACATTATCAGAATTAACTGCCGTGTCCTGTTTGTTTCTACTTTAGTTGGTACTTAAAATGTTCTTTATATCTGCTTAATCCACAATGAATTTTCTGCCGTCGCCAGTCAGTTTGGGCAATAATAAATTTTGTTCTTATAGCATAATAATCATTAGTTCTGCTGTTGTCTTGTCTATCTTACTATTAATAGTATTGATGCATGCAGAATTTCTATTTATTTCTATATAATTGAAATTGATATTTCTACTATGTTCTGTCCTCTTTAACTTAGCATTTATCATACTTTTATAAAATTGTTCTTATATTGACATAACAAACATTGGCTCCGCTGTTGTCATGTTTATTTTAGTATCAATAAAGTCGATTCTTATAGAATTTCTATTTATCTCTATGTAATTGAAATGGAGATTTCTGCTATATCCTGTCTAACTTAGGAATTAATATACTTGATTTTTCATAGAATTGTTCTTAACTCTTCATAACAGACATTGGCTCCATTGTTGTCTTGTCTACCTTTGCATTAATAAGGTTTATTATTATATTTTTTCTTTATCTTTGCATAATGGGCACTAAATTTTCTGCTGTGTTCTATTTGTTTTGTTCTTAATATAGTTGATTCTTATAGTTGCTGTTATTAGTAGCCTTAATCTCTTTTTTAATTTAACATCATAATTCTCTTATTGTTAATATTGTTATTATTCACTGAATAATTATGACTATTACATTTTCACAATGTACCACCATCACTTGAACGGAGATGTTGCCATTTTTCGCGCCTGTATTAAAGGAAAAAAAACAATAAGAATGACATCATAAAGCTATGAAGCAGTAACATTCTGAAAGTGATAAATTCATATTAATAAAAATTTTATTGCTTCTGATACCACGAGAAATGCCCCCTCCCAGGTGTGATCTCCATTATTATTACTGCTGTCACCCGCAACATGATAAATGCCACTTGAAATATTAACACTTGTACCGCCACTGTTTATTCGTCGGTATCAATAATAATAATGACAGCGATGAAAAAACCA
>CAHIKZ030005336.1:1352500-1570000 GCA_903632075.3 Acanthosepion pharaonis
TATATATATATATATATATATATATATATATATATATATATATATATATATATATATATATATATATATAATTCTTGGTATCCTTATTAAAGGAAGTGAGAAAATTACCATGTTGATACATATTCATTTATTCATTGTAATTTTTTTCTCTTCTTTTGATTATGATACTAATAAAAATTATCCGTGAATATGAGAGGATCCTACTGAAAATATGTCTAAATTATTCAATGATACATATCTTAATGAATACATGCTGTTAAAATATACTCAATATATATATATGTGTGTGTGTGTGTGTGTGTGTGTGTGTGTGTGTGTGTGTGTGTGTGTGTGTGTGTGTGTGTGAATTACAATTAATGAGATCCAAACAATTTATCTCATATAGATGATCATTTCGTCCATGGGAAAGTAGTTTTCCCTGAATTTATCAATGCAAATACATTGACTAAAATGGCACTTTAGTGAATGTATTTACATTGATAAGTTCGGGGAAAAACTACTTTCTCATGGACGAAATCATCATCTATATGAGGTGAATTATTGGAATATAATTAATTGTAATTTACTTATATGCTCTATAATAAAAATTATATTGAGCTCTCTTTTGTGGATCAGTTTTAATATTTCATATTAATAGGATCTACTTGGATTACTTACCCACGAATTTTTTACACACACACACACACACACACACATATATATATATATATATATATATATATATATATATAAATTTTGTTTCAAATGATGATCTTGAATGGAAAACAAACGATTTTATGATTTCAAAAGCCAACCACACCCTCTCAGTAGGGGAAACATTGTTACGTAACCCTCGATGAATAATTAGAATACAAGTGTAGTGGTAGATTCAATTAGAAATAAATATGAAAATTAAAGTTAACAGTTGAATTTAAAATTACAAATTTCAAATTCTAAAGTTAACCAGCCATAACGTTTAGTATTATTTTAAGATTATTCAGAAATGAAACCAGGAGAGAAAATATTTATAATTTATTATTGTCCTTAGCGAAGTGCCAATTTATCAGTGAAGTTCGACGCTGATAAAAAACAAGCATCTCTGATCGCTACACATTTTTGATACATGGAAGTAAGAATTCAAATAAGGAGAGAGAGAGGGAAGGATATTTTCAAATGACAGCACAAACACATTCACATAATAATACACTAACACGTGTGTATAAGTAAAGGTGAATAAATATAGGAGCACGCAAATGCAGGAAAGTATATTCACACAGGAAATTGAGGAAGGAAAAACATAAAAAATAAATAATAATAAAACATAAATAGAAAAAATAGAAAAAAAGTAAAAATGGAGACAAACACATATATAAAAGCACGCAAAATAAAATTTTGTCAAACACAATTATATAAAGATAAAAACTATATCAAATAAAAAAAAATGAAAAAATGATATATATGTACGATGCATATATATAGGTAGTTAAAAGACACATCGGGCTATAAACAAAGCAACAGAAAAAGATATATATACGCATACACACACACACACACACACACACGCACATATATATATATATATATATATATATATATGCAGATGTAATTGTAGGAACCCCAATTATTGTCGTTGTAGAATAATAGCCTAGTATATCATAGTACTATTTCTACCCTTGAAAACCCAAATATTTTTTTAAAATTACATTGGAAATACTAAAAATACGTTTAAAATCCGTTGGTATCAGCATGTGTTTTCCTTCAATAACAGTCCTCAAAAATATAGCACTTCATTGTCTAAATACTTTTGAAGTTTAAAAGAGAAAAACAAAACTCCTACTGTCAAATGGAAATTAATCAAAAGAGCTCGAATCACTAATTCTCTGTATGCACCATGCTGTATTTGTCTCAATAAAAAAACTGGAAATCATTAAATTTAGAGACAGGATTAATCTATTAAATCAAAGGAATGAAGTAACTGTTGACTGCAAACATTGCACATCATTTACCTTGCAATCTGGGTATAAGTGTTATTGGTTAGACATTGGAACGGTATTATTAGTTTGTATTACTATTATTTTTTACTGTTATTATTATTTTTTATTGGTTCTTTAATTATTTTATTTTTATTTACAAACTTGTACAGATATGTATGTATATATGTATTTATACATATATATATATATATATATAACAAAATTTTATATATATATATATATATATATATATATATATATATATATATATATTAACTTGATTATTGTCATTAATTATTATCTATTCTTATTTGCTATCGATTTAAGCTAGCATAGATAATCAAGTTCATATTGAATAGTTGTGATCCTTAATGCATTAATTCTGCATGGGCTCCGAATTTATTAGTATTATCTTGGTAGGAATGTGCGTATGTATGTTAGTATATTTGTTTTCTACTTCTGTTTTATATGGGTGTATTTTTCTAGGTGACTGTATTTGCGCGAATGTGTGTGTAAGTTTTATGTCTATATGTATGTTTATATATGTATGTATTTGTAATTTTTTTACATACGTATATATGTGGCTGTCTATATATGTGTGTGTATATGTACATATCTTTCCTTTTCTTTATTTAGATTGTTTACTTATGCATCTTACATACGTTATATTTTTTATTTTTTTTACCTTTATTTCATAATCCACCCCCTTTTTTATTTATATGTTTGTTCTTGTATATAATTGTTATGGGTAGTTTGTGATGTTTTATGTTTATATCTGTGCTTAAATCTTGGTGAGTTTGCTTATTTGTATATGAATACCAATGTCTGATTGCTTGTATTTTGTTTTCACTTCTACACGCTTGTTTCAGTTGTAATTTCCTTTTTATGTTTTTATCCGTTTGTTCTTTTAATTTTTTCTTTTTATGTTTAAATTTTAAATTTTCATTTTTTTCTTTTTTCCTTTTTTCTTTCTTTTTATTTTACTCGTTTTCTTCTTCTATTCTCTTTGTCATTCTTATATTTGCGTCCTGTCGTTTGAGATCTGTAGCATTCGTGCATACTTTTCACATCAGCATTGATTTTACTAGATATATTGGACTTTAAATAAGAATAATGATAATACATATATATATATTTATATTTTTCTTTTCCTCCGTTCTATTTTTGAATAATTTATAATATTTTTAACCTAATCTCTATTTAATTTGAAATTTGAAATTTCTGATTTTTAATTTATAATTTTATCATAAATTAAAGGTTAATTATTTCATATTGATTTCTGATTTGATCTAGTATTAACTGTAATCAACTAACGGTTTGTATTTATAATATAACATGTTTTTTTAATTTTTATATAATTGTATTCTGATTGGTCATCATAGGTTACGTATTGAGGGGGTTTCATTTGGCATTGAATTTTCAAAAAAGATCACTTTTGCCATAAATAGAATTTATAATGTATACATATATATATATATTGAAGGGGAGGTAACTACGTGTGCTGTAGATAAGTTCCGGGCTTGAGTAGTTGCTGGATAAAGGAAAAACTATTAATGACAAGAGCTAACAATTAAAGACTATATTTTTAAATGTTTGTAGAGTTTTCATAATTAATTCTATTGAGGTTTGGTCTCAATTTTTTATATAAATAGTTTCGAGAATTTTCAGTTTGTATTTATTCTTTTCGTGGAAAATATGAAGATATTTTCGACGAGGAGTTTTCGGAATTGTGAGTGTGGACAGGTATGTTGTTATAAGTGTTTAGAAATATTGGAAGTATTATTCAGGTGAGGACTTAGCCTACGTGAAAGCGTTGTTGTCGTGTGTCCAACATAGATATTATTTTTATCGTTGGAAATGCAGTCTCCAAGAGGACATTTAAATTTATAAACGATGTTGGTTTTCTGCAACACGCAAGTGGCCGGGGAAAAGTCATTACGAATGATTTTATTAGATATAGTGGATTTTATTAGATATAATGTTTTAATTTTTACTAAGGTCTGTGGTGGATGTATTAGTTTTTATTATTTTTTTAGGATATTTTCGTCTTATTTATAGTTAGCATGCATCAGGTTACGATATAAAAGGTTGATATGTTTGGGGTTAGTTGGAAGGGTATTATGTTCTATATGTTTTGTATAGGGGTCAGCGATGGAGCGTCTTATTTGCTCATCAACAATGTAGTTGCGGAAGTTGTTATTGATGAATGTTTGTTTAATATTTTTTTAATTTGTTGTAGAAAATCTGTTTTGTGGATGAATTAGTTTTTGCATGGTTTATTAGTTTTTTGTTTTTTTTATAATAGCTATTTTATAGTAATTTGGACATTCGCTTCTATAGTTAAAAATACAAGAATTCATGCCGGTACGTTTTTTATATGGGGAGATGGTGAACTTATTATTATTGGTGTTAATCAGTATATCGAAAAAGAGAATTTTGTTACTAGTATTAAGTACCTTTGTAAACTTAAGGACGGGGTTGTCTTGGAACAGTTTTTTGGAGTTTACATATCTCTTTATTTTTGACTGATAAAAGGATATCGTCTATCTAAGGTATATGGAGGTGTTTTAAACTTGCTAAAAATGTTATTTTCGAGATTAGATATATAGAAGTTGCTTGATGTTTGACCATTTGCTCAGATTTTGATAAGTTGGTCGGATACATAATATTCACAGGACCGCCATATAGATAAGCAATAATGATACCAGAATACCATTTTTTTTACTATTGTCTACATATCTCTTTTAATTAATAGTAATTTATTTTAATAAAACAATTAATAAAGCTTACGGACAACTTAGCGTATTTCACATAAACGATATATAGACAACTTAATTTTTAGAATAAAATGCATAAAAAGAAAACAGAAACAAAATGCATCAAGTATTTTGATGGAAGAAGCAAAGATACAAATTTCAAATCTCGGCAGAAATATCTTATTTATGTATAGTTTTAAATACTAGAGAAAGTGCTCAAAAGCTTTCTGAACTCATTTGCCTCATACTATAATATATATATATATATATATATATATATATATATATATATATATACAGAGAGAGAGAGAGAGAGATATGAGAGATTATTATTATTATCATTATTATAAAATAATTTATATATACTATTAGTTGATATATTTCATAAGTGTTTATTTAAAAGTGACTGTTTTCCTCCTGCATGTATAAAAATGGGTGTCGAAAAGTTCTCGAAGCGTGCCACTTTCAATAATTTGGCCAACACGTCAAACACCACCAGTACCTGTCTATCTTTCTGTCTCTGTCGCTTATCACTGCCTCTTTTTCACTCCATACCTCTATTTTTCTCGCACTTCTCTCTCTCTCTCTCTCTCTCTCTCTCACTCTTTCTGTTACTTCTCTCTTTCTCTTTTTGTTCAGTCTATTTATATCAGTTTATCTGTCTATATATTTATCTATCAGTTTATATATTTGTTTGTGCGCGAGTGTATGTGTGATTTTTCATATTTGATTCTGTTGATTTGTCTATCAGTCAGTTGATAAATATCTGTATATTTCACTTTGTCCACACTAGCCTAAACAATGTCCTATCTTCCCAATTCTCTCTCTCTCTCTCTCTCTCTCTCTCTCTCTCTCTCTTACATCCTGTCTCCATCAATATATCTCTCTCAATGTTAATGATTTATTTCATTCTTCTCACAATTCTCAGGTGATTTTTATTTTATTCAAAGCATTATTCGCACACAATACCGCGTCCTTATCTTTTCCCAGATGCATTTGACATCTTTACCGAAATTCATGTGATAGCAGTATCTTAAGTCTATAACAGTCACCTGTAGATAAAGTCAGCTGCAAACTAAGATTTCTGTACTTAATACATATCAACCAAACAAATGATAACCGTTTTTAGAAAAAACAGATTTATAATTTCAATATGAAACACACATATGTATTTATTTTATGTATTTGTGCACATATGTATAAACGTATGAGGAATTTAAGCGGCAGTATATGTATGTTTATATTTATATATGTATGATGAATTTATCAATTTTGTAGCAACTTATTGTATTAAATATATATTTTATATCGCAAAATAAGAGATTTATAAGTATCTTTGAAGAAAAACATCCCAAAAGTTCACTTTGAATGCGTTAATATTTAACAATCGAACCTTAACGCAAAGATGACAGCAAAGGAAACTAAAGGAGAGAATAAGAATTGTTATCTACGAAAAGAAATTTCATCAACTCAAGGAAGGAAAAATATTACATTTTCAACATTCATTTTCTTTATATTTTACTCTGATTCTTTCTCCTTCTTTCTTCCTATTTTGTTTTGTTTTTTGTTAAATGCTTCTTCTATCTTCCTCTTTACTCTCCCCTGTCCTCTTCCTTTTTCTCTTATTCATATTGAAAATCTGTAATAGGCAGCAGCCGACTGTTGAGTGAAATGCTCACTCTAATATAGTTAATTGTCAATCCAGGTAAAAATAAGACAATATGTGTTGAAAACAATTTCTAATTAATGTCAGAAATCAGTGACTTTCTATAGTTTTATTGGACGAGGCCCCCTGAAACAAGGAAATTATCTCATAGAACAACACAATTTTCAGCCCGACCACTGTGACAGGCAGAGCCCGATTTCATTTGACAATTATGAGATTCGCCTTTGATAGTTCGTTCTTAAAACGGACGCGCGATTTCATTAATTCTTGTGTCTTTTATTTACAGTCAGTGAATCCATATTTTTAAACAAAAATATTTTCTATTGTTTTCATGTTCTAAGGATTGTTTGGGTGCATTTCTCTCTCTCTCTCTCTCTCTCTCTCTCTCTCTCTCTCTCTCTCTCTCTCTCTTACACACACGCACCAAAAACAACACACTCACTCGCGAAAAGATGAGATGTTTTCACCCATTTTCCTACCCATTTTTCTTTCTTTCTCGTTTTATTACGTTATTTCTATGCTGTTTATCTAATACTGATTGTTATGTGTTTTCTTTTGTTTTTGATTCTCTTGTTTTTGTTTTTATTGTTGTTCGATTTTTATATTTTTTTTATTTTTTATTTGATTTGATTTGTCTTTTGCTTTTTGTTTTTTTTTTTTTTGGTGGGGGGTTTGGTTGCTCATATTTATTTCTCAGTAATTGCATTTGTCATATTTTTCTTTGTTTTACAGAGCTTTTTTAATGCATTGTCACTTTCGTTAGCTTTTTATCAACTCTATTAACATCAAACTCACGTTTCTTGCACATGGACTCTACAACAACAACAACAATTATTATTATTATACTTATCATCATCATCATAATTAAGCTTGTATATAATCAATAAGCAGAAATATTTGTTTGTAATAATAATAATGATAGTTTTCAATTTTCTATCCTTCTTGTCAAGAAAGAACAAAACATTGAGAATTATACAGGCCTAAAGTACTAAATAGGGAATTGTCGAAATTGTGTCTTTTGGAATCAAAGCATTAGAAAAAGTCATAGAATTTTGCCCATTAGGCGTAAGAATTAGATTTACTGGTGATATTTTATGTACTGCAGAAGATTTGTTTACTTGGAACAGCGGGAATAAACAGAAAAGTATGGAATACCTAAAATCGTAAGATATATCTTGATATCCAATGTCCTAAACCACCTAAAAATTAAAAAAAACTGTGCAAAAAGACAAATAATAATGGTAATACTTATAATGTTAATATTAGACGTTTCCTTATAAGGAAACATTTGACATTGATTGATCAAGCAGCCAGTAACACTGTCGGTTGAAATTTCTAAAATCTTTATCTTAGAACAATTTTTCAGGAAAATAGATTTCTCAAGTCCAGTAGCTGTTATCGCTCTTTCCAGTATCGATGGGAATTTCCTTCATAACCTTTTATTTGGAGTAGTGTGGAAATTTAATATCTTGATTATGTCATTATTTTCTCTTTGAGCTATATGTGATATCCATTTTAACTGCTGCTGCTGTTGGAAGTTCTCATGTGAAAATAACGATCAAAAAAGTACAAACAACGACATTAATAAGATCCCTTACAACCTCTCTTTACATGATATTAAAAATATTGCACTGTGTGGAACTGCTAATCTGTTCAAGAGATTATTAAATAAAATATAAGCACCGTATATGTTAAGTATAACTTAACATCAGAATTTATGCAAACAATAATTAATATATTTATTACATTGCCTGCCTCCAGGTCTTGGATACTGAACCTAAAATATATAGTACTGAACAGAAAGTAAAAAAAAAAAATAATAATAATAATGATCATCAGGAAAATCTTCCGGGAAAAGCTCAATGGTGGCCCTACGAAATCTACCTGATCCACAACCATTCATTTAAAGAAAGAAAAGGTAAAATGGTCTCGTGAGAAGTACAAACTCGTTATGACTGCATTCAATGAAGCGTCGCACGAACCTCAGAAAAGCATCACTCGCCGAAAGGTTAGACAAGCAATTAGAAAGTACATTGACGAAAATAAACTAACCAGTATAAGAAGGTACATAATGAGAAATAACCGATTGGGAGATGCTGAAATTAAAGGAATAAAAAGAATTGCAACATGATAAAGGAACCAGAAATGGACATAAAAAGTACTAACATCACACAAACCACAGATCATAACGAAGAAACTGAGATAGACACCAATCACTGTTTAGAAGAGTTGGGAAAGCATGATCTTAATCGCTCACAAGCTTGCAATAAAACGAGTTCAAAAACACATTGAACCGAATTATTTTACGGAAAACAAGAATAATATACAGGAAGCCAGGGAAGAAATCATGAGGTGTATAAGTCAGACAAAAAATATTGAAATGGAGGAAGAACAGCTCCCAAAATTAAAACCAACAAAGCAGAACCTCAAAACTATTAAATTCTACAATGCAACACTGGGTGAAGTAGACACATATATAAGTCTCAACGAAGCAATATATGCATCAACATTAGCAACAACTAAAAAATTAAACAACAAAGTAAAAACAGTCTCACAAACATAAAGATTCACCTTGGAAAAGAAAAACTGAGGAAGAAATTGAATAAGTTAGAAGTGAATGATCATTACTCGATCAAATGGCAAAAGGAACAAATGTAAGGACGGGAAAAGACAGAAAAGTAAAAAGGAAACTTCAAAATTAAGAATAAATATGAAGTCCCATCAGTTAAAGAACAAATAAAACAAATATTAGAACTGAAGGATCAAGGAATCAGACGCTATGAAAAAAAATCAAGATTCTACAGACAGAACAAAAACTTTCAAACCGATGCGAATAAATTTTACAGAGAAATAGGCAAAGAAAAAATTGAGGTGGCAATCCCCCCACCACCACCGCCGCCTCAGCAATGGAAGAGGTTATAGAGTTCTGGAAACAAAATATGGACTTGCCCTAAAGAACGTACCAAACAAAAAAAAAACAGATTTGCTTACGCAAGAGGTAGAACGGATGAAAAATAAACCAGAACAAACATGGGCGGGAATCACAGTTGAATGTGCAATGAAAAAATCAAACAAATGGAAATCTCCAGGAATAGATAAAATTCCTAACTTTTGGCTCTATTATCTAAATACAACACACAAAAAAAACTAGCCAAAGAACTTCAAGAAATGGTCAATGATTCTATTCGGCATGGGTAACCATACGAATTACCTTCCTTCTACACAAAAATGGTGACACAAATGTCCTAAAAATCTACAGATTAATTACATGTCTTCCTACTACTTACAAACTGTTAACATCTATTCTGACAAAACAGATGTGTTGCTTCTTAGAAAAATATGACATACTACCGCTTCAACAAAAAGAGTGCAAACATGGCTCTTATGGATGTAAAAACCAATTACTAAGTAATCATAAGTGATCTTGGAAAACTGCTTCAATAAAAAGAAAAATTTCAGTACTGCCTGGATAGATTACCGTAAGGCATTCGATAGTGTACACCATTCTTGGATAAAGAGTTGAAATAAACACAAGTTATCGCCATTCGCCATCAATTTCATCACAGTATGTCGATATGGAAAACAACACTTCACCTCAATCATATAAATGGAGTCTGGTGAAATAAACATCAACAGATGAACATTTCAAAGTGATTCTTTGTCTCACTTTTTTGTATATCCCTGACAGCATTAACCACCGAACACAACAGGACGGAATATGGCTATAAGATATCTCAAAAGAAAATAAGACATCTGTTTTTACATAGTTGTACGCTAGGAATGACAGTGAGCTAGAAGGTCCCCTGAAAGCAATAAAATGTTTCAGTGATTACATTGGAATGGAATTCGGTTTGGATAAATGTGCTAAAACCTCAAATTTACGAGGATCCTCTATTAGCTTAGACCAAGGGATAACATTCAAAGATTTAGAGCAAGAAAAAGTTCATGAATACCTCGGTGTAAATGAAAGTGAAAGAATTTGCCATAAAAAAATAAAATAAATAGTGCGAAAAGAGTACTATAGAAGAATGCGACTGATATTAAGAACTGAATTGAATTCTCTAAACAGAATTATGGCCATTAATAGCTTGGTCATCCCCGTGGTTCAATATGATTTCAACACCTTGAAGTAGATTCTAAATGATATCAGACGAATGGATTCTAGGACACGAAAGTTTCTTTATAAGTATAACATTTATCATCCAAAGGCTGATGCAAACCGTCTATATTTACCCCCTAAAGAAAGTGGAAGATGTTTTATTCAGCTAGAATTGTCTTATAAAAAAACAACTACTGACTTATTAACATGCACGGAAACAGCAAAGGACTGGATGTTACAATTAGTCAAACAACACAAAAGCAGAAAGAAAAAATATTCGATCATGAAAGAAGGTTGTAAATACTAACGAGATTTACATTTAATAGTTTCTGTAGAAAACCAAAATAGAATCCAAGAACCAACTGTTGTAGCAAAAAATATGAAAAATAAAGCCAAGACCAAAGCTCTTAAACAGGTGAAACAGCGCTAGCAAGACAAAACTTTGCATGATCAAATATCCACAACGTGCGGATAAAGACAATGTTGATAAAGTTAACACTCATCGATGGATTAAAGTCTGAAATGAAGACTAGAAACTTTTTGGCAAATATCATACATAGTAGTGTGGATCCAAAATGCATGTTCTGTGACAAATATCAGGAAATCATAGACCATCTAATCTCAGAATGTTCTGTACTTACGCCAAATAAATATAAAAATCGTCACGATAGAGTGGGGCAATATTTACACTGGACAATGTGCATACACTTTGGAAAAGATGCTAATAAACAGTGGTATGAACATCACCCAGCACCAGGCACAGAAATAGAAGACATCACAATTCTATAGAATTACACCATCTTTACAGACAGGAAGATTGAAGGAAATAACTGGGCATAATTATCAAAAACCGAAACGAAAAAAGACTGCCTACTAATTCATATGACTGTCATATGACTGTCATATGACTGACAAGCGGACTGTAACATAGCAACCAAGGGGTTTGAAAAACTAACGAAGTAGAAAGACCTTGAAATTGAAAGAGAAAAAAATGTGAAAGTTGAAAAAAGAATAGTACCTGTCATAATGGGTGCGCTTGAAATTATATAAAAGGAACACAACACATTGAAAAATTCCAGCTTAAGAGAAATAAAAAAAAATTTTCTTGATCAGTACAGCTCACATGCTAAGAACTTTGTCCATGCAACGCTAGTGATGTTATGGGAGTTAGACAAACAAATCATGAAATGTAGCCATAACAACACACCAATACCTGTCTTAGACTTGGTAGGTAGTGTGACCATAGCAGAAATCAAATAATAATAATAATAATAATAATAATAATGAGAAGTAGTAGCTGAAGTGATAGTAGATATTTTGCTTGTAGTAACTATTATTATGATGATGATAATTAGGGTCTTTTTTCAGACAAACAACATGGATTTGTTTCTCTAGTTCAACTGCTGATGTAATGACGATAAATGCGGAAATAATTTATCAAGCTCTAGATAAGAATGGTGAAGTCCGGACTTTAGCTTTGGACATCTCGAAAGCTTTCGATAGGGTTTGGCATACTGGTTTTCTTCACAAGCTAAAAAGTTACGGTGTCTCCAGACAAATTTTTGAACAGATTGAATTATTCCTATTAATTTTCCAGTTCCTTTCATACTAATGCGGGTGTTGCTCTGGGTTCCATCCTTGGTCCTGCTTTGTTTTTAATTTTCATTAATGACCTTCTCGATGGCATCAGCTCTTAACTTGGTATCTACGCCGATGATACAACTATTTACTCCTGTAGCGATATTAACTCCGATCAGTTTTATAGGATCAAAATGACAGCTGATATTCAAAACGACTTTCAGTCTGTTGTTAACCGGAGCAAAGGATAGCTTGTTAATTTTAACGCCCCCGCAAGTAAACCGCCCTCGATTAAACATTTGAGAGATCCTTCTCTACCTTCCATCATCATGGCTGATGCTAACCTCCAGGAGAGTGACTCGTTGCGCCTGTTCTGTCATGAAGTGGAGAGACTATATTGAATCCGTTGCTAGGTCAGTTTGCTAAGAAAGTTGATTCACTGTGTTGTGCTAGACAGTTTTTCTCTCCAGAATCTTGTAAGTTTACCATTCGTCCTAGAATATTGATACCATATATGATCCGGCGCTTCTGCTATTTATCTAGAGCTCTTTGACAAGATCCAAAGAAGAATCACCAATATTATTGGCTCTCGTCTTCAGTCAATTTCCCAACGTCGTATGGGTGTGTCTCTCCGTGGTCTTTCATGATAATTTTTCGGATAAGCTCTCCGCTATGGTGCCTAGACTCTTTGAATTTAATCACATGTACTAGACTGGCAACAAGGTTGCATCAATTTACAGTTGAGTTCTCTAGATGTAACCGTAAATTCTATGCTAACAGTTTCTTTTCTCGCACTTTTCGGTTGTGGAACTCCATTCCGGCTACACGCTTTCCAGCCAATTTTAATCTCCAAAGATTTAAATGCAATGTCAGTCCTTATGTTTCTCCTTCTAACTCTTACACGACCAATAGCCACTTGTGACTTTACTGCCTTGCATGGGATGAGCTCGATTTTTTAAAATGTCGTGTCCACATAAGATGTCTTATTCTTAGCACTTCAAGCGACAATAAGTTTCTATACATCCCTAGTAACTTTCTCAGTGTACACACTAAGTTCAACAATGCCGTAATCACAACAGCCTTAAATCTAATGTTTTTATTCATCTAAACATGATTTTAATGACTTTAGCCTTGTTCCAGATGCGCCATCAATTATAAACACAACTATAAACTTCGCGTTTGCCCTATTCCTTAGCACAGCCAATGTTCTAGCTTTATATCGTGACTTGAAGACCGAGCAATTACGTTAGAACTACGCAACTACTTTAGTCACGTGGCATAATACATAATCTCATTTATGAATCTGAGCTTACTAGGATTTTAAGATTTTAATAAGCTTATCTGGTACAAGGCCATAAAATTGAGCATCTCTAGATCTAACTGTTTTGTGAGATCAAGTTATTAAATATTGTGTCAGAGCAAGGCGCCTATGTTTTAAATAAGCTTATCTGAAACAAGGTCTTAAATTTGAACCCTAACTGTAATTGCTTTGCGTGATCAACTTATTGTATCAAGGTAATTTATCTAAGATTTAAATACACTTTTTTGGTACAAAGGCACAAATTTGGAGCACCCCTAACTGTATTTTTTTTTTTTTTTTTTGTGAAAGTAGTTAACAGTGTATCAATACAAGATATCTATAATTTTAATAAAAGTATCTGGTATAAGTCTGAAATTTGTATGCGCCCGTTTTGGAATCGAACTACACTAATAAAAGTTTGATAGGTTACCTTTCTATAGAATAAAACCTCAAAGACATGGAATCAGCTTCCTTTAGTCTAATACAAAGCAACGAGTTATAATTATCCTACGATGATCGAACTCATTTAATCAAATAGTCCCAAGTAAGGCAGTAATGCCACTAAGACGCAAGGGGCATGCAACTGGGATTGAAAGAGAATAAAACAGAAAAAAAACAGAAACCTAGTTCTAAACAGGGAACAATGAATTAACCTCTACTCCTGTTAAAACGACTGGGAAGGAGTGTAAACCGGACAATAAGCGAATCTATCTAATTAGTGTAATAATGGTTTAATCTTTCTAAACACATCTCAGCTGCTTATTTCCTGATTCTTTTCTCTCCTACAATTTCCGTCTTTTTTCTTAGTGTCTTAAATCTATAGTTCACTGCGACCTGTAAATTGAGTTATAGATGAAGAATTTAGATAATCGGGAATATTTTTTTACATTTTAATATTTTTTTACATTTTAATATTATTTTAAATTTATTATCATTCGTATAATACATATTGTTCTATTATTATTATTATTATTATTATCATTATTATCATTATTATTATTATTATTATTATTTCTTTTGATTTCTGGTTAACAGCCAGAGACCTAAGGTCAGAAAGGCCATCATGGCATTTTCTCTTGATCATTTTAAAAAAAAAATAAAAAAACCTAAGATCACACATATTTTACATAGATAAAGCCCTTCATAAGATGTGAGCTTTACTTGTGAGTACAATTTTTTTTATTTCTTTAAGGATTGGTCTACCAGGAATCCCTTCAGTGAGTCTATTGGAACCTTTTTCTAATCAGACCAAGGGCTCCAACTACAACTGGAATTATTGATGTCCTCACGTGCCACATTTTTGAGATTTCGATTATAAGCTCCTTGTACTTTACTTGATAGTTTGAAGATCTTCAAAAATACATTACAGTTTGTAGGAACTGGCATATCAATAAGATGGGATATTCTGTTTTTGTGCTCTCTGATCACCGTGTCTGGACTTTTAGCTTTCATTGTTCTGTCTGTATGTATTGTAAAGTCCCATAATATTGTTTACAAGTCCTATGTCTGTAACTTATTATTATTATTATTATTGTTGTTGTTATTATTATTATTATTATTATTATTATTATTATTATTATTATTATTATTATTATTATTATCTTCGCTTCCGCACAGTATATGATTTGGTTTTTAGTCTATATTCAGGTCACCACTCGTGACATGTAAATCTATTATTTGTTCTTTTCACCGACAGGCTGTATCCAATACTTTTAGACGCTGTTCCGAACAAGCAAGGTTTTTGTAATGGCTCCACTTTCAAACCCCAATCCAATATCAGCCAGATGTCTTCATTTTTTTTATACAGCTCACCCAATTGCTCTAATAATCGCTGGTACTGTAATTACTTTCTTTTTTAGACCTCCCCAATCTCTCAAAACTCATACTCTAAACCATTGTACTTATCGATTTATTTTTCTTTGTCAAATGGACAGGAGACTTCTCTCAGGTAGTGATTAATTTTTGTTTGTTCAGCAGGAGGAAATCTGGTTTATTGTGATCTAAAATTGCTACTATCTCTATTGGAATACCCTGAAGAATTTTATTATTATTATGGTTTCCTTTTATATCTATTGTATACACATTTCATTCCGAATCCCAACCAGAGACCTAAGGTCAGAAATGACTTCATGACATTTTTCAATGATCTTTTTTGTAAAACAATTTAAAAAAAAACATCACACACATTTTACATAGATAAAGCTATTCGTAATGTATGAGCTTACTTGTGAGTACTATTTTTTGTATTTATTAAAGGAATCCCTTTAACGAGACTATCAGGACCTTTTTCAATCAACCCGAGGGGTCCAACTACAACTGGAAAAATGATGTACTCATGTGCCACATTTTTAGATTTTCATTTCAAAATCCTTGTATTTCGATAATTTTTGAAGATCTTCAAAGTTACCTTACATTCTGCATGAACTGCCATGTATGTGTTTATTATAAAGTCCTATAAAATTGTTACAGGTCCTATCTCTGTAAGCATTTCCTTCCCATAAATGTTTTATATTGAAAGATACTCCTTGAGAGATTTCTCGTAGGATATTCAAACAATTGAAAGTGGCAGTACCTTTGATGTGATTTAGATATAATGTGGTTTTCCATAGATCAATGCCATATTTAAGGAAATTTCCTATCGCTGAGGAGATTTTGTACATTTTCAAAGCCTTAAGGATCCAAGAGTGTAGCAGACTATCAAAAACCTTTACAGTAATCTATCCAAGATGGGCTGAGATTTCTACCATTTTTATTTAATAGCCGTTGAACTTTTCAAAAATAATAACCTCGCCGACATCCCTTCTATTCCAGGGAAATAATATTGTTTTTATCGAGAAAAGAGTAAGTACAGTTCGTCATGACAGAAGTGATCAATTTAGATGTGGTGGAAAGACATTTTATTGACTTTTTGGGTTTTCTGTTTCAATTATTTTTGGTAGTTATATAATACTTTCAATGATCCATTCTGGATTTTCATTGGGGTTATTAATTATCATTGATAAATTTTGCGGATTTGATGTCAAATGATAGAGCTAAAAGTTGGGTACCTTGTCATTTCCTTGCGATTTCCATTTTTGGCATTTTGTTAGAGCTTGCCTAACCTTATTCTTGGGTATATTTTTTTCATCTCCTATAGAGGTTTAGCCTTCATTCTTTCTTTTTCTTGCTTGATCCACTCTGCATTGTGATTATATTCATTTGGGTTGCTCCAAATATTCTTTCAAAATAAGCGCTCTTTTTAAATAGATGGTGGTTTTGTAACTTCTATAACTGCTTTTCTAATTTCCCTAAAAGATTTCTTGAGGTTCTTTTGGAATATCTTATTTTATCGATAGAACCTATAACGCTTTTATATCGTCTTGTTCTCTGTTTTTTTTTATTGCAGTTTCTGTTTACGCATTTCCTTAATAGGCAGAATTGCATTTACTGCTTGAAATTTACATTTCTGCTTCATCTTCTTGATTTTCTGTGTTAAAACATTTGAATTTATTGAAATCTCATCTAGTATCAATAATTCATATCTGATTTTCTCAATTTCTCACTTTAATTTTGCTTTATGTTTGTTTTTTGTTTTTTTGTTTTATCGTATTTTTCTGGTTAGTCTTTTATTTGCTTTGACATTAACTTTTTCAGTAGCTGCCAAAGCTGTTGCATATATGACTATATTTACTCCTGTAATGTTTTTCAGTCGTCTGTTCATTAACAATGTTTGCATTGCAGTGTTATGTGTTTACACAGTATGTTTATTTTACTTTGTCATATTAATTTTTAAAAGCTGGTCTCTTTCTGACATTTGTGTGCGAGTTACTTTGCTAATTATTTGAATTATTGTTTTTTCGCTTCTGTTGTTTTAAAGTAATTTTACTGTAATGTCGTTTGATTCATCTTCATCAGTGACAGAATCTAAATCAGTGCACTTGATTTATGTCGCAGCTAGATTCTTCCGATTTATTTCCTGAGAGATCATTATTTCGTATCTCATTTATTTTATCTTGTATCTCATCCTTTGTTATATTATCTATTTCCACTCTTACCTAATTTTTTGGCTTATGTCTGATTGTATTTTATCATATATTTAGTTTTATCTTATTTATTTCTGTATTTGAGAGTCTTTTATTTAGCATGATGTCGCTGCGGACATTGGCAAGCATATTTAAGTCGATATAGGGTTTCATTTTAGTTCCTACCATGTCTCTCTATATCTGGTATTTCTCATTGGTGATGTTCTTTTGGGGACTTTCGAGTGCAGTGAAAAAGATGCCATGACTTGCTTATACTTTTCACTAATCAATTTTATTCGCTTTCTTTTTATTAATTGATTTAACATTAAGTCACTAAGTCCAATTTTGGAGTTAATCCGGTTTTGGTGACCAGGTCTCTCATTGCTGATGGAAGAGCTTATTTCAGTGACAGATTTTACGACTCTAGACTGGTTCATCTCTGAGGAACGCGGCCCTTTTTGGTCCGGATGATGATCCCGTATTTTTGATCCCGTGTGAGTTTTTGTTTATAAACATTGAGATTTGTATTTTTTTGGCGTTTTATCTTTAACCGCCAAGGTGTAATTTTGTTCAAGATACTACCTCTAGGACGACGGTCCGGCCCATGATACACGGCTATTCCCCCACCGGATATCACCCCGATATTTCTAGGCCACGGGGAGCTATCTAGGCCACGGGAGTTATTATTATTATTATTATTATTATTATTATTATTATTATTGTTATTATTACAGTGTAACCCGGATATAAGAGAGTTGTCGGTACCGGAGAAGAAGTCTCTTATATCCGGGTTTGGTCTATTTTATATACATTAACACAGGCTCTAATTTGGGACCAGAGAAAATCTCTCTTATATCCGGGTTTCTCTTATATCCGGGTCTATTATATCCGGGTTACACTGTATTATTATTATTGACATCTGCCTCCAAGTTTCAACCAAAAAATGCAGTTGACATCAGATTTACATGTCTATCCCTCCAGGAAGTACATGACTCCTTCTGTCATATTTTATCCTTACTAGAATCAAATTTGACCAAAAATTGAATATTGCTGCCATATGTGTACCGGATCCTCTCTTTCCAGTATTGATAGACTATAAAATCTTTTACGTAATCGCTACCCACTTTTATAACATACGTAATGTTGCAAGACTGTCGTTACTCCATCGCTATTTCCATGGTAAATATTCAGATGACCGACATTCTTTAATCTAGGTTTTCATACATCAGACTACTTTTATGGACTCGAATCACCATCATTTCCCTCTAGTTCTAAATGTAAGAAAGAAGTTCTACTCTGACAACTTTTTTTCTAAGAATTGTCACTTTGTGTATCAGATTCTGGTGTGGATGCTTCTCTAAATACTTTATCTTGACCTCTTCAAGTCAAATTTGAACCTTTATCTATCTGCCTCATGCACATTATCTTCACTCCCTATAACGTTCTCTTCCATTTATATTACATATCTCATTAAACATTAACATTTTGACTGTACCCTGTACCGTATTTTTGAGCTTTGTTTAAAAAATGTAATAACTGATTACGATATGCCTGGCCTAAGAGCTATAAAAACGAGGTAAAAGAAAGAATCTCAAAAAGGGTTATCATAAAATCAATTTAGTAAAATGTTAAAAACAAAATGAAATTATGTTTGTTAAAAGATTGAATAAAATCTTTAAAAGTTTAAAATTTAAAAATTTGAATGAAATCTTTAAGAAATTTTAAAAATCAAACACAGGAATTTTTCAGGAAGACGCATTGATAGTATTTTCAGGAAGACGTAAGAAGCGAAATCATTAACATTTCAGATAAGTATTCCTTGCCAGGTCATTGGGGGATTTATGTTGGCATAACTTTTGAAATAGTTCCAAAAACACTGATCATGATAGAAATTGTTTTTGTTTTGATAAGACTGCTGGGTGTGAAATAATCCTTAGAAAAATTTTTTTTTATTAAGGATAGAGGACGATAAAAGAAAATTAATTAAAGAGATAGAATATGGCAATTGACATTGCGTTTAAATTTTTGAATATCAATTTTGATCGGAAAGCAAGAAGCTAGTATAATAAGTTAAATAGTAGAGCATATTGTGCTCTTCAGTCTTAGTTGACAATCAGCCTAGTAGAAGGAAATCTCGGAATTCAAAAACCGCATGTAGTGCTGACGAAGCACGTGCTTATACGCAGTTGAGGAAAGGAGTTGACAATAACTCTATAATCTCGGGTGCGCCCGGTCTAATAGAAAAATAACATTATTATTATTATTATTATTATTATTATTATTATTATCTCATTGTAATCATATTTTCTCATACATCGATCCTATTTGGTGGTTTATAACAGGTGTCAAGTGACACCATGCTTCTTTAAAATACATCTACTCTACTTCGACTTTATTTAGATATCTATTGGATGAGCAAAATCCAACATGTTTCAAGTCTTCTTTTTATTTTTATTATATCAGTTCTTCTTGTTTGGATTGAGTCATCCCTTAGAAATTCTAAAATTACAGAGGATTTTATGCGTTTTATTCTTTAAGACAAATTTAGTTTCATTATATTCAATTGGTTCGTACGGCCAAAACTTAATCACTTTTCCTTAGTTCCCAAAAGATTTCTCTGTCCTCAAAATCATACAAATTATTGCATTCGCTTATTATGTGATTCTATCTTTTATCTACCTGATTCCCACCTTTCTCTCACTCTTCTCCCTCTCTTTCTCTCGCTCACCCCTCTCTCTCTCTCTCTCTCTCTCTCTCTCTCTCTCTCTATCTATCTATCTATCTATCTATGTCTTTCCACACATGCTACGTCAAGCATTTACTGGGAAAAAAATAATCTCCTTAATCCTCTATACTCTTGATTCTGGTCAGTGTTTCCTTTATCATTATTTATAATCTAGCTGATTTTGGTGATGATGTCTTCTGAGGGATTTCAGTTGATCAGTTCTTCCACTCTTTTTTCATAGCTCTTCGGACCGTTCCAAGATGATTACTGATACGAGTACTTGATATATATATATATATATATATATATATATATATATATATATATATATATATATATATATATATATGCGTGTGTGTGTAAATTGTTATATCATAATCTGTTACGAAAAAAGAACTAAACAAAATGAACACAAAACGATCAGCTTTAAAAAAGGACTCGTAACTGGAAAAACCGAACGAAAAAGAATGTTAACAAAAATACTTTTTCACACCTAATCCAGTTCTGCGGAATCAGAATCAACGTTGAGTTTAAGCAAGCGAATGAGCCAATTGGAGTAAAGTGCCATGCAGATTTAAATTTTTCCCACTTGTGATGAATGCAGCTATCGATTTTTTTATTTTTTATTTTTTTTTGCATGCTAGCATGCTAGTTAACATTCGTGTCAGTCAGTTGTTGGTTCTCATGCTGGTCAATAGAATCTTCCTGCCTATTCGTGGCAGCCAGCTATAGGCTCTAACTCTGGCCAGTACAAAATGGCCGTAAACTACATGAAAACTGCCGTAGAAGCATGAAAAAATCGATTATTTCCGCTATCGATGGGAGTTGGGAAATGCAATGTCGGTCTTGGCCTTCCCGCTAACTTGGAGCATGTGCATGTAAATTTTGGTGCAAATCCGTCGAAAATTGCGGCCGTGCATTCGTTACACACACACACACACACACATCCTGCGTTTTATAGATAGAGATAATATACATACTCGTTAAGATTTTGCACCAGCAGTGATAGTCAGCTTTAATGAATCATCTAAGTATTCCAGTACTCTCCTAACTGATTTCTAAATGTTTTTGTCTTTTGTGGGGATTTCCTGGTTTATCATTATTATCAAGTGAGAGTACAACAATATGACGATGGGGTACAAATATACGAAGCCCAATATACCAATCGTGAAAACTAGTCTGATTTAAAGAGTTTTTCTAATTACATTTACAATAGTAATTAACTTAATTAACACAAACTTTTGTATTTCACATAAAGATAGATTTCTTGGGATTTTCATATGTATCAGAATTTTTCATAATTATTCCTCACACTTTTTATTGAAAATTGGTTGTGTTTAAGTACCACATACTTCCAATTTCTAACTTCAGATCCTTATATTTGAATAGTTTATCAAATTCTTTCGTATTTTTATTGGGTAGTATGGTTATGTCTATAAGATAGCATTTAAATTCTTTGGTGTTTTTATTACTATTTCTTATCTATTAGCTCGTGTTGTGCAGTTAGGGTATGTACTGATGACCCAGAACAAAATAACACAATCACAAGAACTGTTGGTAGCTTTTGCTCATTAAAATCATCAGCAGCAGTAGATTTCTGTACAGTATATTCCCTTACAGAAAGGTAGATTAAGGCAAGGTATATGTTTTCTTTTTGCATATGTTAAGTGATACTTAACATGTACATTATTTATATTTTATTTACATGGATAATATTCTCCCGAGTAGATGAGCGGGTTTCACAAAAAATACAATGTATTGCATCTCTTGTAAAAACAGGTATCCAGGGATTTGTTTTTTTCTTTCACCCACGGATCCAATTATTATACATTTTATAGCAGTTTTATAATTCCACATTTTTTCAATTTCACTTTAAAGGTCGTTACATTTATTTATTTTGTCATATACTTTACAGATATATGTTTATCTGATGTCATTGTCATTTTTATTAGAATGCATTTTCTATAGTTTTTATCACTACTTTGTGGTCTATTATTTTTATATTTTTGTCAGTATGAATGCTAAAGTCTCAAAGAATATTGACCAAGTGGTCTTCTGTGACTGGTTCAAAGTAATGTTCATGCCATTTTTCAGCAGGTGGCGCATTGTAATATTGCCTTATCTTCCAATATATATACTTCCCAATATTATCACGTCAATCTTTATATTCTTTTGATGTCAAGATTGGACTGCTAGACACTAAGTGACCAATTTATTATTATTATTATTATTATTATTATTATTATTATTATTATTTTCTTTGATTTCTGGCGTTTATTATTTCTTTCCGGGTCCCGCCCAGGGACCTTTTAGAAATGGCGTTGACACTTTCCACTGACAGAAAAAAAATTAAATTACATAGATAAAGCCCTTCGTAAGGTGTGGGCTGTACTTGTCAGAAGAATTTTTTGTATCTCCTTGAGGCATGGACTTCCAGGAATCCCTTCAATTAGTCTACTGCAATATTATTATTATTATTATTATTATTATTATTTCTGCTATGGACACACTACCTACCAAGTCTGCGGAAAGACCTAAGGCAGGTCGTGGTGTGTTGTTTGCCACATTTCATGTTATTTTTTTTTTTTTTTTTTTATCTCCGATGAAGTTGCTAGCGTTACATAGACAAAGTTCTCCTTAGTGTGTGTGCTGTACTTAATAAGACAATTTTCTGTATGTCTCTTAAGCTGGGGTTTCCAGGGATTCTTTCAATGTGTTGTTTTGTTCCATTTTTTATAATTCCAAGTGCACCTATTACCACTGGTATTATTCTTGTTTTCAATTTCCACATTTTTTTCTATTTCAATTTCCAGGTCTTTGTATTTTGATAGTTTTTCAAATTCCTTGGTTTATGTTACAATCCGCTGGACAAGCCATATCAATTAGTAGGCAAGTTTTTTTCTTTCTGGTTTTGACAATAATGTCCGGCCTATTTGCTTCAATTTTTCTGTCTGTGTGGATGGTATAATCCATAGAATGGTGACATCTTCTATTTCTGTAACCGGCGCTGGCCGATGTTCATACCAGTGTTTGCTTACATTTTCCAAAGTGTTTGCACATTGTCCAGTGTAAGTATTGCCCCACTCTATCGTGACGATTTTTATATTCATTTGGGGCAAGTATAAAAACATCCTGAGATTAGATGGTCTATTGTTTCTTGGTATTTGTCACAGAACCTGCATTTTGGATCCCATTATTATGTATGATATTTGCCTGAAAATTCCTAGTGAAAAGACTCTGGTCTTGCGCTGCAAGAATAAAGCCTTCAGTTTCAGACTTTAATCCAGATGCTCGTAACCATCGATGAGTATTAACTTTATCAACATTGGGTTTATTTGCACGTTCTGGATATTGGCCATGCAGAGGTTTGTCTTGCCAGCGTTGTTTCATCTGTTCAAGGGCTTTATCCTTGGCTTTTTTTTCATATCTTTTTGCTGCAATAGTTGGCAAAAGATTATTATTATTATTATTATTATTATTATTATTATTATTATTATTATTTTTGCTATTTAATTTTTTTCGTGGTGTGTTTTTATTTTCATTTTAATTTTTTTTTTTTTTTTTTTTATCTCCGATGAAGTTGCTAGCGTTACATAGACAAAGTTCTCCTAGTGTGTGTGCTGTACTTAATAAGACAATTTTCTGTATGTCTCTTAAGCTGGGGTTTCCAGGATTCTTTCAATGTGTTGTTTTGTTCCATTTTTATAATTCCAAGTGCACCTATTACCACTGGTATTATTCTTGTTTTCAATTTCCACATTTTTCTATTTCAATTTCCAGGTCTTTGTATTTTGATAGTTTTTCAAATTCCTTGGTTGCTATGTTACAATCCGCTGGACAAGCCATATCAATTAGTAGGCAAGTTTTTTCTTTCTGGTTTTTGACAATAATGTCCGGCCTATTTGCTTCAATTTTTCTGTCTGTGGATGGTATAATCCCATAGAATGGTGACATCTTCTATTTCTGTAACCGGCGCTGGCCGATGTTCATTTTAGTGTTTGCTTACACATTTTCCAAAGTGTTTGCACATTGTCCAGTGTAAGTATTGCCCCACTCTATCGTGACGATTTTTATATTCATTTGGGGCAAGTATAGAACATCCTGAGATTAGATGGTCTATTGTTTCTTGGTATTTGTCACAGAACCTGCATTTTGGATCCACATTATTATGTATGATATTTGCCTGAAAATTCCTAGTGAAAAGACTCTGGTCTTGCGCTGCAAGAATAAAGCCTTCAGTTTCAGACTTTAATCCAGATGCTCGTAACCATCGATGAGTATTAACTTTATCAACATTGGGTTTATTTGCACGTTCTGGATATTGGCCATGCAGAGGTTTGTCTTGCCAGCGTTGTTTCATCTGTTCAAGGGCTTTATCCTTGGCTTTCTTTTTTCATATCTTTTGCTGCAATAGTTGGTTCTTGGCTTCTGTTTTGATTTACTACAGAATCTACTAAATGTAAATGTTGTTTGTATTTACTGCCTTCTTTTATTATTGAATATTTTTTCTTTCTGTTTTCATGTTGTTTCACTAATTTTATCATCCAGTCATTTGTTGTTTCCATGTAAGTTAGTAAGCCAATAGTTGTTGTCTTGTATGACAATTCTAGCTGAATAAGACCTCTTCCACCTTCTTTACGGGGTATGTATAGACGGTCTACATCAGCCTTTGGATGATGCATCTTATACTTAGAAAGAAGCTTTCTTGTTTTAGAATCCATTTGTCTGATGTCATTTAGAGTCCAGTTCAAGATGTTGAAACTATATTGGACCACTGGGATGGCTAGGTTATTAATGGCCATAATTCTGTTCTGAGAATTCAATTCAGTTTTTAATACCAGTCGTACCCTTCTATAGTACTCTTTACGCACTATTTCTTTCATTTTCTTATGGTGAATTCCTTCACTCTCATTTACACCTAGGTACTTATAAGCTTCTCCTTGTTCTAAATCTTTTATTGTTACAGCAGGGTCTAAAGTAATAGAGGAAGTTTGTTGTAGCGATCCTCGTAAAACTGTAGCTTTAGCACATTTATCCAAATTGAATTTCATTCCGATGTCTTCACTGAAGCATTTTACAGTTTGCAGAAGACCTTCCAGCTCATTGTCATTCCTAGCATACAATTTTAAGTCATCCATGTAAAATAGATGGTTTATTTTCTTTTGAGCTATTTTGTAACCGCATTCTGTCTTGTTAAGTTGGCTGGTTAATGCTATAAGTGATATGCAAAATAATAAAGGAGACAAAGAGTCACCTTGAAATATTCCTCTATTGATGTTTATTTCGCCAGACTTATAGGTTCCATTTTTATGATTGAGGTAAAGTGTAGTTTTCCATATCGACATACATTGTTTGATGAAATTGATGATAACGGGTGATACCTTGTACATACTTAAAGACTTTAAGATCCAGGAATGTGGTACACTATCGAATGCTTTACGATAATCTATCCAGGCAATACTAAGATTTTTTTTTTCACGGAAGCAGTTTTCCAGGATCATCCTATTAATAAGTAATTGGTCTTTACATCCGTAGCAGCCTCGTTTGCACCCTTTTTGTTCAAGTGGTAGTATGTCATTTCTTTCCAAGAAGAAATATGTCTGTTTTGTTAAAATAGATGTTAACAGTTTGTATGTTGTTGGAAGACATGTAATTGGTCTATAGTTTTCGGAATATTTGTGTCACTATTTTTGGGTAGAAGAAAGGTAACTCCTTTGGTCATCCATGCAGGAATTTTAGTTGGATCGGTAACCATTTCTTGAAGTTCTTTATGAGTTTTTGTGTGCTGTATTTAAATAATATAGCCAGAAGTTAGGAATTTTATCTATTCCTGGAGATTTCCAGTTGTGTGCTTTTTTTCAGTGCACATTTAACATCTTCTTCTGTGATTCCCGCCCATGTCTGTTCTGGTTTATTTTTTCATTCGTTCTAACTCTTGCGCAATCCAATCTGCCTCTTCGTTGTGTTCTTTAGGGCAAGCCCATATTTTTCCCCAGAACTGTATAACTTCTTCCATTTTAGGGGGGACTGTCACTTCAATTCTTTGTTTACCTATTTCCCTGTAAAATTTCTTTGCATCGGTTTGAAAGATCTTGTTCTGTCTATAGAATCTTGATCTTTTCTCGTAGCGTCTTATTCTTTGAGCCTTCAGTTGTATTGTTTGCTTTATTTTTTCTTTAGTTGATAGGACTTCATTTTCATTCCTGATATTGTATTTTCTTTCGACTCTTCTGCCTTTTCTAGTTCTTACATTTACTCCTCTTGCTAGTTCATCGAGTACTGATAATTCACTTCTAAGGTGTTCAATTTCTTTTTCTATTTTTCTTTTCCAAGGTGGATCTTCATGTCTGTGAGACTGCCTTTTTTTTTACTTTGATGTTCAGTTTATTTGTTGCTGCTATTGCTGATGCATATATTGCTTCATTGAGATTTATATGAGTGTCTTCTTCATCCAGAATCAATTTGAGTGCTGCATTATAGAGCTTAATAGTTTTGAGGTTATGCTTTGTTGGTTGTAATTTTGGGAGTTGTTCTCGTTCCTCCATTGCAATATTCTGTATCTGACTTATATGGCTCATGATTTCATCCTTGGCTTCTTGTATATTAATCTTGTTTTCTGTGAAATAATTCTGTTCGATGAATTTTGAACTCGTTTTATTACCGTCTTGTGACTGACTAAGATCATACCTTTCCAACATTTCTAAATTTTCAGCATTATCTTCACAGTGATTTGTGTGTATTTCGGTTTTTTCATTATGACCTGAGGCTTGTGTGATGTTACTACTTTTTTTTTCCCTGATTCCGGTTCCTTTTCATGTTTTGTTGGTTCATCTATTCTTGTTGCAATTCTTTTTATTTCATTAATTTCAGCCTCTGTCAATCGGTTATTTCGCATGATGTCCCTTCTTACATTGGCTAGTTTATTTTTGTCTATGTACTTTTCTAATTGTTTGCCCAACCTTCTCTCGCCAAATGTCATATGTTTGGCGAGTGATGTTTTCTCTGAGGTTTGAGTAACGCTTCATGGAATGCAGTCATAACAACTTTGTACTCCTCACGAGACCATTTTATTTTTTCTTTCCTTAAATTTACGGTTATGGATCTAGCTGGAGAATTTACAGGACCATCATTAGGATTATCCTGGTTGTGGGGACCTGAAGATTCATTCTTTGTGTAGGAGTTTGTTCCTATGGCAGATTTTTTCGACCTCAGGTAGGTTCCCTCCTGAAGGACGGGCTCCCTGTTTATCCACTGGAAGAGCCATACTGGACGTTTTGTTTCTATTTTTAATTTTCATATTAATCCCACGAGTGACGCACGGGTCCAAAAGTCCACCCAAAGTTGCCCGGCACGTTGAGTAACGGTCTTTTACAGACAGGGTTCCGAAGCCTGTAGGGGATCGTTCGCGACCTCATAACGCAGTAGCCATTCACTCCTCGGCACGATTAACACCTTGAGTTGCGGGTTGTTGTTCGGAGTTTTCCTTCTCCTAAATGGGTTGCCAAGCAACAATAGACAGAGACACGATTGGAAATCAAAGAGAATGACGCTGGTTAAAAAAAAAAAAAAAAAAAAAAAAAATTTTACATTCGTTTGTCTTTGCTGTGAAATTTAAAAATAATTTATTGGCCCATCTGTAAATTCCACGATATTCCTTCTTAGAAAGATTGCATTTTTTTTCATAAATTCATAAAATGTAATATGTAAATGTAAATTCCGTTATTTTTAAAGTCGTTGAAAATAGCGTTGTTTTAAAAAAAAAAAAAAAAAAAAATGCAATCCTTCTAAGAAAGAACATCGTAGAAAATTGTTTTTACCTGTAATGTTTTTTTTTTTGGATATTGAAAAAAGGGATATGTGAATGAGAAAATTAAATAATTGATTAATCTATCAGTATTATTTGAACCAAATAAATTAAAAAAAAAAAAAAAAAAAAAATGCTAAAATAGTAAAAATAACAAAATTTCATATGCGTTAAAAAACTTTGGAATAAACAGCCGCTCAACGAAACAAAACATCACTACACTAGAGAGAAATTTTTTTTTTTTTTTTTTCGCCATCACTAGTCCTAGTAATGAAAAAAAAATTGTCATAAAAATTAAAAGTTTATTCGTTTGTGAAATTTAAGAATAATTATTGGCCCATCTGTAAATCCCGTTATTTTTCAAAGTCGTTGAAAATAGCGCTGTTGAAAAAAAATACGCAATCCTTCTAAGAAAGAATATCGTAGAAATTGTATTGTTTTTACCTGTCATGTTTTTGTTTTTTGGGGATATTGAAAACTGGGGATATATGTGAATAAGAAAAATTAAATAATTGATTAATCTATCAGTATCATTTAAAGGAGAAACAAATAAATTAAATAATAATAATACGAAGGAAAATTCATGCTTACGTTAAAATAGTAAAAATAACATTTCATATGTAAAAAAAAAAAAAAACGTTACGTTTGGAAGCTTCTTAAAATTTGTAATTATCTCGTTATTAAAAAATTTTTGGAATAATCATCATCATCATCATCTATGGAGTGCGGAAAGACCTAAAGTCGTGGTGTGTTGTATTGGTTTCAAAACATAGACAAAGTTCTCCTTAGTGTGTGTTTATATTAAATTTTTGTTTTTTTTTTCAGGGATTCCATTTTTATAATTCCAAGTCCTATTACCAGTAACAAAAAAATTGTCTTTGTATTTTGATAGTTTTCAAATTCCTTTTAAATATCAATTAGTAAGTTTTTTTCTTTCTGGTTTTTCGTTTATTTTTGTCTGTGAAATTTAAGAATAATTATTGGCCCATCTTAAATTTTCCAAAGTGTTTTTTTATTTTTCAAATTTTCGTTGAAAATAGCGTGTTTCTTGTTGAAAAATGCATTTTGGATCCACAATATTTCCTTCTAGTGAAAAGAAAGAATAAATCGTAGACTTTAAAATTGTATTGTTTTTACCTGTCATGTTCTGGATTTTTTGTTTTTTTGGGGGATATTGAAAACTGAGGGATATATGAATAAGTAAAAATTAAATAATTGATTAATCATCAGTATCATTTAAAGGAGAAAAACAAATAAATTAAATAATAAGCTTTCTTGTTTTAATCCATTTGTCTGAAGTCCAAAATTCATATTGGACCACTTACGTTAAAATAGCCATAATTCTGTTCTGAGAATTCAGTTTTAATATAACAAAATTTCATATGCGTAAAAAAAAAAGGTACTTATAAGCTTCTCCTTGTTCTAAACTTTTATTGTTACAGGGTTTAGAGGAAGTTTGTTGTAAGGATCCTCGTAAACTGCTTTTCATTTATCCAAAAACACAATGTCATTTTCAGTTGTAATCCCAACCTAGCATACAATTTTAAGTCATCCTTATGGTTTATTATTTTTAGCTATTTTTATTCTGTCTTATTATTATTATTATTATTATTATTATTATTATTATTATTATTATTATTTCCTTTTATTTTTTGTTGTATACACATTTCATTCTGAGTCCCAACCAGAGATCTAATGCCAGAAATGGCAATTCTTTTGTATTTCTCTAAGACATGTACCACCATGAATCCCTTTAATGGGTCTATCGGAACCTTTTCTAATCAATCCGAGTGTTCCAAATGGAATTATTGATGACCTTATGTACTACATATTTTAGATTTCCACTCCAAGATCCTTGCATTTTGACAGTTTTTGAAGATCTTCAACGGTAGATTACAATCTGCAGTCTGTTTTTGTGGTCTTTGATCACGATGTCTGGGCAATTAGCTTTGATTGTTATGTCTGCGTGTATTGTAAAGGTCCATAAAATTCTTACAGGTCCTATCTTTGTAACCGGGTCTGGGTGATGTTCATAACAATTTTTTGCGGTTTCTTCCTGTAAAAGTGGCATATTTTCCAGTGCATATGTTGGTCCACTCTATCATGCTGAGTTTTATATTCAGTGGGTACTAACACTGTGCAGCCTGATGCAATATAGGAGATTGCTCCTGGATATTTATCACAGAATCTGCAATTCGAGTTAACGCAATTTTTCAGTATATGTAATTTCTATTTAGCAACATTGGTCCTGGGCAACAGGAATAAAACTTTCGTTTTCAGCTATTAATCCTGCACTACGTAACAACTGATGGATATGGGATTATTATTATTATTATTATTATTATTATTATTATTATTATTCTATTGTCATCATTTCTACTTTATTCATTTTTCTTTGTCTGTACTTATTTGTTTTCTTTCTACAAATGGATCCCTCTCTATTTAACTATTTGTTCCTCCTGAGACTGTTTTCCTACAAGCTTCAATTTTCAATCTTTACATTCTACTGTAAAAATATTTTCTTTACTTTTTATATAAATTTTGTAGGCTCTCCAAATCTTATTAACTCTCTCGCTAATCCTTCATGCGAACCCAAAAACACAAGCATATAAATATGTAAATATATAAATGTTAAAGATATCCATATAAAAGGCCTAATAAATTTTTATATAAACATACTTAAACCGAATTAATATTCTGTTCGTAGTTTGCTTTCTTTTCTTATGTAATTTATTCGTTTATTTGTCTATACATTATTATCTAAATTGTGGTTGTTGATTTTGAAAAATTTAACTTTTGCAAATCGCATTTCAGAATTATTCGCATTTATTTATGTGAAAAAGATTCTTCAGTTTCAGTTTAAGTTGGCATTATCTTTAAGCCTTTAAGAAGATATTAATAATCCGGTTTAATATTTCATAACAAGCATACATACATACATGCATACATACATACATACATACATATATATATATATATATATATATATATATATATATATATATATATATATATATATATATATATATAAGCACTCTTTTAAACAAAAATTTAAAAGTGTTTATATATAAGTGTTTAGAAGTTTTATACTATTATAATTGGGTAGAGTAAAAGTTTAATATATATATTATTTTAAATAGGACTGACTATAGCAAAATACTTGATTCCATTCTCAATAATACAGAGAAATTTAGGAAATAAAACAAGATATATCTAACTTTCTTAAGATTCAAATAGACAGATTAATTGCAAGTAATAAAACGGAAATAGGATCAATCAAACAAAATTGTGTTAGTGTCATCTCGGCTATTTATACGGAAATCTTAATATCCATAAAGCAGATTAAAGGTGGTTGGAAAACATGGAGCCGGAAGGGAATTCAACAAGCAAGAAGTACAAGAAAAGAAACAAATAGTGTTGATGGATCCTCCCCTTTCTACGCAAATGAACTCACCCAGTATATACATATACTACTGCTACGTGAAGACCCGAGAGACGAGAGCAACAGAGGGCGAAGGTAACAGACAGACAGAACGAACGTAGAGAGCAAGAGTCACAGTGAACGAGCACGTAAACTCAGTAAGAAATCATACAGCGATACTTCAATACCAAAGACTGTATAGATATTTTGCTACTAACCCGTATTCCTGAAAGTACTAACCTGCATTACCAGTTTGTATTATTACGTTAATACACTATTTTCCTATATTCATTCTTGGCGTTTGTTATTTATTGGTACCGGATTTCATCCCGGAATCCACAACAGATAGCATAGAATTTACGATTGCATCTAGCCAGTTCAACTGAAAACTGATGGGATTTCGACTGCACTTAAATTTTAAAAGTTTAGCTATAACAGCCAAAAGCTTATCCGAACAATTACCATGAAAGTATTTATAGAAATGGCACAGGTAGGCAACCTTGCGACGGTGGGAAAGATACTGAACTCGAACCGTCAGATCAGGACCAATAATATTGCTGATTCTTCTTCGGATTTTGTCAAACAGCTCAATATCAATTACGGTCAAATCACGCTGAAACACCGGTTCTCGTACGATCACCGAAGTTAAGCAGCGTAGAGCCAGGTCAGTACTTAGATTGGGGGCCGCTTGGGAACACCTGGTACTGTAAGCCCCCAAAGTCCAACCCTTACCTCACAGTCGGTGGGGGGGGCGTAAACGGTAGTGTCAGAGCTATGCCGCCCGGAACTTCGTTCCTGGTAGGGCCACCCAAGGCGGACAGGTCTGACACACACGCCGGCTAACAAGGGCTCTGGTGAAAATCCAAGGAGCGTCTGCATCGGTAACCGGCGGCTTCTGGTCGTTCCTGTCTCTGCGTCTGTGGGAATCCCGCGGCAAGCAAGAACGTTATCCGAGTAGGCCTGGGTACCCTACTTCTGTAATTTATCCCAAGAATCTTCTTCTCATAACAGAAAGAAGCCGGCTTAATCCGCCTAGGGTGAATGCACATCAGTACAGTACAGTAGTAAACAGCTCAATGGACACCGGACCACATATATCAGTAATATAATCATGGAGTAATAGTGGACTTATAGATACTTATTGATTCTGGAAATAAAAATTCTCTTGCACGACATGGTGTACCACCTTTCTTAGCAGCAGCCCTAAAACATATCAAATAAATATATTCTTTGGCATATTCGTTTCGAAGAAACATAAGAATAGCATCCGAGCCTCGTTAGACGTTGAAAGGCTATTTACTAATGTCCCTGTTAAAGAAACCATAGACGTAGAAATACAAAACTAATGTTTAATGTCCTAACCTCTCAACTCCTGATATTCGACCAATTATTTTATGTAAAGTCCTTTTATCTTCTACCAAATAAGTATGATTTTACTATCCTTATGATAGCATTTACCCACAGAAATTATCTGTATCAAAGAACAAGAAAGAAATAAGAAACTTTATTCTGTAATAAAAGAAGCCAACAAATTCAAAATGGAATTGTAAATAGAACAAGTAGTGCAAGAAAACCATAACACACCTACTGCAGTGGTAAAGAACTTAAAAAAAGAAAGCAGATGCAATATACCAAATGCAGAAACAATGGTAAGCTAAGTTTTTTTTATGGTTAATACTCTGCCTGTACCAAACAAGCTGATGCAGACAAACTCCGTAACAATCAATGGTTACCTAGTGCAGGGTTAAAAGCTAGAACCGAAGGTTTTATTCTTTTTGTACAGGATCAATGCTTGCTAACTAGAAATTACCAAGAATACTGAAAGATTGTGTTAACCCGAAATGCAGATTCTGTGATAAATATCCAGAAACAATTGACCGCCTTGTTTCAGGCTGCACTACGTTAGCACCAACTAAATGTAAAACTTGGCATGATAGACTGGGTCTATATTTGCACTGGAAAATCTGAAACTTTTACGGAAAAGAAATTTCAAGAAATTGGAATGAACACACCCAGACCCAGTGACAGACAATTTTATGAGACTTTCCAATAAATACAGACATAACAATCAAAGCTAATCGCCCACACATGATGAACATTCTTATTGATATGGCAGTTCCTGCAGACCGTTATGTGTCTTTGAAGATCTTCAAAATCTATCAAAATACATGTATATTAAAATGGAAATCTCAAAAATGTAGCACATGAAAACATCAATAATTCCAGTTGTGTTTTTTTTAAAACGTTCTGATAGATACATTGAAAGGGTTCCTGGTAGACCATGCCTTAAAGAAAAACAACAAAATATTCTCACAAGTAGAACGTTCACCTCAGGAAAGGTTTATCTATATAAAATATGTGTGATAGGTTGTTTTATTTTTATTTACTTATTTTTACAAAAAATATTCAGTGGAAAAACGTCATGATGCAATTTCTGGCCTTAGGCCTCTGGTTGGGATTCGGAAGTATACAACAGAAATCAAAACAAATAATAATAATAAACCCTATTAAACACTAGGCATATCTCATAGTTTCCAATGTTGATTGTTTGAAGGTGTAAAAATTCACGTTTCTTCTTGGTGATGGGCTACAGTAACTGTCTCATTCATTTCTACAGATTTGTTTGTCACTTGTTTGAGCTATTGGACATGTGCCTTAAGAGATGATGCACTGTGAGGGAGTAGTGGAGAGTACTGTACCGCCGCCGAAAGGGTTATTTTTAAAGTTTGAATTAGGAGGCAAATAAGGTGATTTAAAAGTGACATCGAGATACTTGGAACACCCTCAATCGGAGAACGTCTCAGTGAATTGGATTGCCTGGCCTGAATATATTTCTGACTGGACTGACCTTGCAAGGTTATGTAAAACCTGTCAAAACCATATTGCGCACATTTGGCTGGGATTCTTTTGTTTGTTATTCCCTTAACAGATTAGTTGCAATAATTCGACTTGACTTCGGGCATTTGTACACCAGCTTCACTTTGCTGGCGTGCCCGCACTCCCACTGATAATAATAATAATATACAAAGGTTTGATTCTCAATAGAGAGCGATGTATCATAATAATAATAATAATAATACCCAAGACATCTCAAGACAACAGTATCTTGAAACATCTATATAATAATAATAATAATAATAATAATAATAATAAAATACAAAGTTTTGATTCTCAATAGAGAGCGATGCATCATAATAATAATAATAATAATAATAATAATAATAATACACAAGACATTAAAGACAACAGTATGTTGAAACATCTATAATAATAATAATAATAATAATATTATACAAAGTTTTGATTCTCAATAGAGAGCGATGTATCATTATAATAATAATAATAATAATAATACCCCAGACATCCCAAGACAACAGTGTCTTGAAACATCTATAATAATAATAATAATATATAAAGTTTTGATTCTCAATAGTGTTCGATTTATCATAATAATAATACTAATAATCAAGACATCTGAAGACAACGGTATCATTATACATCCATAATAATATTAATAATATACAAGAGTATGATTCTCAATAGAGTGCGATTTATAATAATAATAATAATAATAATCAAGACAACAGTATCATGATGCATCAATAATAATAATAATAATCAAGACAACAGTATCAAGATGCATCAATAATAATAATGATAATAATAATAATAATCAAGACAACAGTATCATGATGCACCAATAATAATAATAATAATCAAGGCAACAGTATCATGGTGCATCAATAATAATAATAATAATAATCAAGACAACAGCATCATGATTCATCAATAATAATAAAAATAATAATCAAGACAACAGTATCATGATGCATCAATAATAATAATAATAATCAAGACAACATTATCATGATGCATTAATAATGATAATAATAATCAAGACAACAGTATCATGATGCATTAATAATAATAATAATAATCAAGACATCAGTATCATGATGCATCAATAATAATAATAATAATAATCAAGACAACAGTATCATGATGCATAATAATCAAGACAACAGTATCATGATGCATCAGTAATAATAATAATAATCAAGACAATAGTATCATGATGCATCAATAATAATAATAATCAAGACAACAGTATCATGATGCATCAATAATGATAATAGTAATCAAGACAACAGTATCATGATGCGTCAATAATAATAATAATAATCAAGACAACAGTATCATGATGCATCAATAATAATAATAATAATAATCACGACAGCAGTATCATGATGCATCTATAATAATAATAATAATCAAGACAACATTATCATGATGCATTAATAATGATAATAATAATCAAGACAACAGTATCATGATGCATCAATAATAATAATAGTAATCAAGACAACAGTATCATGATGCGTCAATAATAATAATAATAATCAAGACAACAGTATCATGATGCATAATAATCAAGACAACAGTATCATGATGCATCAGTAATAATAATAATAATCAAGACAATAGTATCATGATGCATCAATAATAATAATAATCAAGACAACAGTATCATGATGCATCAATAATGATAATAGTAATCAAGACAACAGTATCATGATGCGTCAATAATAATAATAATAATCAAGACAACAGTATCATGATGCATCAATAATAATAATAATAATCAAAACAACAGTATCATGATGCATCAATAATAATAATAATAATAATCACGACAGCAGTATCATGATGCATCTATAATAATAATAATAATCAAGACAAAACAGTATCATGATGCATCAATAATAATATAAATTATGCATCAATAATAATAATAATAATCAAGACAACAGTATCATGATGCATCTATAATAATAATAACAATAAAAAATCAAGACAACAGTATAATGATGCATCAATAATAATAATAATAATAATCAAGACAACAGTATCATGATGCATCAATAATAATAATAATAATAATAATCAAGACAACAGTATCATGATGCACCAATAATAATAATAATCAAGACAACAGTATCATGATGCATCAATAATAATAATAATAATAATAATAATCAAGACAACAGTATCATGATGTATCAATAATAATAATAATAATAATAATAATAATAATGATATACAAAAGTAACAGAATACAACAGCTGGTGGGTCAGCTGTTGTATTCTGGATGTTTTTTAGTCTACCAACTGGTGTGTCTATTTACATGTTATTCTTAGTCAGCCTATGAACTATTCAGCTAAAATAAAACTGCGGTTAGGTACTGTGGAACAGTGATTAAAATCACATTGATTTTTTTCTTGTAGCAACTTTCCTACAAATTCTTATTTAGGAAACCTGGGAAAAGTGTTCACCATACGCTAAAATTAAATCAGTTTTGCTTTATTGGAAGAAACATCATAATTACTCCCATAAATGTTTATTGCGCATATTTACAATTATTTGTAAAAAAGACGTAAGCTCGTTAAACGTAATGTCTATATAAACTACCCTTGTGTAATTTTATGTTCAAAATATACCTTGGAAAGTTATATATCACAGCGTAAAGAGCTGCTGTCAAATTCTAGTTGTATATAATTGAGAAAAGTACAAAGTTCATTAAAGCCAATGTTTAAACAGTTTTGTTTCGGGTTAAAAATTATTTCATGTCTCCCAAGTAGAATGTAAAAACTATCATCGACATTTACTAAACAAACAAATCAAATATTTCTTGAAAAGGCTATGAGTTTTGAATTGGAAATTTTAAAAGGCGCATCTATATCATAATTAATTTTAAAATGACTGGTTGTCTCAAACGATGGTACGCACTCTTTCGCAACAAAAGTGGTCAAATGGCTTTATGTTTCAACTTGATAAAAATGAAACTGTGAACACACAATCGCTAAAAATACCTATCGTTTTCTTTCGTACTAAATACAAATAGTCAAACCAATGTGACATTTTCAACTTATAAAATAAGCCTGGCAGTTCATTAAAAGTTCCGCTGAATATTCTTATATAATTTAATAAAATTATTATAATAATAAATAATAAGCCGTACCAAATAAGCATTCTAAATGAAAGTATATATGAAATGAGTCCCATCAATATGGGATAACCTGTATATAATCAAACATATATATCCAAAGTTTCCATATGTTATTTGTACAAATTCTAGAATTTATTGTATCTATTAGAGTTAGCTTGGTCCTTTACAAGAATTTGCTGTACCGCAATTGCACAACTTTCAACCAAATGTTATTTCCAGCAAGATGATGCACTGCCTTATTGCGAGCTGGCAATCCCAAACCGGTGGACCGGAAGAGTCGGTCCAGTTTCCTGGCCATCCGGGTCACCAGATGTAATCTCTATAGACTTTTTTCTCATTACATTAAAGAGAGAGTCTGTAATATAAAGATTAAAGACTTCAGTGATCCCAAGAAAAGAATATGCTAATCAATATCCACCATTGATGACGAGATACACCGACGCTTATGATTGGAAAGTGAACACCATCTAGACGTGTTGCGTTCAACCAATGGAGTCTACGTGTAATTGTTCTGATGTGTTTAAATAAAACTTTATTTGTTTACGATGTTGTTTAATAAACCTTGTAGAGTTGTTTTCATTTTCATGAATTTTTGAAATTGTACAGATATGGAGACCTTGCATAATCATATAATTTTATACACTATTATATAATGATTTTACCTGTCCAGACAAATCATTCCAAGGATATTTAACTGTCCTGATATAATATAAAAAATATCGTGTTGTAATACATTTTCTTTATTTTCAATATTTTTTAAAGTAAACATGAGATAACAATTGATATATATTTATATATTCAGTTGAGTTTGTGACACTGGGTTTCACGCTTTTTGTGATCATCTAACAAAATTTTTTCTGATGATCGCAAAAGCATCAAACCCGGAGTCACAAACTAATATCCATACAACTGATTATTTTAACTCTATCACTGCGCCAATAATACACACACACACACACACACACACACACACACACACACACACACACACACACACATATATATATATATATATATATATATATAATTAAGTTATGAAGAACTTGGTAAACCGAATTGGTAAATCCAAGGAGGATGAAATCCCGAGACCTCAATGTGAAGAACAGAGCTAATATTTAATGAGAAACAGACACTTTAAGGTACCATTACAATAATTTATTTCACCAAAATCCTTTTTAAAGGTTTTCGGATCATCAGGTAACACTTCCAACAATGAAATGAGAGGAAAAATGTGATTAGAAATTGATGGGTAGTGTAATTTTTGTAATTAAACAGGGAGGGTGAAGGAGGCGGTTAAAGAGACAATACAAAGTATAGGGAGGTTTAAATTTACATCTCTCTTAAATAAGCTTTATATTGGGGTAGGAGGAGTGACCTAACCTTGACCTATTTATATGGTTAAAGAACTTTACCTGGATTTTATCCTCTTGGAAACATATATATATATATATATATATATATATATATATATTTTAAAGATATATATATATATATATATATATATATATATATATATATATATATATATATATATATATATATATATATATATATGTTTCCAAGAAGATAAAATCCAGGTAAGGTTCTGTGTACAAGACAGAGCAAAAATATAACATAAAAGGGTCAATACTAATATTTCATGGTTATAATTTACTACATTGGAATCTTAATTACGATCCAATTCATCAGACCTACAAATTCAAAAAGAAAGCAGAAAATATCTCCGGGTATCAAAAAACAAAGTTTCAGTGAAAGTTTATGTGTGGGAGTGAGAAACAAGGGTGAGAGGGAAAAATCTGAAAGCTCTAGAGAGAGGTGTAACGGAAGGAAGAACAACAGGAAAGAGAAGTTATATCACGGTTTAAATGAGATACAGATAAATATGAGTTATTATCAGTCGTATAAATCATTACCGATTTGTTGACCTAAAATTAAAAAACCAGACACCGGAAAAGTGTGGATACATTTGTGGTAATATTAAACACAATAAATGATTATTCGATCCAAATTTAAAGTCTAGCCAATTTACAATGCCGAAGTATATATGAAAATTTGTCGTCTGGTTTGCATTTACTAACCTACCTACCTTATGTATACATAAAAAGTGAAGATGTGAGAAAGGAAGATAAGACTCAAGGAAAAATGGATGGGAGGAAAAGAAAGAAAGAAAGAAAGAAGGAAAGAGAAAAGACCAAACAAAAACAGGAGAAATGATGTTTAATCAAGAACAATTTGAAAAAGCATGTATTTTTCCCCTACATTTTACAAATTTAAAAATATTCAATCCAGTAAAACCCTACTATTTTTTACCACATACACGTATATACACATATACACACATACACACCTATATATATATATATATATATATATACGCATATATACATACATATACATATACACATATATACACATACATACATATACACTTACATATACACACATAGACATACACATAACTACAAACACAGATATGCATACATATAGATATACATACACACTCATATGTACAAATATATATATATATATATATATACAGTGTAACCCGGGTATAAGAGACCCGGATATAAGAGAAACCCGGATATAAGAGAGATTTTCTCTGGTCCCAAATTAGAGACTGTGTTAATGTAAACAAAATAGACCAAACCCGGATATAAGAGAAACCCGGATATAAGAGACTTCTCCGGTCCCGACAACTCTCTTATATCCGGGTTACACTGTATTTAAACAGAACGCTGATCTGTATAAAATTTCAGTTATCTGTTTGAATTAGTTGGGCTGTTATGTCCATCGTCTTTTGTGTTAAATTGTTATAAGTTATAATGTTAATTATGTTTAAATGAAAATGTCCATGAAGATGGTCTTAAATAGACCGAAACGTCCGACGTCGACTTTATTTTAACATTAATAATGCATATTCAGAATTTTGTTTTTTCTGTATTTTTCTTTCATATATATATATATATATATATATGAATACATATACATATCTAAAACATATACCTACACACATACATACATTAATACATATATGCACATATAAAAATAGAGGGGTAAAATTTGACTCATCTGTACTTAAAAAAGAAATAATAAATAAGAAAGAAAAAAATAGTAATAATAAAAATAAAGGGATCATGGTAATGATAAAAATAAAAGATAAGAAAATAATAAAATGTAATTAATAATAATCTGATAATAAATAATGATAAAATAATAATAATACTCATAATAGATGACAGTAACAATATTAGTAGTAAAAATATCAGTAGTAAAATAAAAATACAAATGATAAAACATGAACAAGATTCAAATCAAAACGGAAAAACATTTTAGTAGTCAAACTAAAAAGAAATAAAATAACAGACACAGAGTTGATTAACGAGTGTACGTCTACAAATTAATCTAAATTCTAAATTCATATAAACCTTTGTATATAAAAATATCAGAAAACTATCCAATATTATATATCAACTGTCTAGAAAAATTTTCATACATACATACCCACATACACATATACCAACACATAGATTAAGACCGCTAAGACAAATTCAAAAATTAAAAAATATATAAAGCACCACATCAGCACAGACATTGATATAAGTTAATAACAAGTTTCAACCCATTTAAATGTCATATCCGATGTTAGTAATCCAAGGGAACAATACGTTATAAAACCGTTTTTATGTTTTAAAGCATTGTTTATCTCTACATTTGGAAATAATCTCATTACGAAAATTCAGCAACTCTTCTGGATTTTTATCTTTAATAATAATTTTTTCCGCACTTCATAGATCACAGTGGTCACGGAAGTTACCAGATGTTCTCGCTCTTGATATGAATCTCCATTCCAAATGCGGGGTTAGTCACTTGTCCACCAGATCCCAATAATGTTTGGATAAGGAAGTTCGATTTTTAAGGATCGATATTTGAAAGAGTGTCTGTAGTTGTACAGACGCTGCTCCCTATTACCAGCGGATATATCTATGTATCTTTTTTACAAGCTAATATTTTCTTTGGGGAGGATTGTAGCTTCATATATTACATTCTCATACATACATTCTCCTCCGATTAGACATTCAGCTCTACTCCTACAATCGCAGATGGTGATATTAGCTAGAGTTTCACTATTATAAACGTTTCTAAGTAGTTTACAATTGGGGGAAGATATAATTTTTCTCTACATTACTTACACATGAATAACTAATTTTTAGTGTCTTCCTATTGAAAATTTTATATAGTGGGTGTTTACTATCAAAGTGTTTGTCTATTGACCTTGGGAAGAAGCTTCCTATGTCAATGTAGGAAAGCAAGCAATATAGTGGGTTAAACCATATTACTTTCCTCTCTGTTTTTAGATCTATTAACACTATGATTTTTCTTCTCGATAGTTTAATTCCTGTTTAAAACCATTATTCTTGAGAGCCAGGTTGTATGGGAATTTACTTTCATTAAAGATTGCTAGAAGATAGCTTATTTAGTCTTTATGTATTTATTCTTTATTTATTCTATTTCATTTTCTCTTCCTGTCTAAAAATTATTTAAGAGGTCAAATTGTCTGTACTCTTAACTGAGTACACTTGAACCTAAGTAAATTATTAAAGATGATTTCCAAGATAGACATCGCCATAGTCCTCCCACCACCTCTATCACCTTATATCAATCTAAAACTATCACTCAAAAACTTGTATTAAAAATAAAAGAAACCTAATTTTTTGTAACTAGAGATGTGACCTGATTAACCAGGAAAAAATATATTTTCTGGGGAAATAAATTATAGTCATGGAACTTTAAGGTTGTTGCTACCTTTAATTATTTAATTTATATATATATATATATATATATATATATATATATATATATATATATATATATATATAACCGTCCATTCTATTTAAAGTTCAAGTTATATATATATATATATATATATATATATATATATATATATATATATATAATAAAACCGTCCATTCTATTTAAAGTTCAAGTTTATATATATATATATGTGTGTGTGTGTGTGTGTGTGTGTGTGTGTGTGTGTGTGTGTGTGTGTGTGTGTGTGTGTGTGTGTTGTACCTACAGAAGAAGAAAATAGACTTAACTAAAATGGACGTCTTTATTTATTTATTTTTTTTACTTTCGGCCAAAACTTTCTCAAAAGGTGAACGTTGGCGAGCAGCAGGAAAAACTCAAACACACATAACGAATGAGGAGAAAAATTGAAACACGATTAAAATAGCTTTTAGATGTAAATAAATTAACGACTAAAAACAAAACACAAAGTTTACTCATTTTCCCTCAATCAAACGCAAAGAATGAATGAAGTGTTCCTTTTGTTTACATTGGCTGGGCTGATGAAACTTAATATACACAGCCTCAAGAACTCGAAGATGGTGGACAGATTCTATAATTCTAGACAAGTTCATGGGTGTCAAACAAGAAATTAGTACACACTATAAGCGAGTAGCAATCATGTATCATAATTATGAAACAAATGTAACTTGTTCCAAGGAGAGGTGTAAGAAGATAATCAAACATATAGCTAATTTCAGTTTATATTTTTATAGTTGATAATAAAAAGACTTCTTTAAGAAACCAGTAAATGCATCTTAAATGTTTAAAAATAAAAAAAATGGGTAATATTCATAAAAATGTTGATAATGCCGACTAAACAGCAATACATAGCTATATTAAATTCAAATTAACAAAAGAAAAAATCATTATATATATATATATATATATATATATATATATATATATATATATATAGCATAATGAGAAGCCACGTATACTTTCTTAATATGTATATATAGAAAAAGTTTCAAATTAAAAATTATAATGTTTTATTTTATGAAAGTATTTATTTATTTTATATATATTTGATATTTCAAATTGTCCTCAATTTTCATCAGAAATAACTGTTTGTTACAAATAAATTAAAATTACTGTTTGTTAGCAAGTAGCGTCCTTCGCGAGACACGGGCGTCACGTGACATGGAGCGTCACTGTTCGGATATTCCTAACTTAAATCTAACTGTCATAAATATTTTAAAAAAAATTTTTTTTTTTTTTTACTATATCTAAAAAAATTGCTTAACTATTGAAATATTTATAAAGATTTAAAACACCTATTCAACCCTAGTTTATGTGTATTTAATTTTAAAATCCAATATGTATCTTTTTTTCTGCGTGTGAATGTGGAAGTAAAATCGGAATCTATTAATAAGCATTTGCAGTTTTCTAATGTGTGTCCTGATTGATTGTAGTGTTTAGCTATGGGGGAATAAGGGTTGTTTTGACATATTGTTTGTTTATGGTTATTGAAACGAAATCTAAAATTGTTTCCAGACTCACCACTATTAGGACATAAGTTGCAGAATAAAAAAAATTAAATTTAAATTTCACCGTTCCAACATCTGCGTTTCCTATCGGTGTATATTTAAAACCGACAGATGTGTTTTATATCTCCCTCTCCTTTCTACACATATAATTCCATCAACAAAACGTTACTTTAGTCCAATGAAGTTCTTCTAGAGGACGAAACGCGAAACACAGAATGTTTTCTACATTGTCAATCCTTTGCCTAACATTTTTCTAATATATAAAAATTTATATATAACATTTTCCTATGTGTTTGTCATATAAGATAATTATATAATAAAATTATATCAACCACACCCCAATATGACAATGTAATCAAAGAAAAGGCTTATTAACTTCCAATATTAGCCTTCTTCTAGTTTTTGTTTACCTGGTGCTAGTGCTTGACTAACATTCAATTCATATTTATTCAACAAGAACACGTCAAACAAATAACAGAAAATCTAAAATTTCGTATGAATTGAAGAGTTGCCTTCAAAAGCTAATAGATTTTTGTCAGATCATTGGCTTGTTATGGAATGCCATAATAAATTTTATACCCCGAGCGATGGGGTAGATTCGACTGCACGTGTGTAAATGTGAGGACGGAACGCGAGACAAGGGGGAGTAAATACTAAGTCTGTTTGCTAATACTCTGCTTGTCGACATCTCTACCTCCAGGCAGGGAGGAACCCAGACGAGGCTATGCCGAAGAGCAGAGTCTCGTCTGGGGTGGTAGACAGCTACCCGACCCCATGTATATGGAGTCTACGAACAATTTTTGCCTGAGTCTACGGGCTAGGAATCGTGCCACGTTAAAACACAGCCTTGTGCTACATACCGCCTTTTGGGGAGGTCTTGGGTTAATACCGAGGCAGCAAAAGCCGTATTCAGCGGTTGTCTGAGAAAATACTGTAGTAATCTGAAGCTGGACATACTCTAAAAGTGACTGAAGTCAACTAAGTAATAGACACATTACAACAATAAAAAAAAATCAGAGATGGGGGACATTAGCTCGAAAGTGCGGAATATTGAAAATACATAATCCCAGAGCTTCAAGCATCAATAAGAAGGTTGGAATATTTTTTATGAAAATAACCATAAATGCACGATCTTAAAATATGCATGAACTAATGATTTACGAAAATTTCCTATCAGAACTTAAAACAATATATAAAATTTGAAAAACTTTACCGACCAAAATCATGTTAAAAATAAAGATGATAATAGTATATGTAATTTGTATTGTATTGCGTGTAGACATTGCAGTTTGCATTCTAATTTGTATTATAGATACTGTAAGAATTATCCGTTTCTCTATATATTTGTGGGGATGATAACAATAAATTTGAAAATTCTTACTTAAATATTAATTATCTACTATAATGTTTTTCAGAATGATTTTGGTTTTATGTTTAAATATTTTCTGACGGGCAAAGTTTAATAAAATTATATATACACTTTAAGATTAACTACTGAACCTGGTATGTAAGTTTAAGGCTTTATTTATAATTATTTTCATAGTTTTTTGTTTACTTTGTTTACGAGAAATTATTTAAATAAAGATTATATAAGGATTATGTTTTTCACAAATAATTGTTTTATTTACAGACAAGCTCCACTGTGGAACAAAAATGAAATTTAGTTACGAAGATCTTTGGTGACGAAACAATTACTTGAAAGAAGTCGTGTTTGTAAGTATATGTGTGACACAGTGTATTATTTGTTAATGGAAATGATACACACAGACACTCTCATTTTATCTCTCTCTCTCTCTCTCTCTCTCTCTCTCTCTCTCTCCTATGTGTCTTTGTGCATATGTGTCTGCGCTGTTTACCCCCGTTACGTCCTCACCGCACCCCTTACCACCAGGTAAAAAAAAATGGGATATTGGGATATGGAGACGTTGTGTAGCGTCAGATATTCACAGGCACGTGCGCGCATGCGCAGAAACACATGTACAGACACAAATACAAAAACAAACAATAGTGTGTGAAAAAAGAGAACTTTTGTGTTTGGAATTAGTCTCTCGTACTTTTTAACAAATGTCACAATATTATGTCTTCCGTGGTTAGATAGGTTTGAAGTGAGCTTAAGGCAGATAAATAAATAAATAAATAAAAGTTGTAAGGTTTAGGATGAGTGCTGACTTAATGGACATTCTCACTTCTGTCATTTCTCTATCTCCTTCTGTCTCGCCCTAAAATGGCTTACAAAAGACGGTGCTAATAAAGTAAGAAAGTTTTACAATCAGCGTTCGCATGAATCCTCCCATCAGTAGCCTCTCTATGATTATTGTATAAAACTCAAGGGTCTGGAATTATTTGAAGGGTTTTTGACATTGCCTCCGAGAGACTCTTAAACATTTTTATCGGTTTGTCGGCCGCAGCCGGATCTTAAGAAACGAAAAAGAAAAGAGTGAAAAAGAAAGAGATCGGAAATTTGAGTGCGTTGTTGAAGAAGTATTCTTGATTTTATTCATCTCTCATCGAGGTACAAACTTCACGGAAGTAGAGAAGCATTTTTTCTGCTTCGAGGTACAACAATAATAACAAAAACAAGCGGAAATAAATACACCCCAATGTGTATTAACAGTCTCTCGGCCAAATTTTAAAACCAAATGATGCAGGATTTATTCAAAACTGTCCTTAGGCACCTTAATGTCGGAAACGAACGCTGATAAAGGAAATGACGTCATGACATTTTACTCCGCAGCTTTTACCACTTTTTTGCCTCTATTGTTTTGCTTCTTCTCCCTCCTGTTATCATAGATTAAGATTAGGTTCATTGTTTTATTTTATTATAAATCGAAAAAGATAATGTTTGAAGAAATTGTTGATATTGCAAGTTGAAAACTATAAATCTAATTTTAAAACATTAGTATTTTCATTAGACCTTATCATTAATTAAAAATAAGTTCCTCTATTTTAGCATCGAATATAGATTTAAAAAAAAGTAAATTTCAATGAACGTATATCTGTGAGCGCTACATTGATAATATTATACAACCAACACAAAGCATATTCGTCATTAAATTAAAGAATTTACATAGGGTCTCAGTTCACCTACATATTCCAGTCGTCTGTCTTTCTTTCTTTCTTCTTCCGATGTTCATATCTATATATATAAATATATATTGGTCATCGCTAGCCACCAACAATTTACAACCGTTAAGGAAGATTCTAGTCGATAATTCTAACATCCCACAGAGGTCCCATTACCGAAAAGATCTCTCTGAAAGAGAAGACCTTTACATAAAACAACTGGCACTCAGTATAAATTTCATCTTATTCGTTGTGTTGAAGGCTTCTTAAAAATAAAGAGACGCCATCTCGAATTCCAGACACGTTCAACTGGCGAAGCTAATATTTTTCAAACAACAAAAAATACATCTTAAACAAACATTAAAAGAAATTAACAATACCACCTAAAACAACCCCCCCCCTTGAAAATGGTTAAAGAAATGACAGAAAGCGCTTGAATCAATGGACAATACGGATAATTTTTGCACTTCCTTACTCCCAGCAAACGAAAAAAATGTAAGAATCTTGGAAAAACTAAATAAAAAATTCGCATGTATCCACACACACACACACACACACACACACACACACACACACACAGATAGATAGATAGATAGATAGATAGATAGATAGATAGATAGATAGATAGATAGAAGTAATGGAAATTTTATTTATCAATCCGACAGATGTTATTGCTTAAACGTTATTTTTAGTGGACACTCATATTTGAGTAAGAGCCCCATTTATTTATTAAACAATATATTTATTTATATCCGTCTACCAATCTGAATATTCGAGAAAATGTGCGCTCTCCGACAGGATTTGAGCATGCGTCGATCTTGGCAGGATAAATCGGCGTTAGATCCGAGGTACTTTAGACCGACTCGGCCATGGAGTTCAGCGTCAATAGAAGTTGAATAGTGCCTTATATTCGACAGTATAATAAACAATTGCACAACTCAAATATGGATATCCATTAAAAATAAAGTTAAAGTAATAATATATATATATATATATATATATATATATATATATATATATATATGTGTGTGTGTGTGTGTGTGTGTGTGTGTGTGTGTGTGTGTGTGTGTATGTGTGTTGTATTAAAAAGAATAATAAAGATACAAAAAGTAGATTTATTATTAATATATAATCTATAGCTCCGTTATTCTACACCGAACACTATTTTATTAACACCAACACTTAATGCGCGATAATATGTGTGTGTGTATGTGTCTGTGTGTGTGCGCGCGTGTGTGTGTTTGTGCGTGCATCAAAGTGGAAACTGAGGTCAAAACCTAGCGGCGACAGTCTTTTTCAAGCATGAAACGGATTGTCTCCGCTAAGTGTTGACCTGAGTGTCCACTTTTACAACTTTTATATCCTTAAATACTGTATACATTAAAATATTGTTTAATATATATATATATATATATATATATATATATATATATATATATATATATATATATATATATGATAAAATATAGTTATAAGGTATGCTATATTTATGCGTTAAAGGGCTCAATATCAGGGATAGAGCGTATTTAAATATAAAATGAACATTGAAGTCAACACCCAGAGGCGATATTCTGTTTCATGATAAACGCAATCGCCATGGCACGTGTTTTGTGTTTTTGCTCGTATTTTTATATATACAGGTCAGCGATGCATTGTGGGTAATCTATTGCATTGTGGGTAGTCTATTATATTATACTAACTGTTATTTTGAGTTAATTTGTTTATTTACTTATTTTATTTATTTAAATTAATTTATTTTACTTGTTTTTGTTTATTTATTTTATTATATTTATTTATTTTCATTTATTCTTCTTCGTTTTCAGTTTTAAGTAGGATAGTAACTATTTTTTCTGTGACTATATTTTAAGATAAGTTCCGATCGTTTATTTAATTGTTTGTTTTGGTCTGGGAAGGTAATTATGGCTATTTTTTCCACCAGGCAGAGATTACAGTTTTTGAATTCATTGTTGTAGGCTAATGTTCTTTTTCATATTTTCCATGTTATTTTTGGTGTGATTTATTTTTTTGATTTAAACTCCCAGATATGTTTAGAAAGCATTGTGCTTTTCGTGTATTTACTATTCGTGAAAGATGTTTTGTGTGCGTAGTTTCTTTGTTTCCAGGGCTCCTTCACTTACTCCTATGTATATTTTTTCTGCTGATTTTACAGTGGCTTGGTATACTATATTGTTCTGCAATCAACTGCCGTTTAAGGGACAATCGTTCTTTATTCTGCAGTTACATGGGGGTTTAATTTATTCAGACGGTTTGTTGATTGTTTTTCTGTTGTTCTTTTTTATTATTTTTATCATGTTCTCGGTGCAACTGCAGTTGATTTTTAGCGTGTTTTGTTGAATATATGGATGCAGGAAGTGTTTGTGTATGAGTTTAATGAATATTTTTCCTACGTTTGTTTTTACGTTTTTGTTGTACGGTGGGTTGAACCATATTATGTTTCTCTTTCTGTTGGCTTTTTTTTGTGATGCGTGATGTGTATGTGAGTGTTGCCGGGAATCCACTATCGTTTACGGTTGTTTCACATTCTTTCTTACCTTCGTTGAATATAGTTTAATTTGAAGAATTGTGGGAAAGCCTGCGGTTAATTGATTGTGGTATCTGCTTGATTATTGATGTCGGGTAGTTGAAAGATGTGTGTATATACAGTGGTTTATCATTGGATTTGGTTTATATGTAACTTTTCTTAGGTTGAATGCGACATCTAGAAAATCTACTTCGTTTAGGTTAGTTTTTATGTCTATGTCGATATATATTTTTGAAAAGCTTTATGATTGTTTTTCTAGTTTTGTCTGTGTTTTGTTTGTTATACTTTCTTAAGATTATGAGACTGTCCCTGTAGAGTTCTGTATCATTTCTATCGATTACTTTACTTAGTTCGTGTAACAAATATATACCGATGAGTAAGCAGGTCCTTGCACCATCAAAACTTCCCATTGTAGTGTCAAATGTCCTTTCTTTATTTATCCAAGCGTCTTCATTGTCGAAAAGTAGTGATTTTCGGGGGTGTTTAATGATTTTTATTTCGTTTATGTTTATTTTTATTTGTTCTTAAGTAAGGAAATGGCCTTATCTATCATAGGTTATGTTATAGAGAGTAGAATTCTTTTATATCTAGTTGTATAAATTGGCAATTATGTTTTTTTAAGTTATTGAACTAGTCTATCGTTGCTTGTGTTTTTTTTTCCAATGATTTAATCCTAAGTTCTTCCTTATCTCTGAATTAATTCTTTCTTTTGATTATACATATCATTAGAATTGTTTTTAATGGTGTCTTCTAAATATTATTATAATTACGTGAGTGACTTTGCCTTATATGTATGATTATATTCGTGTGCGTGACGTTGTATTATGAGTCAGTCAGTCAAGTGCCACACGTGATACACGCTTAGGCGATCATGTATCTTTCGATACATGACTGACGAGGCAGATTTTTTTTTCCGGCAGTAGGTTGCCATTTCTTTCTGCGGTAGACTGGTTACTAACCAAGAACCCAGTATGTCCTGCTATTCAACCCATAGCTGGGAAAAAGGACAGATGGATTCATACCTTTCCCAAAAGGTATTTGTTCGTAAGTGAATCTAACGAATTCGACTGGAATTGGAACTCGGCTCTCCGAGTTTTCACTCCGAGCCTATATCCATTACACCGTTGTATTATAGATACAATTATATGTGTATGTGGCAGTGTGTGAATTAGTCTTATCATTAATATTATATCTATGATGTGAAACGTTATCATATGTATACGATTATATGTATGTTTTTGTATATACATGTGTGTTAATTTCACTTATACATATTACTATATTTGTGCATGTGACGTTATGTTATACATACGATTATATGTATGTGTTTTTGTATATGCATATGAGTGTATATGCATATGAGTGTGTGAATTTGCTTTATACATATGATTATATTAGACTGATTCAAAAATCTTCTGGAAACTAGTGTTTTGAATTTTTACAAGCTCTTTATTTCATGTACAATCAATCAAGTGTCGCACATTAGATAAATTCATAATCTTAATAAATATGAAATAGAATTACTTACGGAAAGATAGGTGGATCATTATTTAAATTCTTGTCTTTATTTTCTCTCCCGGTGGCAAAACTCTCACTTTTGACATTTTAATAATAATTATTTAATCTAAAAACAAAGAAACTGTAGCTTTATTCAGAACAACGTTTAATATCTAAACCTAAATGAACCTTCTGAGTAAAAATGTTTACTCTCTGCTAGATAATGTTTATAGAAAACCCATTATTATGAACTGCTAGAGAAGCAAAAGTAGCTTGATGGTTATAAATATGGGTTCAGTATTGACTGTAAGATATTCCGAGCTCTCTTTAAAAAGTAAAAACTTGGTTCCAAAGAACAATAAAAATATTAACAATACATAAAGCCTTGAACCCAAAGAACGATGCATAGAGAATATTTATGTAATGAAAAAAATGAATACTGTGTCGATTTGCTATCAGGGGACTTGATGGTTATACAAAATAAAACAGTGTAATAAAATATTGATTATAACAGCCCAAAGTTACAAGAGAACTAGCAAAAGGAGAAATAGTTGATTAAAATCTCCAAAACGAGAAGCCAAAATTCAGAGGAAATACAACTGCATTGGCACTTCAAGATATAATACAATGAACTGTAGGCAAAATTAAATCGGCATCTTAGGGAAAAAAGCAGTCAATGAAAGAAACTTAATCTCAATTAACGAAGGCCAAGAGCAATTTTACAAGAACCAATTATATTAAGACTAAGGAAGACAAGCCACAGCTGAAGTGTCAATCTTCATTACATATAGAATGTGATTTATCCTGGAATAAAAAACAATTCCATAAGAACAAACAATAATGCGGATGAATATTAAATAGAAATGAAATATTCAATCATACTAGGAGCGAATGAATGCAGCTAACTGCTTCAGAAGGACTTAAAGGTAAGCATAGTTTGGTGGGAAAGGCTACACACGAGCAAATATGCAAACAATTTTGTATTGACCATTCAGTAAATAGTGTATAAGTTAATCAGAATCAATCCTAAAAACAAAATAAAACAAAATAAATAAATCTGAAATAATAATAATAATAATAATAATAATAATAATAAAACGTTGTACGTTCTATCGCTACAAATTCTACGGGAATGAGATTAAAAGAAATTGGTATGAACACCACCCAGACCCGGTTACGGAGATAGGACCTGTAATAATTTTATGAAACTACACAAGACACACAGACAGAACAATCAAAGCTAACCACCCAGACATTATCTGTTATTAGAGACCGCAAACAATAAAAGTGCCTCGTTATTGATATGGCAGTCCCTACGGACTGCAATGTATCTTTGAAGATCTTCAAAAAGCTATGAAAATACTAGGACCTAGAAATAGAAATCTCAAAACATGGCACATGGGAACATCAGCAATCTCTGTTGTAGTTGGAGCACTCAGATTGGTTAGAAAAGATTCCAGTAAACACTCATTGAAAGGATTCCTGGAAGCCCATATCTTAAAGAAATACAAAAAATTGTTCGTGTTAGTACAGCCCACACCATACGAAGAGATTTGTCTATGTAAAATATGTGTGTGCATGTGTGTGTGCATGTGTGTGTGTGTGTGTGTGTGTGTGTGTGTGTGTTTAATTGGTCAGTGGAAAATGTCATGATGCCATTTCTAACCTTAGGTCTTTGAGTGTGACCCGGAAAGAAATGAGTACACATCAGAAATCAAAGGAAATAAAAATAATAATTTTTTTAAAAAAAGAGAAGGAAAACTCAGATCCACAACCCGCAACTCAGGGTGTTAATCGTGCCGAGGAGTGTATGTGTGCTGCGTTATGAGATGGCGGACGATCCCCTACAGACTTCGAAATCCTGTTTGTAAAAGACCGTCACCCAATGTACAAGGTGACTTTGGGTGGACTTTTGAACTCGTGCGTCACTCGTAGGAACAATATGAGAACTAAAAGTCAAGCCAAAAATTCTAGTATGGCTCCTCCAGTGGATAAACATGGAGCCCGTCCCACAGATTGGAACATACCTGAGGTCTAAAAATAGGCCTTAGGAACAAACTTTTGCACAAATGATGAATCATCAGGTCCCCACAATTGGTAAAATCCCAAGATGGCCCTGTGAAATCTCCAACTAGACCCACAACCATTTATTTAAAGAAAGAAGAGGTAAAATGGTCGCGTGAGGATTAAAAACTAGTTATGACTGCATTCTATGAAGAATTGCACAAACCCCAGAAAAGCATCACCCGGTAAATATATGACATTTGGTGGGGAAAATTTGGACAAGCAATAAGAACGTCCATTGATGAAAAAACAGCCAGTGTAAGAAGGTACATCATGAGAAATAACCGATTGACAGATTGCTGAAATTAAAGAAATAAAAAAAACTGCCACCAGAATAGGTAAATCCCCAGAATATGAAAGATATATTGTATTTTATGTCCATTTCTTGTTCCAAATCACAAAAACTACAGATAATAATGAAGAAACTGAGATACACACCAATCAGAGTGAAGTTAATGCTGAAAGTTTAGAACAGTTGGAAGGGCGTGATCTTAGTCGCCCACAAGCCTGCAATAAAATGAGTCCAAAACAAATTGAACCGAATTATTTTACGAAAAACAAGAATAGTATACAGGAAGCCAAGGAAGAAATCATGAGACATATAAGTCAGACGTAAAACATTGAAATGGAACAATTCCCAAAATGAATGATCATTTACTCGATCAAATGGCAAAAGCAACAAATGTAAGGATGGGAAAAGGCAGAAAAGTAAAAAGGAAACTTCAAAATTAAGAATAAAGATGAAGTCCCATCAGTTAAAGAACAAATAAAACAAATAATAGAACTGATGACTCAAAGAATCAGACGCTATGAAAAAAAAATCAAGATTCTACAGACAGAACACAATCTTTCAAACCGATGCGAATAAATTTTACAGAGAAATAGGCAAACAAAAAATTGAAGTGAACCCCCCCCCCCAACATCCGCCCCAACAATGGAAAAGGTTATAGAGTTCTGGAAACAAAATATGGGCTTGCCCTAAAAAAAAAAACATAACAAAGAAGCAGATTTGCTTATGCAAGAGGTAGAACGGATGAAAAATAAACCAAAACAAACATGGACAAGAATTACAGAATAGGATGTGGAATGTGCAGTGAAGAAATCACACAACTAGAAATCTCCAGAAATATATAAAATTCCTAACTTTTAGTTCTATTATCTAAATACAACACACAAAAAAAAACTAGCCAAAGAAATGGTCAATGATCCTATTCGGCATGGGTAACCATAAGAATTGCATTCCTTCTACACAAAAATGGTGACACAAATATCCCCAAAAACTACAGACTAATTACATGTCTTCCTACTACTTACAAACTGTTAACATCTATTCTGACAAAACAGATGTGTTGCTTCTTAGAAAAATATGACATACTACCGCTTGAACAAAAAGTGCAAACATGGCTCTTATGGATGTAAAAACCAATTACTAAGTAATCATAAGTGATCTTGGAAAACTGCTTCAATACAAAGAAAAATTCAGTACTGCCTGGATAGATTACCGTAAGGCATTCGATAGTGTACACCATTCTTGGATAAAGAGTTGAAATAAACACAAGTTATCGCCAGTCACCATCAATTTCATCACAGTATGTCGATATGAAAAACAACACTTCACCTCAATCATATAAATGGAGTCTGGTGAAATGAACATCAACAGAGGAATATTTCAAGGTGACTCTTTGTCTCCCTTAATATTTTGTATATACCTAATAGCATTAACTAGCGAACTTAACAGGACGGAATATGGCTCAATGTAACGGAGAGAGTTTGGGAAACACACACAAACATATACACCCGTATTTTTTTTTTATTGAAATTGGAGTAGATTTGAACAGCGAAATTAGATCAGAACAATTTTGTTTACTGATGGAAATCTGATCTAGCCCATTTGGAATTGGGTCGGGAAAAAAGACAATGAAAATGATCGAAATAAATTTCGGAGATTGAAAGGGACGTCGGAGATTGGAACCGAACGCCCGCTAACATATATTGTTGATATAAGTACGAAAACGCGAATTACTCCTCCAACAATCTAAGACTGCTACTGCTACTATTATTACTACCACTGGAAACGGAAACGTCGAACAAGCTACAATAATCAAAGGTTGGTTTTTGCTCGTCTGTCTTCGAGAGATATCGGAGAGTGAAAGTGAAGAGAGTTGAATTGAAGGTTCGAAGAAGTACGAAAGTGATGTCAGAGATTGGAACAAAACCCCCGCCAACATGTACTGTTAATATAAGTACCGATGCTTCTGCTACTACGAAGATTACTACTACTGTTACTACTGCCGAGGAGGAATGCAACTATAAACTTTAAGCCGCGCACAGAAATTTTTATCTCTCCATCGTTCTGAGACGATTTAACAAGTTAATCAAAATCCACACTCTCCCTCCATCCCCCTCTCTCTCTCTCTCTCTCTCTCTCTCTCTCTCTCTCTCTCTAGAATCCAGTGTATGAGTTTTTCTTTTTCTTTTTACGTCAAATAATTTTCTTTTCTGTAATCAGTTTCTTTTTTATACTATTCTTTTCTGCTATATAAAAGACATTAGCAATTCAACCATTGAATAGTTGTTTGTCCGGCTTTCTGCAGATATATATATATATTTTTGGTGCATTCTAAATTTCTTAGAACAGACTCTCCGGCCGTGTCTGCATCTTCAGTCGACCGTGAATGGATGAATATCACTTCTGCTTTCTTGATCAAACAAAACACAACGTGGGCAGGAAGCAGGATTAAACCATTGGACCGGTTGAATGATCTACGGATGCTCAGGGGACCGAGCAGACACCTCAACCTAGAGAGTGAGACGTCGGAGGTTGAGGGTCTGGGACGAAAGTGTTAGATATATCTCGAAAGAAAACAAGTCATCTATTTTACATGGATGACTTAAAGTTGTATGCTAGGAATGACGGTAATCTGGAAGGTCTCCTGAAAAGAGTAAAATGTTTCAGTGATGATATTGGAATGGAATTCAGATTGTATAAAAGTGCTAAAACCACAATTATATGAGGATCACTACAACAAACTTCTATTAGCTTTGACTCTGGGGTAGAGCAACAAGGAGCTTATAAGTACCTGGGTGTAAATGAAAAAAGAAATAAATATTGCGAAAAGTTTACTATAAGAGGGTGTGACTAATATTGAAAACTGAGTTGAATTCCCAGTACAGAATTATGGCTATCAATAGCCTTGCTATCCCAGAGGTGAAATATAGTTTCAATATCTTGAACTGGACTCAACATGGCATCAGACGAATGGATTCTAAGACACGAAAGTTTCTTTCTAAGCATAACATGCATCATTCAAAGGTTGATATAGACCGTCTATACATACCCCCGTAAAGAAAGTCTTATTCAGCTAGAATTGTCATATAAGACAGCAGCTATAGGCTTAGTAACATACATGGAAACAAGAAAGGACTGGATGATACAATTAGTCAAATAATACGAAAACGGAAAGAAAAAATATTCAGTCATGAAAGAAGGTTGTAAATACAAACGAGATTTACATCTAGAAGATTCTGTAGAAAACAAACAAAAAAAAAAACAAGAACCAACTGTTGCAGCAAAAATTATGGAAAAAAAAACAAAGATAAAGCTTTTGAACAGATGAAACAACATTGGTAAGACAAATCTCTGCATGGCCAATATCCAGAACGAGGCTAATAAAGACGATGATGTTAAATTTAACACTCATCGATAGTTACCAGCATCTGGGTTAAAGACTGAATCAGAATACTTTATTCTTGCAGTGCAAGATGTTTCATTAGAAACATTTAGGTAAATATCATGCATAATAGTGTGGATCCAAAATGTAAGCTTTGTAACAGATATCAGGAAACCATAATCAATCTAATCCCATGTTCTGTACTTGCACCAAACGAATATAAAAATCGTCCCGATAGAGTGGGACAATACTTACACTGGACAATGTACAAACACTTTGGAAAAGATGCTAATAAACACTTGTATGAACATCAACTAGCATCAGTTACAAAAAAAGAAGACATCACAATTCTATGGAATTACACCATATTTACAGACAGAAAAATTGAAGGAAATAAGCTGGACATAATTATCAAAAACCGAAACAAAGAAAAACCTGCCTACTAATTGATATGGCTTGCCCAGCGGACTGTAACATAACAAGCAAGGAATTTGAAAAACTATCGAAGTATACAGACCTAGAAATCGAAATAGAAAAAAAAATTGTAAATTGAAAACAAGAATAGTACCAGTCATAATAGGCGAGCTTGGAATGCTAAAAACGGGACACAACACATTGAAAAAATCCCTGGAAATCCCAACTTAAGAGACATACAAAAAATTGCCTTGATATATACCACCCACACACTAAGAATTTTGCCCATGTAACGCTAGTGATATTATAGTGAAATTATGAAAATTAGAAAAACAAATTTAGCCATAATAACACACCACTACCTGCCTTAGGTCTTCCCTCAGACTTGGTAGGTCATTTGACCATAACAAAAATCCAATTATTATTATTATTATTATTATTATTATTATTCAAGGATCTTGAAGTAGAAATCTCAAAAATGTTGTACGTTGGAGCCCTTGGATTGATTGGAAGAGGTTCCGATAGACTCATTGAAGTGATCCCTGTTAGCCAAAGTTTTAAAGAAATACAAAACGATCACTCACAAGTAGAGCTCACACCTTACGAAGTGCTTTATCTATGTAAAATATGTGTGATCTTAGAGGTTTTTTGTTTTGTTTTGTTTGTTTTTTACCTCAAAAATGCACAGTGGAAAATACTATGATGCCATTTCTGACCTTATGTCTCTGGTCGGGACCCGAAAAGAAATGAGTATACAGCAGAAATCAAAAGAAATAATAATAATAATTATAATAAATGCTGGAATATTGATAGGTTTGGCTGCCACCTGGTGTGAAAAATAATGATTACAAAACAATAACAAATAATACTGAGGAGTATGTGTTAGTAATGATTATGTGTTTTGTCACTTAACTTAATACTGGGGGAAGTGATGGAGAATGCGTAATAATATTTGATAATCTCGGAATACCTATCACTCACTGACATACAACAGATTGTGTTCATATTACATAATCAGAAAAAACTTTCAATGTAATACGATCAATATCTTCTTAAGTAAAACTTCCTTTACATCAGGTTTCAGGTTAAAAAAAATAGTAAAGGGTTGTATCAAACAGAAAATCGGTAAAACTGCAAATAATAATAACAATAATAATAATGTGGCACATGAGTACATCAACAATTCCAACTGTAGCTGGAGCCCACAGATTGATTGGAAAAAGGTTCCAATAGACTCAATGAAGGGATTCTTGGTAGTTCATGCCGTAAAGCATTACAAAGAATTGTATTCAGAAGTACAGCCAACAACAACAACAACAATAATAATAATAATAATAATAATAATAATAATAATAATAATGATAATAATAATAATAATAATTTAAATACTATTATTTATTATTTTAAAAGTATTGATGGTGCGAAGTGGAAGGAAAAGACGTATTCAAGTCGAGAACGTCGTGAGAGAAACATGACCAACTATTTAACATGTAATTTCATGAATAATTTGGAAGAACAACGGATAGATAGTCGGACCATGAAACTACTCAAGAATGGTTGAAGCACGGTGACATAAAAAGAAGAAATGATAGTGTAATCATGACTGCGCAGAAACAAAACTTACATATTAAAGCCATTACAAGCAATGTGTACCACACTACAGTAACCCGTGTGTAGGCTTTGTGGAGAGAATATCATACATATGAGCAGCGGCTATAAAAAGCTGGCACATAAAGAATACAAAAACGATATGACTGTATTGGCTTTAATTTGCCCTAACCCTTGTGTAAATAATAGTAGCTACAACCTGTTCGAGAAATGGTTCGATCAAGTACCATAGAGAATAATAGGAGAATTTAAACCAAGGAGTGTCTGGTACTATGACTTTCAAGCAGATCGTGTTATTGAACACCTAGGGCCAGATATAGTCTCCCCTAAGCACAAATGAAAATAAATGCTAAATAACTGATGTAACCATACCTACTGAATAGAAGATTAACAGGAATGCAAACCGAAAATATCAACAACTACACTGATCTGAAGGTTGAGATTGCCAGACAACAAGAACAACTGAATATTGAGATTAATGCTGGATCTGCTGTTAATTTATCTCTAATGAAAAATCAATGATACTATTAGTGTTGATATTCATAGAATAATCATACTAATAACAGTACTGAGAATTATGCTGAAATAATAATGGGACTTGCTGACATTTGATATCCGGCGAGACCTACAGAATTCTATTGATAAGAAAACAAATTAATAGTCTTGTAGGTAACAATGTGTGTTTGTATTGAAATGGTATTACAAATGAAGTTTACAGGCAATTTAAGTTTGAATATATATATTTTTTTATATTTTGCATATATACATTTAAATGTCTACAAACGGTTACAAACAAGCACGTAGACACACAGAAAAAATATAATGACGCTAAAAGCTACTTGATTGGTATTCAATGGATAACAAACTCATTTTAAAAAAAGATCAGACTGAAAACAGAAAGAAGACGAGATAGAAAAGTTTGCTGGTAAAACATGCTAGAAAACCACACAGTGACGGTCGTCATGGAAGCAGTAAACACCTAATAACTAATTATTATTATTATTATTATATAAATTCATTTATTCTTTACAAATATATATATTCATGCGAATTTGTGTGTGTGTGTGTGTGTGTGTGTGTGTGTGTGTGTGTGTGTGTGTGTGTGATGATTTTCAGTGGTTTTTATTCGTGGGTTTACAAGCAAGATACGTTTACAAAGTAAATAATAATAATAATAATAATCATAATAATAATACTGTCACCCAAATCCAAAGTAGAAACAATGGCGAAATATACAGTTAATCTTAGGATCAGCTTCACGAATCGCAAGCTATAAATCACACAATAAGCGAAAGTAAAACAAAAGGAACACTCCTGCTCCACCATGTCCAATTTTGTCGTGTTCCGACTTGCTATTATACTGTTTGTATTAATACTTAGTTTCTGAGATTGGCTTAAGCGAGTGCATTTATCGATAACGACTTAGTCGTAACTTTTGTCATAGCGACCTCTCCAATCTGAAAACTGGCGCCTGTAGCTAATGAGGAATTTTGAAGTAGCGACACTATACTTCAGATTTTGTGCATTAAAACATACTTGAACCAAATGACCTCGAGGACCAAATGTTGTGCATATTAAAATATGTGTCAGCGTATGTAATGCATATGTGAAAATGGGTGGGATTAGAATGTCTTAAAATGTGTTATTGTCTCAATGTCCAGTAACTAAATACTTTTTTTCCTGCAGGGCGTAAGCGATCATGGCTCTCCACGTATTCTTTTTCTTTATTATGAATGTATTTCCCTACGTCTTAGGCAAAATAATAGTGGGTTTCCGTCGGCTTCATGGATTTTACTTCATAGTAATCACTACTTCACACTGGTTGCCATCCAAAAACTTGAAGGTTCAATCTACACGTTTATTTAACCCATATTTGGATTGAAAAAAGTGATGGCTCCATACCTTTTCCAAAGGCATTGGTGCAAAAATGAACGCAATATACTGCGCAGGAATTTTAACTCTGCTTGTTGATAACCCTTACGCTACCCACAGTCGATAAAGCAGGAGTGAAAACTCAACAAGTAAATAATGACTGGCCACTCTTATCCGAGAATTCCCGGTCCCTGTTACAGACGCCTACTCAATTATATTTTGTGCGTATTCAACACTTACAAAGCCCAACTGCGGTTTATACTCCAACTATTCTGAGCGGACATTAGTTACAGTTTCTGGGAAAGAGCGCGTTATCAACAAGTCTAGCACGCTCAAACCCTCAGTCACGATGATTTGTGATTTCGTGCTAGCACAACCACCGACGACTCCCAAGGGTTCTGTCTACCCAATTTCACTCACAAGGCTTTGGTCAACCTGTGTTATGGTTTTCAGGCACTTTCCAAAGGTGCCGCACGCTTGGATTGCCTCCCCAAGACCGATAATATCAAAAGGTCACCTTCCTGATAAATCGACCTTGGTGAGATTCGAACACGGGTCTGATGGTCAGAAAGTGAACATTCTAACCACCCCATATAAATGAAAAATATTAAGCATAATAATGCGCTTAGGATAATTGTAAAGAAATTTGAACAGCTATGGGTTAAATGGTATAATATAACGGGCTTGTCAGCCTTAGCAACCAGTCTATGAGAAAAATTCTTGAGGCTAATAACTCCGTCCCGTAAAAACCTATATTCTAAGAAAACCACAACAGCTATAAGAAGCATGTTGAGAGCTGTGGGCCCAATTATTCTGGTGAGCCTGTGAGACTTGAGCGAGTGAATGAATGAGTGAGAGAGTACATCACACTCAGGCACATACATACACACACACACACACACACACACACACACACACACATACACACACACATACACACATATATATATATATATATGTGTGTGTGTGTGTGTGTGTGTGTGTGTGTGTGTGTGTGTGTGTGTGTGTGTGTGTGTGTGTGGCAGGTATGCAGAAAATAGAAAAGTTTTCTAAACTAGATTCCTAAAATTTCGCTTGAAGATGAACGGGACTAAACACCTCAATTCAACTTAATTTTAATAATTATTTGATGGTTTCGGCTCTCGTTTTTGAAACATGAGAACTCTTATGTAGCGAAGGAATCATATTTTTAAACAAAAAATTATTATTATATATATATATATATATATATATATATATATATATATATATAAGTAAAGGATTGTTGTATACGGAATAGATTCCAATAACCAACAAATACTATTCTTAAAAGAGTGCTCAATATAGAGTAGAACAAATATAAAAACCCTTTATTATACATTCAGTACCATCACTTGATAAAACAACAGAAGTGTTGAAACAAAATGGCTATTTTTGTAGTGATTTTCTAACATATTTATGTTATAATTTTCGAATAAATAATTATATATATATATATATATATATATATATCGCGGACAGGCGCATGCACATATGCACACACATGCGCGGACAGGCGCATGCACATGCAGATTCAGATGCACATGCACATACACATGCACACGCACAATAAAAGAAGAAGAAAAAAATCAACCTTGCACCAATGAAAAGTCAGTAATTATCTTTTTAACCCAATGTAAAACTGATAAAAACCGAGAATATAAACAGTTAATTGCTGATATACACGACATGATGCTAAAATGTTCTCGGTGAAGCCCATTTCTCAAAATGTGGCCGAACATCACCATTGTTATATTTTAAAAATAATTTAACAACACATAAACTAACTCGCAGTTATTCAGTCGCCTAAATTCAAAATCTTGATTCAAATTTTAATTACTTGAATTATCACTGAATATTGAGATCGACTGATGCTGAAAACAATAACTATTTGATAATATAATCCGTGATTATAATAAATAACTTCCTGCACTCTTATTGATTAATTTTGAGATATTTGTACAAACCGAATTAATTTTATTCCTCTCACTTTTTTTTCTGAAATGAAGTTTGTACTTTATTATATGCATAATATTCCAGTATAAATTTGATAAATTAATTAGGGAATTCTGGAAGAATTTTTCCTGAATTATTTCTTAATTAATTCTATTTAAGTCTTAATAATTTTATGAACAGTGTTGCTTAAGTGCCTCGGGTTAACCCGTGTTCATGAGTTCGACTTTTAAATTGGATAGTGAAATTAATAAACTAAGATTATTTTAAATAACAAATAAACGATAGCACAAAAAATTACCTCTTAAAAATTAATTAATATCAGTATATCTCCTAGAAAGGAGGGAATTGAATAAAAAATAATCTTACAATAAAGCGTTTGGATCGAATTTTCTGAAAGGTTATTAAATAAGTTAGAACCCTGAAGAAAGTTGAAAGGTAAACACTTCAAACTGCGTGACTATGACAACTACTACAAGGAGACTTTACAAAAGATTAATGTATTATAGTATATCAAATGTGCTTTTTACAAACCCTTACAACAAAGTTTATTTCCTGTACATATGTAATGTCTATATTTAACTCATCTGTACTACCAGTAGTTTTGATACATCTAGCATATCATTATCAATACTATACAGCTCTACATTTTGTTTCAGATACTATAACGATAGATACGGAGATTTTGCCAATATTAAAACGTTATTCTGATTGAAAAATCCAGCAAATGGAAGGAAACAATATATAACCGTACTGCCTAAAAGTCACACACACACACACACACACACACACACACACACACACATACATACATATATATATATATATATATATATATATATATATATATATATATATATGAATTGGGATCAAATACAGATCAAATATGTGTCAGAATCCAACAGAATGAGAAGGAAACTTTTGTAAATCTAACATGTTTGACTTTTATTAAAGTTTTATATACATACATGTATATATATATGTAAGTCTGTGTGTGTGTGTACATGTGTGTGTGTAACAAATATTGTTTTTCAAAAGAGCAGAATAAAAAGTTATTTATAGTTATAGATCTCGATATCAAAGGATAAACTATTAATAAATAAATTAATCATTTTACAATCACGTTTTCTGACCAGCGGATCCACAAATCTTATTTTTGAGAAATGAACATTAATTTTATTATTATTTTATTTTCTTTGATTTCTGGCGTGTACACATTTCTTTCCGGGTCTTGCCCAGAGACCTAAAGTTAGAAATGGCATCATGACATTTTCCACTAAAAAAAAAATAAATAAATAAAGATATTTTACATAAATAAAGCCCTTCGTAAGGTGTGGGCTGTGCTTGTGAGAACAATTTTTTGTATATCTTTGAGGCATGGACTTCCAGGAATCCCTTCAATTAGTCTACTGGAGTCTTTTCCAACCAATCCGAGGACTCCAACTACAACAGGGATTGTTGATGTTCCCATGTGCCATGTTTTGAGATTTCTATTTCTAGGTCCTAGTATTTTCATAGCTTTTTGAAGATCTTCAAAGATATATTGCAGTCCGTAGGGACTGCCATATCAATAAGGAGGCACTTTTATTGTTTGCGGTCTCTAATAACAGATAATGTCTGGGTGGTTAGCTTTGATTGTTCTGTCTGTGTGTCTTGTATAGTCCCATAGAATTATTACAGGTCCTATCTCCGTAACCGGTTCTGGGTGCTGTTCATACCAATTTCTTTTTAATTTCATTCCCGTAGAAGTTGTAGATTTTCCAATGCAGATATTGGCCAACTCTGTCATGGCAGGTTTTATATTCAGTGTGTGCCAATACCGCACAACCTTATACAAGATGATCAATTGTTTCTGGATATTTAACACAGAATCTATATTTTGGACTAACACAATAGTGTGCTTGATAATTTCTAGTTAACAAGCACTGATCCTGTGCAGCAAGGATAAAACCTTCGGTTTCAGCTTTTAACCCTGCACTACGTAGCCACTGATGGGTACGGGATTTGCTTACATCAGCTTGTTTGGTACGGGCAGAGTATTGGCCATGAAGCAGTTTATCTTGCCATTGTTTCTGTATCTGGTCGGTTGCATTTGTCTTTGCTTGCATTTTTATGTATTTTGCAGCTTCAGTCGGTGTATTGTGCTTTACTTTTCTGCACCCATTTGAAACTGCATTTTGAACTTGTTGGCTTCTTTTAATACGGAATAAAGATGCTTAATACTGTCATATTCTTTGACACTTATCATCCAGTTTTCTGTAGTTTCCAGGTATCTTTGAAGGCCAATTGTTGTAGTTTTGTAAGACAGTTCTAGTTGAACTAATCCACTGCCTCCTTCGTATTTGGGCCCATACAGACGATCAATATCAGCTTTGGGATGATGCATGCGGTAGCAAGTGAGAAACTTTCCCGTTTTGGCGTTCATTTGCTTAATGTCTGCTATTTTCCTTTCATTGTCTTGACCCCAAGCTTCACAGTATCTGCTAAAGCTGTGGCGTATATGATATTGTTAACTTCTGTGATATTTCCCGGTGGTTTATTCATTAACAGTGTTTCCAGAGCAGCGTTGTTTATTTGCACAGTGGTCTTATTGGACTTCGTCATATGAATTTTGGGGAGCTGGTCTCTGTCTAACAATTGTGTAATGGTTACTCGCTGAGTACTTGAATGACGTGGTTTTTCGCTTTTTCAAGGAAATCCAACTTAATGTAATCGGAGTCATCTTCACTGATAGATTATTGTTAATATAAACTTTTATTTATGTTCAGTGTTACATTTTTAATAGTTTAAATATTTTTTATTTCACTTGTACTTTTTCGAAGCATTGATTTCATGATAATTTTAGATATTGTTATAGACGTTTCAGCCAACTACCATCTGAACATCTTCTGTTTTGTATTATTCTCGCTGATATGAATTATCTTAAGTGATTATTCTATTATTTTGTTATTCCGTTTCTTGTTCTACTGAACCAGTGTGTATTATTTCACTACCTGATCCATTTAATTAACCAACGTCCCGAATGATATCAATAGTGTGTTTTTGAAGTCTTCGTATAAAATCTCAAATGGTTTCCACAATTTTTGTTATAAGAGTAGGCCCGTACTGCTTGTAAGATAATTGCTTTTTTATTTAGAGATTATATGTAATAATAATAATTATTATATGTGCCCAGATCCAAAGGAAGCAGATGATTAGTTCGACTAGAACTGTCTTACAAAACTACAATAATAGTTCTTCAAAAATACCCGGAAACTACAGAAGACCGGATGATGATCTGTGTCAAAGAAATTTTATTCAACAAATTCAAAAATTAATTTCAAGTGGGTGAAGAAGTGTAAGTAAAACTTAATAGACATACTGCAACAGAACCTAAAAAGAAAGCAGAAACAGATGCAATGTACCAAATGCAGAAAAGAAGGTAAGATAAGCATCTTCATGGTCAATACTCTGTTCGTAACACACAAGATGATGTAGACAAACTTCGTACCCATTACGTGGTTTCATAGTGCAGGGTTAAAAGCTGAAATCGAAGGTGTTATTCCAAAGAAATAATAATATTCCAAGACAATAATAATAATAATATTTATAATAATCAGCACGAGAACAATAGTTCAAATAAATCGAATAAATCAAAATATAATTTTTATCTTGTTTTTGCATTAGACAAACGTTATTTAGTTGTAATATGTCTAAGAACTGAATACATTGATCATTATCAAAAACAGAATCTTATAGTTTTCAAATACAAGATAATTTCTTTTGAGAAAAATATATTTCATCCTAATAACTGATATATTATATATCAGGTCATCCCATAAGTTCTGTCCGAATTTTAACTTTTTGTTAAAATGAACGAAATTTAATCAGTATTTTATAATGTCTAATGGAGCTGAACATTATTTTTATGTTTAGATGCATCTAAACTGATCAAGTTTTATTTCAGAGAACAATAAAATTAAATTTTGCTTGATTAAAACGCTGCTAACATGGAAGTACCCAAGAATCATTTAAGGTACATAATGCTTTATGAGTTCAAGAAAGGAAACTCAGCAGCCGAAGCGGCTAGAAACATTCACTCAGTTTATGGAGAGGAATGTGTGAATAAAAGAACTTGCAGAAGATGGTTTGCAAAATTCAGAGGTGGAGATTTCACCCTTGAAGATGAAGATCGAACCGGACGTCCAGTTGAGTTTGATGAAAAGCTTCTTGAAGCAGCCCTTGAAGAAAATACTGCTTTATCAGTTGAGGAATTGGCAGGGGTTCTCAGTTCAAACCATCCCGATCTTGCTCCTTCAGATTACCATTTATTTCGTAGCTTACAGAATAATTTGGAAGAAACAGCTTTTGTAACACAGGAAGAGGTTAAAACTGACATTTGTGAGTTCTTCGAATCAAAGCCAAAAGAATTTTACAGTAATGGAATTAGTAAGCTTATTAATAGATGGAAGGAAGTCATAGATAATCATGGAAAATACATTGTTGATTGAATCTGTAATTAAATGTAACATTTGGTCACTTGTTTTCTTTATTCAAAATCGGACAGAACTTATGGGATGACCTGATATATTCACTGCTTAATAAATACATCGTTTACGACCATATATATATTGCTTGCAACCGGCTCTCATATGAAGCCATTAACATGTGATAAATTCGATTGTAGAAAGTACTGACAGACACGAAGGTGCTGTGATGTTTTGTCAAAAAATAACTCAACATGAATCGTGAAAAATAGGAAAACTCGATATTTCGAATGCAATGATTATACAGTAAACAAATTCTCTCAAAAGTATCTCAGTCTCAACTGATTAATCTCTCTGGAGAATACCTATTCATTGTGCATGTACAGCCATTCACGAAATATTAAAATGCCAAGATACTGTACACTATATATATATATATATATATATATATATATATATATATATATATAATAAGTCAATTTGATTGATATATATATATATATATATATATATGTGTGTGTGTGTGTGTGTGTGTGTGTGTGTGTAAAAGCAGTCAATTGCTGATACCCACTGACGAATGGACGGACAGGGACGTCTACTGAACTCCAGAGTCGGGATGATAAATGTAACATTAATCAGCTAAATGATAACTTTTTACTTTTATTCATCTGATATATATATATATATATGTGTGTGTGTGTGTGTGTGTGTGTGTGTGTGTGTGTGTGTGTGTGTGTGTGTGTGTGTGTGTGTGTGTGTGTGTGTGTGTGTGTGTGTGTGTGTGTGTGTGTGTGTATAATACTCTTTCACAATACGATTTTTCCTTATTCTTACGTTTCTGTGTCTTTTCAATAGTAGTCTTATTTTAGTAGTAGTAGATGAAAGTAAATCATCCTGCAACTGCTGGCGAATAACCATTGGATTTTGTCTAATTTAACGCATTAATTTCCTCGGAAATCTTAATGAAATTTTCATTGAAGCACCTGCTCTTCTTTGGTTTTCAAAAGTTTTGAGATTTTTATACTTTGGAATGAATGAACTAATGGTAGTATATGGAATATTCAGGTTGTTAGAGATTTTCCTGTAACTTTTACATTCTTTCCAGAGTTTAACAATCATTTCTTTTTGCGAATTCTTTACCTCTTGCCATGATGAAAACCTTCTTTCATGAATATCAATTACAGAATGTTATGTTTGCATATTTTGGCTAAAAATAATTACTGATAACATCATTGAAACATTCTAGAACATTCCATTTGAATAATATACAGTATAAAAGCAATTTAAAAGCTTTAGAATCTGAAATTTGCATTGTACGAATACTTTTTCATCCATTAATATGGATACACAGGATTTATTTCTGTTAAATCAATTTCTTTCTGTTTTATCTGCATATTTAGTTATTATGCATCTTTGTACAGGTAATTAGATGAAAATGATGTTTATTCTTTAGTTGGAAATACAATAAATTAAAAATTTGTATGTGTACGAATATTTGTTTCGCCCCAACCCATATATGTGTGTGTGTGTGTGTGTGAGAGAGAGAGAGAGAGAGAGAGAGAGAGAGAGAGAGCAAGAGAGAATAAAGTAACAACTACACTTGAAACTGAAAATAGAAGAAAATTATAATGAGGCAGAAATGAAAAAGTATTAACAAATAAAACAATAAATAAAATGAATGCTTTATTTCTAAGCGTTTGTTCGTAAATTTCATGACAGAGTAATTGTGAGTTCAATCCCTGGGTCGGGCAGTGAGTACTTAGACTCAGTGGAAATGGGCGAACAATAACTGAGCAGTACTAAATAAGAAGTAGATGAGATATCCCTGGACATGGTCACCGGAAAGAGGTTAACCAAATCTACAACATTGCAATCTCATTAAAACTTTATACAGAATTTTAATCGATTACAGGTGTAATCGAATCTTCTGCTTCTTCAATTAAATATTTTAACTTCTGGGGTGTTTCGTGTTTTCTATTGTAAATCACATTCGTAATATGTCCTCCCCACACACAAAAAATGTAGCGTTATATCAGAATACCTTGCTGTCCAAATCAATGATCCTGCAATCTCAATCCATTGATTTGAGGATTTTTGCAATTTTTTCCTATTGTGAAATAAAATAAAATAAAATAAATAGTAAAAATTTCAAATTTTAGGCGGAGACATTAGAAGTATAGAACTGTAGTAGAATTTAGAAGGAACCGGAAACCCTATCCTAAACTGAAACAAGGGATAAACCTCTACTCCTATTCAAAAAACCAGGCAGGTGTACGAATCGGGTAATTCTTCAATTATGAAGAATCAGGCTAGCATCGATGCTATTACTGCTTAAAATGACAGTTTTTTCGCTTTCCATTTATTTTTTCCTCTTTTTTCACTTTCCTCCTATTCACCCAACTTCAACTCTCCATTATATAATAATAATAATAATAATAATAATAAAAATTAAGGTAAATAAAATTAGAAGGGAAGCAATGAGCTTCTATCAATAGGGGTGACACAAATGCATGTATTTTGGCATTTTATTTAAAAGTCTGTCACACCGTAAAATAAGTTCATTTAATTATGGATTCAATACCATATTAGCTTCTTATTTAAATTTAAATGCAAGCACTTAGCACTGAACTAAAATTGCTTTTCATCATATATATATATATATATATATATATATATATATATATATATATATATATATATATATATATATAGTATGTCTTCCAGGACGTGGCTCTCCACAGATTTTGCTGCTCTAACTTTGGACTTTTACCCATCCCTCTTTCTCTTTATTTTGCCACTCATTCACACAGACACGTTAAATAGGATACTCGCCATTTTCCACTGCTTCCCTGACCTTTACTGTGCCAGGTGAGTGTTAAATTCTCTAGGCGCTCTTTCCTCATTATATGTCTCAGAAATTTCAGCTGTTTCTTTTTTTATTGTATTTCTTATACTTTTTATTTTCTTTAAACTTTTTACGGTAGAACTACAATTTCAGCATTTAAATATATATTAAATATTGTTTATCAATCAATGCTCGATAAATGTTATTTCAATGATTTAATTCTCTGTGAACAAAAAGAAAGAGAATTTATATCTGTCAATCTGTCATCAAATGAAATATTACTATCTCTTTCCCATAGTAGTTGTTACGTTTCGTATATGAAATGTACAAACTATTAAAAATTATATTTCGTTAATGTTTTTATAGCTAAAACCTATCAGTTTTTTAATTACTTTTTACTTCAATTTTTATAACAATTTATAAATTACTTATCGTAATGTATTCGGATTAACATAAAATTAAAATATCTGTTAATATTTTCTGTATAAATTTATGAGAAAGGATTTAGCAATATTTACATTGTTTGCATTCAGACAAATGTCTTCATCGTTGTTTTTATCATAACGCTTGCGACCGTTGTGCTCACTTGCCTTCTTTATGTAGACACACACACACACAAACATATATATATATATATATATATATATATATATATATATAAGGAATATTATTTTAAAAAGCGCATTACTCTATATGGATATAGTAAGAATATTTAATTATGATTTATTACAAAAAGAAATTAAAAAAACAGCCAACGTTATCCTTATCAGCAACAACTCTCCAGTGAAATCCAAATTATACAAGATTAATATTAATTATAAATTCAAATGCCCAATAGGGAAGTATGTTAATAATGAAAACAAATACATGAATACTTACGTCGAACATACTGCTACTATGTTATCAGAACAACTGACATTGCATCTTTCGGGTTATATCTCTATAAGGACCCATTAAAATTCAAGCAAAAACACAAATTTCTATATGCGAAATACATGTAAACGCAAACAAAATACATGCTTAAAACCGTAGAAAACTTTTACAATAATATATCCTAACTATAAAAATAACATCAACCACGAACATGGCCATAAATAACTGGGTGTGTTTCGGAATTAAAAATTTATCTACGTATCATCAACCTACACACCATTTGCAATAGCATTACAAAATAGCTAATAGATTTGCAGAAAGCTTTCGAAACGAACAATCATTCGGACAATTTCCATATGCACAAATCTCTGGTTTGAACACAAGAAAATACCATAAAAAAGTAACATTTATTTTGTCAGTCTCATTGTTTTTATATGTTGCTATAGCCAGTTTCTCTTACTTGCATAGCCTACACGTATTCTCGACTATTATGTTAGTCTTTAAATTTTATAAAATGCTTCATTTAATGCTTGGACTTTTGCTATGTTTCTCCCTAAATTTCCAATAATAGTTTCGTACTGTACCTATGCTCCGGAATTCTAAAAGATGAAGTGTGATTGTATCACCTCCTCTTGAAATGACCCTCAGTACATCCGATGTGTTTTTCCGTGCTACTATTTTCACCTTCCACTTCGGCACAATATTCAGTTCAGTACGGCATAATCCATTTAAAGGACAGTTATTTTTGTCCTGCAATTGCATAAGGTCGTATTCTCGCCTTTTGTAGCTTTATATTTCTGCTATTCATTCTTTTTATGATGTTGCCCATACAGCTTGTGCAGCTATAACTTAATTTGACTATATTTTTCCCACTACTTCCAGTTTCGAAGTGCATAAGTTGTTGAGTTCCGTGTAGTTGATTTGCAGAACAAACCATCTGAGGAGACTGTAGAGGTCGAAACTACAGTAGCTTTCATCCGTTTCAAATATTAAACAGCTCTGCAAGTCTGGTTTTCCGACTTTGTATTGAGCACTTTTAATACGTTCAGTTTTAACAAATATTTTATTATTTGTGTTATTCTAGAATATATATATATGAGATAATGATTAACGATATATATTCTTATATATCAAAAACAGAATTGGGGAAATTGTATGACAAAGTGGAAAAAGTTTTCTTGTGACGCGTTTCGTCGTTCAGGACTTAATCGGACTAATTTATTATGTTGGTAGGACTATATATGCGCATTACAGGGGTGCTGAGAATTTTAGAGAGTTTTTTTTTTTTCATCTACCCAATTTAACGTCTTTTCTTTTTCTTTCCATCACTTTTGTAAGTAGCTATTCCACACTGTGATATTAGAAGATCTCTCAGGAATAGTGAAATATTGTAAGAGCCAGAGCACAAATATATTGTAGATGACTTTGCGATTAAAGCATTCTCTAGACGTTTACGTCGTAGTGAATTATTTTCTCCTTTGATCAGAGTAGCAATTTTTATCGGTGGGCAACCAACGCATTTGATGTATTATTTTGTAAAACGTCCCTTTTATGTTCATATAATCTTTTATTTAGATTCCTTGAGGTTTCTCGTATGTATTTTTGTGACAAATATTACAGACGATAGAGTAAACTCTTCCTTCAGGTTTTAGCTTATTGTTTTGTTTAGTATTGACCAAGACTTTTATTGTTTTGGATGTAGTAGTAACACATTTTATGTTCAGTCATCAAAGTCATCTCACTGATAAATCGACTATGAAATTTCTCGATTTTTCTTTTTTATATGCAATTATCATTGGTGCAAGCTTTTTGTTTTGGGTCTTATTTCATAGTGTATGTGTGCGTTCGTGTGCGTGCGCCCATGCACCCGTTCCTTTCGTTTTTCACTTTACACTCACCCTTTAACCTTTTCTCTCTTCTTTTTCATTATCCTCTTATCATTCAATTGTTGCCATTTGCCTTCCGGTTTTTCTAAACAGGCTGTGGTTATAAATTTTTGAGCGTTCTAGTCTTTTCTTGAGTTAGGAAAATTGTAATTCACTTTTTACTTAAATAATTAATTTTAATGCTTAAATAATAAAGTAAATATTTATGTATGTCTTCACTTGGTCATCGTGTGTGAGTGTGCGCATGTGTATGTGTGCAGGTGTGTTACAAATAGGTTTCTCTCTCTTTTTCTCTTTCTCTCTCTCACTCTTTTTCTCTCTCTGTGTACATATATATATAGCCGCAAATGTGTTTTATATATATATATATATATATATATATATATATATATATATATATATAAAGCCGCAAATGTCTTTATAACTAAAATGTTTTTTATTTAATTTTTTAAAATATATATTATAATTTATTTTACATATTTTTGCTACACGTGTTTCATGTCTTGTGGCCGTCATCAGGCGTAGAATGGTTATTTCCACATATTGTTTCCACATATTTTTTTTCCCTATGTTTAACCATTGTCTTTTGTGTGTCGTAGTAATCCAAATTCTTCTTGGACTGGCGGAGAAAATATTCCTCTGCTTAAAGGGTAATAAAACAATTAGGATTGGTCAGAAAAAGATGGAAAGAAGGAGTTCTTTGTTTTTATTGTTTATGACGTCTGTATCTTTTTAAACTTATCTCCGTTTTTGTGTATTGTGTGTGTGTGCTTTTAGTTAATAACGTGTTTTATCCGGGATAGAGAAAGATAGAGACAGACATACAATGCATTCACACATACCCGTATATATATATATATATATATATATATATATATAGAGAGAGAGAGAGAGAGAGAGAGGAGAGAGAGAGAGAGAGGAGAGAGAGAGAGATTGCTTTCATTAATTTAAGGAAGCCGCTAAAGCATTAATGTTTTAAAGCATAAAGGGAAATTTACCATTGATGTGCAGATGAATGTTAAATTTTTGTCCGTTTATCTTTCAGTTAAGAATGAATTTTTATGAATGTAATCATTTTTAGATGTTAAAACGAATAAACATTGGAAATAAATAAATTCCGCGAACGCCAACTTAGATTTGAAATTGTAAAAAATATGATAGCATATATTTTGTCCATCCCATTCACGCACAAAAACACACAGACAAAAACAGACTACATGTGCATATAGATACACAAATATCCAGGTGCATACAAAAAGGTTTTAATATTTCCATGTCTATTACCATCATCCACATAAAATTATCTATAAAGAGAGATGAAAGCAATTCATGACAATGTTTTTGTAGTTAATCAATATTCGATTATGAGACAATCAAGTCTCTTTGATTTTGTTAATACTTTCATGTTTATTGTTATAATATTGTTTACATACAGAAATAATGAAAGAAACTTTTATAAATATCCTTGAAATTAATAAGTATTTCATTAATACTGTTTTTTTATATTTGCGACTGATCATCATCGCAATATTATTTCTGTATAAAAAGGATGAAAGCAATTCTGAAAAACATCCTTGTAGTTTATCAATATTGATTAACAATCAAGTCACCTTGTATTTTTCTTCTTTGCATATATTTATGGATTAAAGTGCTCAATATCAGGGATACCCCGTACATGAATATAAAGCCATAAGTGGCCATTGAATTCAACACCCAGCTGCGACAGTCTGCTTCAAGCTTATACGCAATCGTCAGGTCATAAGCGTTGTGTTTTGCTCGACTATTTATATATACAAATCAGTGATGCATTGTGGGCAGTCTATTGTATTGTTCTAACGATTATTTTTATGGGCGGTAATGATTATATTTCGAATCATTCTAAGGGCTATTAGGTGGAAATAATTGTGGATCTGGGTGCAGTTTACGGGCTATTTATAGTGTTGTTTGTTAACTTTTTATTTATTATTGATAATTTTATTGTTGGTTGTTATTATTGCGTTCAAATATGTTTATGTCTGAATTCGTGGTTTCCTAATTTTTCGTTTATTTTTTATTGGTTTGGATTAATTTATTTTACTTATTTTTGTTTATTTATTTTATTTTTATTCTTGTTCGGTTTTAGTTCTCAATTTTTAAGTAACGTAGCAAAAATTTGTTTTCTTGTCTGCATTTTGAGATTAATTCTGATCGTTTATTTAGTAGTTTGTATTGGTCTGAGAAGATAATTATAGTTATTTACAGTTTTGTATTTATTGTTGTTATATATAGTGTATTTGGGCAGCAATCCCTGTTTTACATTATTTACATTATTCGGACTGTTGTCCTCATCTTTGTCGCCATATTTATCAAAACGTTTCGGCCGTTGTACGCTCCGGCCTTCTTCAGGTGATTGGAATGTCGAACTGAACCTTTTATTTCGCTCACTGGCCATGTTTTGATGGATGTCAGTTATCAGTTATCTCCTGTTAATTTCCATCTGAAAGTTCTCCACCGCCTTAACCGGGTATTGAACTCACACTTTGGGTCTTGTCACTGGATCTAACCAACGGCTTTTATCCACTGTGCCATGTGTCCTTGAGGACATCTGGGTATGAATTTCTGGTTATTATAAACCTAATGACTTCAGCAACCATTTTTACCAGTGCTCATATTGAAATTTTTGCTGTTATCATTGCATGTTTTTACCAGAGCTCATATAGCAACTTTGTTGTTATCATTGCTTTTCTCTGGCACTCCTTATTACTGGTTCCCATATTTTATTTATTTCTATGCTTGGTCGGCTCAGGAGATTTTTGTGGCCTAGCATATGTGCTGATTCCTTAAGTTTATGAATTTTCCAATGGTGTTCCTTGTCTATGATCTCAACATGATCCCACAGAGGGCGGTGATCTCCCTTCTCTCTCCATATGTAGTCATCCACGCTTGATTTTTCTACTTGTTACAGCTTTCTCGTGTTCTTGAAGCCTTACCTTGAGGGGGCGACCTGTCTCTCCTTTATATTCCTTTCCGCAGCTGCACGGGATAGCGTAAACACATTCTTTAGTCATGTTCTTCGGGGGGGCTTACTCGGGAGATATCTGCGAAGTGTCGTCAAGCTTTTGAAGGTTGTTCTGATGTTATATGGACCGCTGATACTTTGTATTTTCTCTGATAACCCCTTCACATAAGGCAGGCAGACTGTTTTCTGAGCGTTGTTGTCCTCCTCCTCTTGTACCCACCTATCCCAGTTTTGGGGGGCTGCTGCCATGTACCCAGGGTAGTTGTTACGTTGTAGGGTACTACTTATACTGACCAATTCTTTATCTAACGTCTCTGGGTCACCACTTATGACTTTGGCTCGGTGTTGTAAGCAACGGACGATCTTTACGCTGTATGGATGGTCTGAGTTGAAATTGAGTTACTGTCCGGTGAATGTCGGTTTACGGTATACGGATGTCTTAAACCCATGCTCTGTTCGAGATATTAGAACATCCAGGAATGGGAGTGTGTTGTTACTCTCTTTCTCCATTGTGAACTGTATCGAAGATCTTATTGAGTTCACATGATCCAGTAGAACCTGGACATCTTCCTGGTGTGGCCAGAGTATGAAGGTATCATCTACGTACCTTAACCATATAGTTGGCTTTAGAGATACAGATTCTAATGCCATTTCCTCAAAGTATTCCATGTATATATTCGCCATTGCTGGTGATAATGGCGAGCCCATTGCTAATTACAGGTGCTGATTAATCAGGTGCTGATGATATCATATATATATATATAGGTGCTGATTAAAAACTTCAATCGGTACCTGACGAGTGTGTTGTCCATTGAAGTCTGAGTTGTTGTACCGGTGAGGAGAAACTGTATATATATTATTAATATAAATTATTATATATATATATATATATATATATATATATATATATATATATATATATATATATATATATATTATTATTATTATTATTATTATTATTATTATTATCATTATTTATATAATATAATTTATATGAATAATATATATACAGTTTCTCCTCACCGGTAGAATATATATATATATATATATATATATATATATATATATATATATATATATATAATTTATATTAATAATATATATACAGTTTCTCCTCACCGGTAGAACAACTCTGACTTCAATGGACAACACAATCGTCAGGTACCGATTGAAGTTTTTATTCAGCACCTGACAACTGCGTTGTGCTATCGATGAGTAAAAAAAAAGTATATTTTTCTTTATATAAATCATATAGCTCTGTTGCCATGCATTGAGTACTATTTTATTAACACCTGAACTCAATCTGCAAAATATTATATATATATATATATATATGTGTGTGTGTGTGTGTGTGTGTGTGTGTGTGTGTGTGTGTGTGTGTGTGTGTGTGTGTCCGCAATCTACCCCTGAGCCTGATCTTAGAGGAGATCGAAGTTATTTGGGTTAATAAAAACTACGGCGCCTTCTTGATGAATTTCAATTTAACATCAAGAAACTAATTAAACAACTAGAATGGATTATTACAAAATAGACATATGTCTATATTATTCAATGAAACATACATATTGAACATATATTCAATATATATGTTTCACTGAATAATATATGTGTGTGTGTGTGTGTGTGTGTGTGTGTGTGTGTGTGTGTGTGTGTGTGTTTGTGTGTGTGTGACTGTGTTGTCTTATATTTGTGCCTTAATATATATATATATATATATGGGGGGTGTCTGTGTGCGTATGTGTCTATTTGTGCTTGTATGCTTGCAAAAAGGTACACACTCCAAGGTAAACACAAGTATACGTGTACGTGTGTGTGTGTGTGTGTGTGTGTGTGTGTGTGTGTGTGTGTGTGTGTGTGTGTGTGTGTGTGTGTGCCTTTCACCTAAAAGTCTTTACTTTTAATCCTATAACTCTTCACACGCGAATCTGATCAGTGATATCCTAGTTACCAAATTACTGAATGTTGCTACTCTTTTGTAACATAACATTGATAAACCCCACCTGGTCACAACTAGGGTCGTTTCTCATCTACACAATCATCTCGACATAGTGCAACATAGCAACTGAATTTAGGCGTCATGTAAGTAATTATATTTCATTTTGCCTAAATATATTTTATTTAAATTTGCCAGTACTGATTTCAGTAATTTATTATGAAGAAATCAGAACAGGTGTAAACAAAATATCTCGTGCTTACATAGACATGCACATGCGTATATGCTTACGTCTTTGTATATATGCCCATGTTAGTATGTAAGTTTAAAAGGAAATATGATATTTATTGTTAGATAAATTAATTAAATACTTGCATTTAAAAAATATACTCAATCTTTTCTTCAATCTGCGAGTGAAAGGCCAAATTCGAAAAAAATTATTTCATATGCATAATTATATTTAGTAAAAATAAGTCAATGTCAAGTAATTTGCTATTACCTATAATGATTTCCCAATATTCAATGTTTACTTTGATGTTTTGTGAGAGTTGCAATATTAACCAGATTTTGGGCCAAAGTAGTTAGAAATTTTAAGCAAAACATTTAGAATTATTTCAATAAAAAAAATTATTGAGATTGTTTCATAGTACGTATTGAACTATATTGTTAATAAACAATATTAATATTAGAGAAAATGCAATCAAATATCTAATTTATATATATATATATATATATATATATATATATATATATATATATATATATATACAAAGAATAATCACACAGAATTAATCAGAAGTATTAATGCGATTATTCGACATCCATCGCTAGAAAATATAATATATGCATTAAAATCCTGTTCATCCATATATTCAAAAAACATCTTTCGGTCGACATACAAGTATATCGTCTCAAGTTTTTGATTTTATAAGGAAAAAACACATGCCTGATGATGGATAGAAGTCTATCCGTAAGTACTAGCATTTTAACATCAAATAAACTGAAAAACTACAGACAACAAGTTTTTCGTCAAGGATCAAAACTCGCACTATGGATGAACAGGATTTTAATGCATATATTATGTTTTCTAGCGATGGATGTCGCCAATAATCGCATTAATACTTCTGATTAATTCTGTGTGATTATTCTTGTATGTAAATCATATATGCCTAATGTTTTATGTTTATATATATATATATATATATATATATATATATATATATATATATCCAGAAATATCTAAAGGCACTACTTCTTCGCCAGTAAAAGTCAAACCTTTAGTCACAGCGGAGTTGCGTCATTAGACATTTCTGGGCTATATTCCTACACTAGTCAGGAGATTTGGTGGTTTTACTTCCCTGTATAATTATTATTATTATTATTATTATTATTATTATTATTATTATTATTATTTGGACGTAGTTCACCCAAAGGATGGATGGATGGATGGATGAATGGATGGATGGATGTTACTTACTTTTTAAAAATGTAATGATGCCAGCAAAATTCTCAAATCAACACACAATCTAAACAGTCATTACATTAAATATTTAATAACTGTTTTCCCCCTCATTTCAATGCTACAAGTTATGTTGCATAGCCCTTTAAATAGATAAATAACTCTTTAAATCTTCTCATAGAAACATCAATAAGTATGTAGATTCGTTGCAAAATAGCATTTATTTTACACAATAAACATTTATTTTACACTGTAATTCTATTCCTTGATCCAACCGTTATGTATATAATTAATAAATGTAATATTATACAGTGAACATTTCAAGCCAAAATTAATCTAATGACAGTATCAGGCTAATGAATACAGTCTGTATATGTATGTGCATTTGTGCGTATATAACAATTTAAAGAATTTTAAATGGTAATTCTCTAACATGAAGAATATTCTCATAGATATGTAGTGACTGAGATAGATAGATAGATAGATAGATAGATAGATAGATAGATAGATAGATAGATAAGATTTGTGTACACAATATATTCAAGTTAATTATGGCTATTATTAATGTTTCCACCCCTTCACCTTATCCAAATATAAATAGAGCATTTATGTTATATATTTTATAAAGCCTATTTAAATTAAAATTGTAGATCGTATTTTTTCCGTCGTCCTCGTTCCCTGAAATAAGTTTTCTATTAAAAGATAAATATTTAGGGCGCTCAAATAAATTAGATATTCCAATTCTTCCTTGTCGTATGTTTCTTAAAATTAAGTCAATTTTAATTAAAAGTAGCCAAACGAAAACAATTGTAATTAGATAAGAATGGTGACACTCGGGCTGTGGCTTTGGATAGCTCGAGAATATTCGACGTGGTTTGGCATTTCTTCTCCACAAGTCTCTCCACATATTGAAAGGTTATGGTATTTATTGACGGAATATTAAATTGATCCAGGGCTTTCTTCTCAAATCAAGAAATGAGAGTTGTCCTGAACTGCCAGTTCTTGACCTTTTTGTATTAATGTAGGCCTCTCTCTCTCTCTCTCTCTCTCTCTCTCTCTCTCTCTGGACTTATTTTGTCCTTAATTTTCATCAGTGATCTTCTGATAACATAAGTTCGCAACTTGATATCTATGCTGATGATACAGCTATTTGCTCCTGTATTGATAGTGAGTCTGATCATTTCAGTATGGTCAAATTGGCAGCTGATCTCAAAAATGATCTACAATCTGCTCTTAACTGGGGCAATGAATGGCTTGTTAGTTTTAATACCTCAAAAACAAAGATGCTCTCTATTAATCATCTGAGAGACTCCTTTCTGCCTCCCATCAGAATGACTGATGCTAGCCTCCAAGAAAGTGACTCGTTGCGCCTTCCAGTGCTAACATTCTCGACTGACATGAAGGGAAAAGCCTATATCGAATCTATTGCTAGGCCTGCTGCTAAGAATGTTGGTTCACTGTGTCGTGCTAGACAATTTTTCTCACCAGAATCTATCTTTCATATTTATAAGTCTACCATTAGTCCATCCTTTGAATATTACTACCACATATGGCTCCTGCTATATATTTAGAAATTCTTGATAAAATTCAAAGAAAAATCAGCAATATTATTAGTCCGGAGCTGTTTCCGCGGCTTCAGCCACTTTCCCACTGCCGTAATGTAGTTTCTCGCTATCAATTCGATAATTAATTTCATCGTAATTGAATTTAAGTGCAGATTGGCATCAAAATCTCATCAATTTATAGCTGAATTGACTAAACGTAACTGTAAGATCTATGCTAAGAGTTTCTTTTATCGTAGAATTGTGGAATTCTCTCCCGGCTCCATGCTTTCCAGCCAACTTTAATCTGCAGAAATATAAAGGCAACATAATCGCTATCTTCTGTCTTCTTGATTACTCTTCTTTTATTGTTCTCGCTCCTTAATAATGCTTCTCTTTTTCCTTAGTATTTCCCACTCGGTAACATCTTCTGTCTCAGTGGCTTTACTCCATTGCATATAGTGAAATGATTAAATGAATACTTCTTTTCACTTAAAGTATTCATTGCTTTATTATCCAAGATGAACCATTTTATCATATTGCGCTAACAAAATTACTTTACAATCTGCCATTTATGCTGAGTTACTTTAATAAACACACCAAAACACAAGCATACGGAAATAGGATAATTATAATAGTAACTAGTATATCCATGTCGTCAAAAATAATAGTGAGATGCAATGAAACAAATGTCTTAATGTATTGAGATTCAATAAAACGGAGATAAAGAATTCATAACTAAAATAGAGTCCAATGAACTGTTTAATTAATCAGTTCCCTTTATATTTTTAGACGTTCAGTGGTATCTATGATTCATTGATTACTCCTGATAATACATAAATCGCTTTTTGCTTAATATCTTTTCGTGTGACAAATTTTATATGTTTAATATTCAAATATACCTCGGAAGTAAATGGAAATATATCTCGGAAGAAAAAGACTGACAACAGAAGGACAAATACGGCGATGGCAATGCGCATTTCAAGAGCAAAGCGATCATTTAATAGACAAAGGTATCTGACTACCTCGCATGAAACGCTTGAACAAATAAGATTGTAATGTAAGAAACTTAGGAGTTAAAGTAACTAATAAATGAAACGGCTCATTTTTCTCAGAACTAATTTTGTCTTAACGAAGATAAATATTTTATTTGTACAGATTATTACAATGACTAAAAGAAATAATCACTCATAGATTTACTAACAAGATGAGTTACTTCTTCCCACTACAGATGGAACAAGAAATGTTCTCCTTGTTTATATGTAAAGCTATTACATTTTGCAGACAGAGTCGTACTCAGCAATCGTTGCTCAGACGAAATCACGAAGAGTGTCTCAGTGAGTTTACACCTTGATATTTATTTATTTTTCACTTTTTCTTTCTTAATATTTCCCGCTCCTTTTTCAAAGGGAGAGAGAAAGAAAAAAAAAAGAAAGATCCCTGAAAAAATATAGATATATTTGATTTTCAATGAGATGATTGTTGTTTTAAAGGTAACTAAATAAAATACATTTGTTGTGGGATTTTTTTAAATAAATAAGAAAGCGCTCTCTTTAAATAAAATAATAACTCCACTTGTGCAAAACTTTTCACCAGTTTTTGATCATATCTTATTCTGGTTTGAAATTATTAAAAGTAAAATCTAAAAAAAAATAAAGAAATCTAACATCTAAGAAAAAGCAATGCATTAAAATTTAGAGTAATATGAAATAGACATGTGGTTGGCGTTCGTGTTACTATGACAAGAAATATTTAATTATAACAAATGAGGAAGATATAAGTAAAAGACCAATACATTACATTTTATATTATAGAATAGATTTTTTTTAATGGCATGTCCCTCCAGGATGTAGACATTCATGACTTTCCACACAGACCTTTTCTTTAATACCTTGATTTTCCATGTGTTCTTAGAATAGTTAATAGGTTTGTTTCCCGTTGTTTTCTCCACGGTGTGAAATTCAGTTTTTCTTCTATTAGACTATCTACTATTTAGCTCATGGCTCAAGAGAGAAAACGCAGATTCATGTCTTCTTCCTCAAGATCATTAGCACCGTGTTCCACTTTTAGAGTCTATATCTGTTACACTACCTACACAATTCAACATTCTTATTATTATTTTATTTTCCTCGATTTCTGGTGTATACTCATTTCTTTCTGGGTCCAACCTAAGGTCTGAAATGGCATTACGATATTTTCAACTAAGCGTTTTTTGAGGAAAAAAAAACATTTTTTTTCTATTTCTTTAAGGTATGGGCTACCAGGAATTCTTTCAATGACTCTATTGGAATCGTTTTCAATCAATGTGGTCTTTGATCACGATGTCAAGGCGATTAGCTTTGATTGCTCTGTTTGTGCGTACTGTAAAGTCCTATTAAAATCGCTACAGGTCCTATCTCTGTAATCGAATCTGGCTGATGTTCCTACCAGTTTCTTGCAGTTTTCTTCCCGTAAAAGTGACATATTTTCCAATGCAGATTTTGATCCACTCTATCATGCTGAGTTTTATATTCAGTGGGTGCTAACACTGTGCAACCTGATGCAATATAGTAGATTGTTTCTGGATATTTATCCCAAAATCTGCATTTCGGGTAAACCCAATCTTTCAGTATTTGTGCTTGGTAATTTCTAGTTAGCAAGCACCGGTCTTGTACAGAAAGAATAAAACTTTCAGTTTTAGCTTTTATACCCTGCACTACGTAACCACGATTGTTATGGAGTCTGTCTACATCAGCTTATTATTATTATTATTATTATTATTATTTTCAGCCTATCTGCTGATATGTATGTGATTGTAAGATATGGTAATGACAAATCCTTGGTATGCAATCCACATTGTGCTGTGATCAACTTCATGAATAATATTAGACGCAAGTCTGGTTACCTTAATTCGTCTTTGGATCTCTGTGATGAGACAGGTAAGCATACAACAAAATTATATGATTGAATGAATACGGAGATGCATATTCTCTGCTTTCCTCGTAATTAAGTGCCTGCTTGTGCACCTCTGTTTACCAAAGGAATAAGGCAATTTCAAAATAAACCATCATGTAACTTTCAGTCGTGTAACGAGTGCTCGACACGAGAAAAAAAATTTTAATGTCTGTGTTCATGGCTCTGTGATAAAAATTCCAGCATTTTTTTTAAGGGATGGGTTTTAAAAAGTTTTCTACTTTGTATTTAGTATCTTGTTTTCAAAACAGACGACATTGAATTTTTTCCACGCTTTTTAATTGATATTTTATTAGGAAAATTTATGTCACTTTTCTTGTATATTTGTTAGTCTGTTAGTATTTCGTCAGTGTTACACTGAAGCAAACAAATATAAAATTAAGTGAATTTTGTTATTCAAACATGCGATTTTATAAGTATGTAAATGACATATCCGTTCGGCTGCCATTCTTCTGCTTGAGTTGATGAAATTAACTAAAATACTAAGAGGTTCTTTTTAATGTTATTATTTAAATTTGTCAGTTATTTTTGGTGGTATTACAAAATTATTGGTGCGTTAAACTCATTTAAAATAATGAAAACTGCATTCTGACTAATATTAAACTACATTTTTTGCAACGATATTCATTCTATACAAGGCCTAAGGAGTTACAGAGTAAAAGGCACGGTTTATGGAGATATGTGGGAAAGATAACGGTTAACCCTTGACTTGAACAGATTAAGATGGCAGTGACCGAGGAAGATGGGAGATGGTTCCACAATGTAGCAGTTCGTGGAAAGAAACTGCCCAAGTGGAACATACATCTCATCAATGGAATACGAAGAGAATGAGGGTGGTTCGCTACAATGTGGGTGACATGTTTCATATTAGCCTAAAAGTTTCGAACTGGTAGAACTAAGTGGTGTAGTCTGTCTGATTGCTTTCCATGAAAGTTGCGATACGGCGGCGAGAGGCTTGCGACTTTTCATCTGTGAGAAAGGGGTTGTACGATGGAAAATCATCCATCACCAACAAAGACACGGAGACTCTTCTGGACTCTATCGAAACTGGAAAATGAACACTTAGCAGCTAATATGTATACATGTGTAGGAATGATCACTTAGAGTGTGTGTATTTGTGTGTGTGCGTATAGATATCAGTATATCGATGACAAAGAGTATCAGTGGTAGCAGTGCGACTAAAGCTGATATATTATAACATTTAATCGTTATTAGTTGATTATTTACTTTAATCAAGTAAAAGGCAAAATTCAGGGCAGGAAGATCATGTTTCGACAAATAAATTTAATGTTCCCGTTTCTTAAAAAATCATTATGTTGTACCTATTGTAACCAAAGAATTTCTACGTGCTGACAACTAAGATTACCCATTATCTCATAACTCTGATCTTTTCTTACTTTTTCCTGTATCTTCTCATTTATTCCATTTTCCCTTCCAATCTTGGTTGCCTGTTCAGGTTTTTCCTCTAATTTTTTTATATAAAATTGATTATTTTCATATATAAAAAAAAGACTAAGTCTTGTTATTTTGTTGCATTTTGGGGGAAGCTATATTTAAATAATGATAGAGATAAATATACGATTTAATTATTACATGTGCTGTACACCATTAGAATCTGGTGGATAACACAATAGATGAAATGATAACAAATCTCTCTCATAGTTCGATACTCATCTTAGTATTCTAGCTGGTTGAAGAATATTGTCGTTTCAATGGTTCTAATATTTTCGCAAACAAAACAGAATCAATGATCTGGAATTGGAATGAATGTTGTGATATAGTATCCTAAATCTATTATAAAAATTCACAATGTGGAATTAATAAACTAGATACTTAAAATACCTCGATATGTAGTATAAGATATGTATAAGATAGTAAGATATACATATCTTACTATCTTATACATAAGATATGTAAAGGGTGTTCCAATGACTTGAACTGATTTTAAATGTGAATTAAATTTAAGCGTCTAATGAATTTTTTTCTTTTTCTTTCAGATTTAACAACTTAAGTCTTTGGCAATTTCAACCATGGAAAGATTAACAATCAAACAACGTGTTGAAGATATCGAAGCCTATTACGAAAATGAACGTTCAAACGGAAATGCATTTCACACACTTCGCGACGTTTTTGGTCAACATAATCGACCAACCGAGAGTGCAATTGGAAACGACGTAACGTTGTTATGGTGTGGTTCAATTCCTGCGCGCGATGACGAATAAAGGTGTCTGGATTTTCGGTCACATTCTCGTGCACTGCAGGAATGTTTTCAGCTGAACGGCGTAAACGAGCACATAAAGATGTTTTCACATCTGCCACCGACCAAGTTTGTTTGAATTTACGAACAATTTTGTCCAATTGCATTCTTGAAACTTTAACACGAGTTTGATTGTTAACCTTTCCATGGTTGAAATTGCCAAAGACTTGTTAAATCTGAAAGACGCTTAAACTTAATTCAAATTTAAAATCGATCCAAGTTATTGGAACACCCTTTATAAGATAGTATAAGATATGTAGTATAAGAGATAGGAAATTGAACATATGATAGGCTGCGCGGGGGTAGTTTCGCCCAACACCGCAAGATGATACATAATTAAAATATTAACTTGAGAACTCAAATCATGTCCTTGAATACTCTCATCATATCTAAACTCTCACATGGTGTTTAACTTGTTCAGAAATTTCTAAACTATCAGCTATCTACAATCGTTTACTGAGATCAATAAAAGGAATGAATCCACCAGATCATAAAAAAGACAATCCTTCATCATATCTGGTGCTATAGAATCACAAGCAAATATAAAACATCATTTGAAGACTTATAACACGAAGAAAAAATGTTATAAAAAAGTTGTTGATATTCCACACTACCTTAAACAAAAGGCTGGAAAGGAAACTCCTAATAATGCTAAAAAAAATTGACAATTAACAAACACGAGGAACTTATTTTCCTGAAAATCTGTTTTAAGAGAAATAGTTTATAAATTTCAACCGACAGAACGCTCATTGTTCGGTCAATGAACAGAAAGGACCAATCTCACCATTACCGTTGCCATAGGAATGCATTGGAAATGATTTTAATTTAGGAATCTATTCATAATGATTTGACTATAGTAAAAACAACGTTTATGGACAAAATATTTAAGAAATATTGCAAATTTATTTAATAATGATGAAACATGTAGAATTGCAAATGAAAACAGTTTGAAAATTTCTTTATCAAAATTTACCTTTAATGTTTGTGATTCAGAATTCTTGGATTATGATCTGAAAACAGGAAAATCCTTTGTACTCTTATAAAAGGTTACTTTTCCCCACACATTTTAAGAGTTTTCAGGTGTGATTGGTTTTAATCACAAACATCTCTAATTATACCAACTTTGTACTACCTTTTTCTGAACGCATGCTTTTATTTCTCAAGTGTTCTTCCTAATTATCTTGTGGAAGATTTGTACCAAGATGGTTCTTTGTATTTATTTACCTGAAACTTTGGAATTAAACGAACTGACTCAAAGGTATAAAATAAATAATATATTTTTATTTATTTACCTTAGAGTGAGTTCTTGAGTACTTGGTGAAGTAAAATGTTCATTTATAAGGCGGATATTGGTAGCACTCTGTTTCGGCTCGGTAGTGGTAGTTTTGAAGTCAGACCGTGCTAGTGGTAGTAGCTATATTAGAAATATGTCAGTGCCAATCAGGGCAGAAATATGATAAGCAAATGAACTACTTCACGCATCACGTGTGGCTTGCTTCTCTCACGTTTTGTTCCGTCTCTTGTTGTCACTCTTTTCGTTGTGCCGGGAGTTGTCAATTTTTATCCTTTTGACCTGGCTCCGAAACTACTGCGAACCTTGGTTTCGGCTAACATCCAAAGTCTCTCTGTGTTCATTTTTTTGATTGTCCGAAATTATTTTATTTTCTGGCGTTTCTTCTTTTTTAATTTATTTTATAACGGGAGTTATGCGTGGAATTTCGCTGATTTTTGTTAGTTTTCAGTCTCAACTTAGCACGCTCTGATCCCGCAAAATCCCGGCATTTTTCGACTGGTTTCAATCTCTTGTTATTTCTCTCTTTATTTGAGGGTTGTCTTCTCGTTAGTTGAGAGAGAAGTATATAGAGAGAAGTCTAGGGAGAGAGAGAAAGAAATAGATAAGGGTTTTAAAGGAAAGAGCCTTATTTTAATTTGGATTTTCCGTTTGTGTATATATATATATATATATATATATATATAATTTTTATTTTTTATCGAGTCTCTCTATAACTTTATATTAAAAAAGACTTTTAATAATATCATACAAGCTTGTAACGTAATGTCTAGACCTGTTGAGATTTTTGCAAAACTTTGAAACTCAGGAAATATATTTTATTTTTGACAAAGAATTGCATGAACTATACTTAGTAGTACTTTCGTCACCTCATTGAAAGTAGCCATGTAATTTCACTGGAACTATGCAGACTTTTTCATTTTAAACCCATCAAAATCGAATCGCCAACAATGACACCTGTCAATATCTATTGCTTACTTTATTGATATATCACATATTAAAGCTACAATATTGTATGTTGCTACCTGCTTCTGTGATACAAATATACGCCTGTGATTTGTAAGAACTTACTGAGGTGTAAAATAATGATGACGAAATCAAATATTTTGCTAATCGCTGGCGAATAATAATTCTAAAATATTATAGGATATATTCATTTCTTAACCTAGACATTTTATACCAAAAGTTTTGAGCAAATATATTTTGACAGCCTGCATTCATCCTGGTAATGGATCATTTATAAGGTTTGTTAAACCCAGTTACAATAAGGGTTTTCAGGAAATAATTATGTTTTACCAGAAAGGATTTGTAAGCAAATGTAAATTATATTTATTTAAATATTATTTATCAAATATGTAATCACCTTGATTTTCATCTACAGCAGTTTGAAGGCAAATTTTTGATTTTATGTTTAAAGAAATATGCAGATTTTGAAAACTTTTCATTTTCAGTGTTTCTGAACGTTCTGCCATTCATGAAATGTTTGAAATGTTTAAGTGATAGAAAAATTGTAACCAATAGAGACCAAATATGGAGAGTATAGATGATGTGGAAGAACCTCCCATCCTAAACATTTTATCTTTGATTTCTTCTGCACCGTGTGCACTTGCATAACCATGCTGGAATGTTACACATCTTTTGTTTGCCAAAGCAAAATACTTTCGACGTAATCTTTTGTTTCTGGCAATAAACATACCCAGTGATGGTTCTTCCATGTTACACTAGCTCATAATAAGTGATACCATTCATATTCCACCAGACGACTGTAGATGGTAGAAGTTTTTGTTCGTTTCTCAATATAAAGCGCAGGGAGAACCTAAATTCTCTTTTTGCAAGTTTTCCTAATTAGTTTGAGATTTTCGTGGTCATTCGAACATAGCATGTTTTTGCACTAAATCTCTTATGCCTTGACGTGGATCAATTTCAATAGTTTATTTCAAAAGTTATTCATACAGAGGCGATCGTCTTCCAGAGAGAGGCTCGTTAGATGTCTGACAATCGACATTTTTAAATCTTTGAAACCAAAGCTGATATGTACAAACCGTTATTGCATCTTAATACATTGTCAAAATATTTTTAAATGCCTCTATAGCAATTCAATTCATTCCAAATTCACACGACAAGCAAAATGGCGAATACGTTGTTTTAAATGTATAAGCATTCATTGTATTTAACTATGAAATGCACTATAGATTGCATATACCATCAAATAGGTAATAAATTAATTCTAGATGCAGTTTTTTAACACTAAACTTTGGTTCTGCTTTGGTTGGTTAAATACTCTTTTACTTTCCGAATACCCTAATGTTTACTGTATTGATAAATCAATACAAGGCGTTTGTAAAGTTTGTATATCTTAACAGTCAGAATTTATAAACATACTTGACAGCACATTCAAAATATAGAATTACTTTCATCATATTTCCAAGTTGTCTAAATAGACATTGTTGTACGATATTCATATTTCATACTTAAATCCACATAAATACTCTATAACGTGTATAGAACGTTCAACTCATTGGATAGTCTCAACAATTAACCCTGAATTAGACATCACAGATTTCTGAAAATGGATAGACCCCCGGGAGTGTTTACGTTTCCCAAAACAAAAATGCTTATAGTGTTACAATAATTTAAAATATTGTCGTACTGCTGACAAAAATAACATTATCGCAATCTCCGTTACAATAAACATCAAATCAAAACTTGAACTGAAGATATAATTAGTTATTGAAATGAAATTTATATTAAAATTATTGCATATACTTATATCGTAAATTGTAGGTGAAATACACAAATACAATAATAGAGAAAAGATTTATTCATAAAAAAAACACAATATAAAAAATTATTAACGTTAGATAAACTCATAATTACAGGACTGAAAGATATATATATATATATATATATATATATATATATATATATATATATATATATATTTATATAAAGTATGTGTGTGTGTGTGTGTGTGTGTGTGTGTGTGTGTGTGTGTGTGTGAAAGAAATAAAGATCATGAAAACTTACATCTGTTAATGAGGTGAGGTGACAGGACACCCCGAAGAAGACAAAGCGACGTCTGCCTTCAGCTACAACTAAGCTACAACTGCGCCACATCATATACTACAACTAAGCTACAACTGCGCCACATCATATACTACAACTAAGCTACAACTGCGCCACATCATATACTACAACTAAGCTACAACTGCGCCACATCATATACTACAACTAAGCTACAACTGCGCCACATCACTGAGTTAGGAAAGTAGTCGGGAAGAGAAAAAATAAACCATTTTCCAACTAGGAAATACGAGTACTTAAAAAGTTGTGGGTAAGAAAACACCTCATATGACTAACCCTGGTTTAAATAAAATTATTGTACAATCAGTGATTTTAAAGATTTCGTAAATACATGGATTACAAGATTTGGAGTTCTACTCCATGTCTTTGATGATGGTCATAATTAATAATCTTATTTGGTATTAGGTTAAACATGTCTAAGCGGGGAGCCAGAAGATTGTGATTTGTTAATTTTGAAAGCGAAGAGGGCCTGTCTGCCTTGACAATCTGTATTCAAAGCTCTGACTTTTACCTGTTCTTGAACACCAATCACTAAGGACAATAGAAAATGAAAACTCTCTGATTGCTTATTTGTTATATTTACTCTCGTTTGAGAAAATGAATGCGAAAAATGTGCGTTACTTCAGTATTGCACGTAGGACGGGCTACTGAAATACTGACTTTTACTGACCTAAAACATCGATCTATATCACTGACAGAAAATACACAACTATCTCAGCCATTTACAGTTTACTGAATAAATTCTTTATTGAAATAGAAATGTATGTATCACTAGAAAGTAAGGTAGGTGATGTTCATTATTTCAAAACAAACAAGTTATGATTTATGTTTTTGAGAGATTTTGGTTGTTTGCTTTTTTTTGTTTTTGTTTTTGTTTTGTTTTTTTTGTTTTTTTTTGTTTTTATTTTCTTTTTTGTTTATCTTTTGCTTTCCAGGGGACGTTATTCACCCATCCCACCTACCCAAACAACACCCGAATTCCTTGGACAAACAATTTGATTAAGCACAGTTTTAGTGCCGCTATTTTCTCTGATCTTATCGCTCGTTACACTTCGACCTTAGAATACGACATTTTTCCCCCTCTCTCTGCTTATTTATCTTCGGACACCAAAGATCGCGTATTATCCGCGTACTTTGTGTACTTGCGACACATGTCTGCTTTTTTGCCAAAACGGCAGAGCCGCGCCTGTTTTGTGTATTCTCTAAAAAGCTCACCTAAATCCATTGCAGATCCAACACTTCGCGCGTTGCCATTTGCAAAATATTTATTTTTATTCTTTATTGATGTCTTTCATCTCATTTTTTTCTTCTTACTGTCGACTTTGTGCCATTAGTTACTTTCTATATATTTTTTCCTTGAATTTCTTTCTTTTCTTTGTATATTTGTTGTCAGTGTTAGTTCAAAGTCACCGTTTATGCATCAAACACTAAACCAATAACAATGGATTTAGAGATTAACAGGCTAACCATCGCTATACGGTGGATAATATTATACATTTCATTTGCTACGTTTTTTTTTTTTTTTTTTGCAATTTTACCCTTTAATATATTTATTTCCCTTAAATTCAATATCTCTATCTATCTATCTATCTATCTATCTATCTATCTATATATATATATATATATATATATATATATATATATATATATAATCTTTTCTATTTATCTGTCTAATCATTTCTATCTATTTATCTATATCTTATCCTATCTATCTATCTACATCTAATCTTTTTTATCTATATATCTATCGATCCATCCATCTATTTACGTCTAATCATTTCTCTCTATCTACATCTAATCCTTCCTCTCTTTCTATCTATATTTAATCCTTTGTATTTATCTATCTATATATAATTCTTTCTATTTATCTATCTATCTATCTATAATTGTTTCTGTTTATTTATCTATCTACATCTAATCCTTTCTATTTATCTATATCTAATCCTATCTATCTATCTATCTATCTATCTATCTATCTATCTGCCCTTCTCGTTTTCCTGTATTTATATATCACTCGGCCTTTTTATCTATTTTTCTCTTCTCTCTCTCACACACACACATACACACGCGCGTGCATACACACACGCATACACGCACACACATACGAGAGCGCACTCTATCTCTCCCTCCTCTGCGTTTCTATTCTTTTAATACCAATGAGTCCCCTCCATTGATTAATGTATTCTGAAATCAATACACAATCATTATACAGTCATTATTCTAAAGATTTAATAATTGTGTTTCCTCCATTCCATAACTGCAAGTGATTTCGCATGTTTGCATAAAGAAATAGCCCCCTAACTCTTTTCTACTGCATAGATGCATCAATAAGTCTATAACCTAGTTATGAAGAAGTACTTATTTTACACAGAAAATATTTATTTTTCAACGTAATTCCATTCCTTAAACCAACTGTTCTTTATAAATTGAATATGACAAACACTATACCACAAAAGTTTCAGATCAAAATTCATCTTATTACTGTATCAGGTTACTTACTTATTGATCAACCCTCGTTTAAGAGCAATACTGCAGCGTGTGTGACAATATAAACATAATTTTGAGTTATACTTGTCTAAAGTGGACAACAGATTGATTTATTATTATTAGATAGATAGATAGATAGATAGATAGATAGATAGATAGATAGATAGATAGATAGATAGATATGAACAGACTGTAATAAATATATAGATACGAAGATACTGTGATAGATAGATAGATAGATAGATAGATAGATAGATAGATAGATAGATAGATAGATAGATAGATACGAACAGACTGTAAGAAATATATAGATACGAAGATACTGTGATAGATAGATAGATAGATAGATAGATAGATAGATAGATAGATAGATAGATAGATAGATAGATAGATAGATAGATACGAACAGACTGTAAGAAAATTATAGATACGAAGATACTGTGGTAGATAGATAGATAGATAGATAGATAGATAGATAGATAGATAGATAGATAGATAGATAGATAGATATGAACAGACTGTAATAAATATATAGATACGAAGATACTGTGATAGATAGATAGATAGATAGATAGATAGATAGATAGATAGATAGATAGATAGATAGATAGATAGATAGATAGATAGATAGATACGAACAGACTGTAAGAAATATATAGATACGAAGATACTGTGATAGATAGATAGATAGATAGATAGATAGATAGATAGATAGATAGATAGATAGATACGAACAGACTGTAAGAAAATTATAGATACGAAGATACTGTGGTAGATAGATAGATAGATAGATAGATAGATAGATAGATAGATAGATAGATAGATAGATAGATAGATAGAAGGAAGGAAGGAATAGATAGATAGATAGATAGATAGATAGATAGATAGATAGATAGATAGATAGATAGATACGGTGATATATACTTAGGAGCAACCCTGTCAAAAGATGGCACCTGCAACGCAGAAACCCACACAAATTTCGCCACAGCAGCGATGGCCAGACTACAAAGCATATGGAAAAGTAACATCAGCTTCAATACCAAGTTCAAGCTCTACTCATCGCTTGTCGTATCTATCTTCCTCTCCGGGTGTGAAATTTAAACACTCGTTGATGAGGCATGAAAAAGGATTAAGGCGTTCGAGAACAAAATGGTTGAGAAAGCTCCTCCGCATCTCCCTATTGAGAGCACAAAACCAATGACTATGTACAGAGCAAGGTCAAAAGTTTCGTAGACCGACAGAAATCTCTCTTCGCCACTATTAATCGTCGGAAGGTAGCATTGTTTGGACCCGTCACACGGCATAATAGCCTCTGCAAGATCACCACTGTTGGAGGTAAACACAAGCAGGGACGGCAACGCAAGAGCTGGTCAGACAACATCAACGAGTGGAAATTCTGACATCCACCACCAGCAAATCATCCTGGAGAATGTTTCTTCTGTCCTTACTCCCCACCCCGACGATTGAAGCAGTCAAGATGATGATGATGATGATGATTCTCTTATGTTTCGTACAGTAGATTATGAGTATAATAGCATATCACGTGACAGCAAGTATCCTCTATACCCCCATCACTCATCTCAGTATTCTAGCTTCTATCCGCAACAATTTTATCTACACGTTTCGAACTCTTCCCTTTACTAGTGCTCCAATAACGAGTGAAACGAAAATCTTCTCAACGTTCTTGTAACCTCATCTCTCTGACATGGTCAAGGTATTTATTTGTCTTTTTATTTTCTATGTTTACATTTCCTTTGTAAGCTGAATGGACAGCGAAATTTACTATCTAACATGTTCTTTTCTTCTTTACGATCCAGTCTTCTGGCCTACTGGGTGACTCACTAAAACTGTCTGCTTGGTCAATGGTTACTGAATGTCTCCTAATAAGGAAATAGCTAATATTATCATTACTATAACCATTGAAAGCAGTGATGGCACTTACCCTGACTCCATCATAAAAATTCAGGATGTGGAAATACCAAACAATTCAAATAACTCAGTATATGGATCAGTTATAACAAATTTAGAATAGAAGATAAGAAAATTAAGCACAGAATAGACTGCGTTAGGGGTAATTTCGCCCAACACCGCAAATTGTTACATATCAAAACATTAAAAACACAAGTTTTTAAATTCTTAAATAGCCTCGCCAAAACGAAACTTTCCTATGGATGTCATGAATGGTACCAAACTCGTTTATGAATATCTAAACTGCCAGCTGTGTACAACCGCTTTCTTACATCAATGGTTAAAAATGGCTGTGAGCGAATGAATCTGTAAGTCATAGCGAGGACCATCCTTCTCCGAATCTAGCGAACTGGCGCTAGATAATCACAAAGAACTGTACCAAATAACACAAACTACATTACTTGAAAACTTTCAACAACAGTAACAACTTAAATGTGTATTACATGTAACTCGAAGATAAAATAATGACATAATCAAGATGTTGATATTCTACACTATTTCAACCAAAATTTTAGAAAGGAAGCCCCCATCATATGCTTCATTATCTTGGACTGATTCTAGTTAGTGCACAGAGATGATGCGCATTTTTAACTAATGCAAATTTCCAGCCCCAGTCATGCCTATTCTTGTATTCTTTCTAGGTTAATTTGTTACATTTGCCTATTGTGCAGTTAATTATCACGTTTTTATTATTATTATTATTGTTATTATTATTAATAGTAGTAGTAGTAGTAGTAGTAGTAGTAGTAGTAGTAGTTACGCTATTTGATTTCAGTGAGAAAATGAAAGAAGGAAAGTGTCTAACGTCTCTTTTAGAAAAAAACCTGTCAATTTCAATTTTTATTTATACCCCTTACATCTTTAAATAACGACCAGATTTCATATTTATGATTGTTATTGCAATATTTTGTTAAAGTTGTTAAGTATTTAATGATGTGATGGGCGGATTTCTACGGATATTTTATTGTTACTCAATCATTAACTTAAGAATTAAGATACATCAAAAAATTAAAATAGGAAAACCGTGAATTGTCACGACTCTTTCTAATTATAATTATTATTATTATTATTATTATTGTTGTTGTTGTTGTTGCTGTTGCTGCTGGTGGTGGTGGTGTTTTACCAATGCATGAATTTAACATCTATACATTTTCACTTCAGGTTTAATACGTGATTTGGATATGCACAAAATGGAATATGCCAACAAGCATCTCACCAGTCCTGGCACCTACATTCTTGTAGAAAAAGAAAATGTTTCGGATTCTCAAACATCTGCAGATGTAACAGATTCTTTAAATTTATTTCGCCGTTTCACCCCTCTTTTGGATAGATATGAAGAACTTCTTCCAAATTTCCGACTTCGGCTCAAAGAGGAGCCTGAACCGAAAAAATCACCTGTTAGTAAATCAAATAGCCCTGCAGGAAAGTTCCATAGAAAGAAAAGATCAAAACACAAAAATTCGGAATGGGAAACCTCAAGGAAATAATATTGTTCCAGACTTCAGATATCGTACTACAGAAGGATGATGAGAATACCATGGATTGAACATGTAAGCAACGATGAAGTTTTAGAGAAAATGGGAAAAGGGGACATTTATGCTTAGCATCAGGAAGAGATAGTTGAAATTCCCAGTCAAGTAATGAGGAAAGGGGGCTTAGAAAATGTGATACTCACAGGACAAATTGAAGACAAATGGGAGAGTGGAAAGTAACGCATAACATATCAAGCGAGATTGACTAAATGGATGGCGGAACGAGGTTTAGGAAAAAGAACAAAAAGTCAAAATTCATTAAGAGCTATAAAGAACAGGAAAATGTGGAGAGCCATGATCACCATCGTCCTAAAGAGACAAGACACAGAAGAATAAGAAGTCTGAAACAACATGGTACAGTGTTACATTCTTAGCTCATGCTATAGCACTGTCATCTCTATCAGTATTCTTTAATATTTTAATGACTATACACTCATAAATACATGGATATAAAAATACAAAAATACATATGCATTGGGATCAAACATGGAACAGATATGGATTAGAATCCAACAGAATGATAGGATAAGGAAAAAATAAGAAACATTTATAAATTTAACATGTCACGCTTGTTATTTAAGCTTCATTCCAAAAGTAAATACGGATGAAAAAAAGAAAATTCTGGTATTTTTTTTTAATTTAGAGTTGATGGGTATTTTTATTTATATCTAGTAGTATTCGTATGTTGATTAAGGGATGTATTGATTGTGACAGTGAAAAAATTTGGTTTACATTGATTATGGTTGTAGGAAAATACATCTTTGATTCTTTAAGTATGGATTTTATAAAAACTGTTGATATAATAAAGTGTGTCTGACGTGTTTATTGATGGTAAAATATTTATCAGGATCCGTGCGTATATTGCGGTAAAAAAACCTGATATACATATATACGCAATCACCTACATTTAACAATTTATATGGATTTCTTTTAATCGGTATCACCCCAGGAAAGTCAGTAAAGCCACAAAGACACAAAGTGTTACAGTGTGTAGAAGAATTAGGAACAGAAACATTAATAATAAGCGGGAAGAAAAAGGAATAATCAGAAGGACAGTAGATAGCAATTGGTATTGCATTTAAATTTTTGTAGAATAAAGTTGGCTGGAAATAATGGAGCCGGGAGGGATTTCCACAAGCGAGGAAAGAAACTGTTAGCATAGAACTTACGATTACATCTAGCCAGCTCAGCAGTAAATTAATGAGATCTCGTCTAGTACTGTGAAAATATTTATAGAAAAGACACAGAGAAGCAACCTTAAGGCGGTGGGAAAATAAATGAAGCCGAGCAGCCAGATCAAGACCAATAATATTGCTGATTCTTCTTTAGGAGCTCAAGGTAAATAGCAGGGGCACCGGATCATATATGGCAGCAATATTCTAAGCATAGAGGAATGGTAGACTTATAGATATATAAGGTAGTAAATAATACTACTAATAAATGAAGTCTAAGAGTAAACTGAGATTTAAATTCCCATGAAATATTCACGCTTACAATACAAAATTCACTTGATTTTACCTTTTCACTCAAATTTAAAAAAAAAAAAAAAAAAAACAACCGCGAATAAGGGCATATGGAGAATATTTTAATTGTGCAAGCTTCTGTAAAATTCAAGGTTCATTCAAATAATATTTAATGTTAGTTCACCTGTTATTTATTCTCTGCTCAAATTTAATTTTCGGTCAAGTACTATTTAAGCAATTTCAGTTTTTTAAGGTTTGTCAAATTCGAGCTACAGCTAAGTATTATTCAACGTTAGTTTAAATATTTAAACTTTACTTATCCAATTTTCTGTCAAGAATCTTTAATGCGAATTCAAATATTACGGTTCGGTTAAATTCAAGCTTCGATCAAAAGTTACTTTCGGTTTAGTTCAAATTTTCAAAGCTCGATCAAATTCAAGGTTTTCTTGTATTCAGAAGTCGGTCAAATATTATTTGAGGCGAGTTCAAATATTATTTAAAGTTCAACTGAATTTAGGTTTCGATCACTTATTTAATGTTGGTTCACTTATTATTTTAATGGTCATGCAAATTCAAGTTTCGGGCAAATCTTTAAACTTAAATCTAATTCGAGGTTCGATAAAATATTATATAAGATTCTTTCGAATTCAAGGTTCAATCATATTTATATTTATGGTTAGGTCAAATATTATTTAAGTTTAAGAAAATTCAATATTCGTTCAAATAATATTTAAGGTTAGTTCAAAAACATATTTGGTGTATTTTTTGTTTAAATTTACAACTAAATGCAACAATTAAAATTAATTATGGAATACAAAAATTAGATATTATTTCTTATTTTCTTCCTTTTTCCGTTTTCATCTGGGCGTAGCAATACCCAATCATGAGACTAATGATTTAACCGGTGATAATGACGCGTACATAGATCTAAAAAAATAAAATTGCTTTGTTGATTTTGTTTAGTGGCATATCAACTTCTATGAATTATTTAATGCCAAAATCTAAATATTTTGTACATGATTATTGCTTTCAACTACAGATATTTTATACACAATTTTATGCTTTCAGGTTAAAGGCATGTTTTTAGATATATAGTTTGTAGATCATAAAATATATTGTTGGTAATTTTATTATAAAAATGTATTTTATATTTTTTTAGTGTTGCATTGATTGTCATTTTGCTATAAAATCTATTGTTGCGCATTGTTATAAAAATTTACTGTTTCTTTTTGTTTAGAGTTCACTATTTGGTCATAGCTGGGGCCCTAACAAATGATACCAACCCACTAAAAAGATTCGTTTGAATTTCAAAGTTTCTCTAGACATACTCTGGTTTGTTCATATAGCATTGATCTGGATGGCTAAAATTCAGTTGCTCGCATTGTAGATCACCTTTTCTATCCAATCATACCTGTCCTTGTATTCTTTCTCGTCCCCCTTACTTATAATATTGATCACTATCTCATCTTTATTTCCCTATATTATGTATTTGCGCTTTTTCAATGTTTTACCTATATTAAAGTTTTTATATATATATATATATATATATATATATATATATATATATATATATATATATATATATATATATATATATATATATAAATGACTCTTCCGTCGGTTTCGACATATGGCGATTTGACAACCTAACCAATTGATTTAGTTATGAATTTTGTGCGATAATCTTAAGTGACACTTAAGACCCGCTAGTGATTTACAAAGGAGGCTGCATATGGAACAAGAGTGAGGACTGTGGAATGAAATCACTGTTAGATTGGCTGACCTTTTAGATCTTGCTGTTTTGCTTCTTGAAGACGATTCAGACTAGCACTGCTGAGTCCACTAAAACACATTGATCTCCATTCTACCCGCTCCAAGGCTAAGCACTCGATGGTATTATGAGGTATATTGACAGCTGACAAGTTGCTCTTCAGCTTCTCTTTGTATCTTAGCCATGGGCGTCCTACATTCCTGTAGCCCTGATCTAACTGGCTGTACATTAGGATCTTGGGTATCCTATTATCAGACATTCTCAAAACATGACCACTCCACCGTAACTGAGACTGTATGAGAAAAGTCTCGATTCCTACTTTATTACACCTGTTAGGTCCTATCTTGAAGGCTAACTCCACAGATGGCACGCAGACAGCTCTTATGGAAAACATCCATCTGGCGTATATGGTATGTATATATATATGTGTGTGTGCGCGCGTGCGTGTGCGTGTGTGCGTGTGTGTGTGTTAGGTTGGCCTGAAAGTCCAGAATCACTTAGGAAGCGGAAAGAATATAACAAATCATTCTGATGGAATTTCAAATGAGTACTGCATTTCGAGCTTGTTTCACACGGTCACGCCATCCACGTATTGTCAGCAGCTAGACCGCGTGCACGATCAACTAAAAAAGATGTATCCTGCTTTGGTCAATTGATGTCGGGCTTTGTTTCAGCAAGACAATGAGGGACCACATACTGCCAGGTTGACTAAGGAGAGGTTCAAACGGATGGACGGTGTTGACATTCTTCCACATCCACCATTCATTCCCGATGCTGCTCCGAGTGACTATGGACTATTGCGTTCAATGGCACACTTCCTCCGCGACCAGCGATTCAACACTTTTGATGAAGTGAAGGAAGCTTGTTTACAGTTTTTTTTATTCAAAGCCATCAGACTGGTACCTAGGACAGATTCGAATGCTGGTTGATTTCTGACAGAAGATCATCGAGAATGATGGACTTTATTTTGAAGGAAAATGAAGAAAAAATGTTGATGTTGCTCCATAAAATTTTGTTTTCTTTCCGCTTTCTAAGTGTGTCAGGACTTTCTGGCCAACTGTATAGATAGATAGATAGATAGATAGATAGATAGATAGATAGATAGATATTTGCTGGGTAGGGGACTGGCGCTATTAAGTGTAATTCATTGAGTTTTCTCCTACATAGCTATACCCGTTTTAGTTTATCTACCATTAATTCGATTTCTCTTCTTAATTATCCATACAATTGTTTTATCATTCATTCATATATAATGTTGCATTTTTTAGTTGTCATTTTTTATTTCTTATTTTTCTTCTTTATTTTATTTTTTTTTAAATTATAGCCTGTCGGTTGCATTTTTCCAATATCGCGTCTTAGCAGTTCTCTTGTTTAGATGTTTCTGAGTTTCTCTTTTAACCATTTTAAGAAAGATCCAAAGTAGTTTAGAATGGCAAACTGTCCAAGTATTTATTCCTTTAATGAAATGTCTGCTACAGTGTTTGGTCTTTGTCTTTTTCTTCTTCTTTTGAAGTATTCTTTACTTTTTTTCCTTCATCTCCATCTGCTTCTAAAATAATTGAATATTTGTAACCATCCTTTTTGTAAGTCTCCTGAGTTTTCCAGGCTGGGCAGTTCACTTCTTTCTGTTGTTTCTCTTTTTTTTCCTTGTTTATTGCAGAATTCTCAGAGTCTAACTCCATTGTACGACCTGATGGAAGATTCTGACAATTTGTATGAAAGATTTCAGTTACTTTTTGTTATTGACAAAAGATTATTCCTTTATATAAGAAGGTTCACAGTTTTCCGATATTTTGCACATATCGAACATTTAATCTTTAACATTGCTTGCATTTCTTTAAATATTAAAAAAAATACAATGTTAAGGATCGTTCAACAGACTCACTATGATAACGGGAAACAGAGAGACTTTTTAGAAGTTACTGTTTTATATTTTGACCTTTGGCCTCCTGAAATTATTTCTATTATTATTCTTTATGAGTTAAATTACACTTAACACACACACACACAAACACACACATATATATATATATATATATATATATATATATATATATATATATATATATAATTATTTTTAAAAAATATATATATATAATTTTTTTGCTTTGAAGGGACAAATCAGATTTAAAAAATATATTTTATGGAAAAACAAAATTGTTTCCATTTATTATTATATCAATTTATGTTCAAATGCACCAGGTTTTAATTTTTTAAAATTCCATCAACAAATATTATGTAATAATTTTTTTGTTTTCCTTTTTTTGTTGTTGTTGTTATTTTTGTTGTTTTATTTTTTTTCTCTATTTTTAACTGGAGGAACTCTTCAGGCGATGGTAAGTGACTGGTGATTAAATAAGGTTTTAAAATTATTTAATCACCAATCAATTGTCATTGCCTGAAGAGGTACAACATAGTACCGAAACGCGAAAGCGATTTCAACATATCTTTGTTTTAATATCTAAAATAAAATAATAATAATAATAATAATAATAATATATTTCTCTACTTTTTACTGAGCACTTTTTTAAAAAGTAAATGCTACGAACAGCGGAATTTTACTTCATCTGTTCTTTCTCTCATTTGAATAACCAATATTGCAACAATAAAACAATCAAAATAAATCTGAGTTTGTCATATTGATATCATTTCAGCTTATGAAACTATTTAGAAGTTATAACATCTAGAAAATTAAAATCTAGAAAATTAAAATCATTGCTTTATAAACATTTCTAAGATTTAAATATTCTGAACTTAAATTAAACATGTTATCTACTTGAAACCACATGACACAAACTAAAACATTTTTTCCTTGCTTTGCTTACTGCAAAAGTCAAATAAATATGAGTTTGTCATCTTTAAATCATTCTCGCTTATGAAACGACTTAGAAGTTGTAACATCTTGAAAATTAAAATCATTGAATTAGCTTAAAGGATAATCCGGTCCTATATATATATATATATATATATATATATATATATATAATTTTTTATTTATAAATATGATTCCATCGCTACATAAGAGTTCTCATGTTTCAGAACAAGAGCCGAAAACTTCAGTATAATTATTTGAATTAAATTGAATTAAAGTACCAAGCTATGTTCCATCTTCAAGCGAAATTTTTTTTTGAATAACTAATTCTTGAAATTTACGCGTTTTATAAGCATATTCATTATTAAAATTAAAATTACTAAGATAACGGCTAGAGTAATTATTTTAAAAAAAAAAAGGGGACGTGAGGGTTAATAATTTGCATCAATATCTCAGTTACATTCAAAGAGGTCAAGTGAGGTTAAGGTTGGGGTGTCTAAATTTAAAGCGGAAGATGACATCGTCTAGTCTGGTTAAGTGTCTATGGAGATTTATTTATTTTTTTATTTTATTTTTTTTTCCTGAAAGGGTTTTGTGTATATAAAAAAAAAACTGTCATAATTCGCTGACATTTGTTTTTTTGACGACTTCATAAAGGTTATTTATTTATTTTTTTTTTTTTTTTTTTTTTTTGGTAGGGCATTTAAACTTTTTATTTAGACTATGCAGTTTAAAATTTGTATTTATTATTTTATTGTTTGTTTGTTTTTTATGCTAATTATTCAATGCGAAAATTTGATGATGTCGACAAAAAACCGTTAACTCATGTCTATTGTTTAATAAATTTGCAGTCTTCTGGGTTTCTACAGTCACATAATTTTTCACTATTTTTGTCTAATTCAAGTGTAGGGTTTTTATTAATACTATTCTGGCATGTGGGTTTATTCAGGATTTTATTATTGTGTTTTTTATTATACTTTCTAGATTTTCAGCGCAACTGTAACTTAATTTTAGGGTGTTTTTATTAAATATTTTACTAAGTCTACTATTAGTAGGAAAGTGTTTTTCAATTAAAGCTAAGAATTTCTGTCCTAGCTTAATACTAACCATTTGGTTGAACGGAGGGGTATACCAAACGATTTTTCTTTTCCTGTTTTATATATATTGGGTGTATATATTGCATGTATTGTGATGGGATTTTTTCGTTTATGCAACTTCGATTACTTTTTTTTACAGTGTTCATTATTTTTCTGGTTTCCGGTAAAAAATTCAATATCTGTTTTCCAATGTCTTCAAAGTACGTTCAGCTTGCAAAAGACATTATCGAATAGTTTTATTTTTCTGTTGTTAAGTTTGTGTGTTTTCTATTGCTTTGCTAGTTTTCGAGAATATATATATATATATATATATATATATATATATATATATATATATATGAGATAGAGAGAGAAGGGAAGAGATCAAATGCAGATCATATATATATATATATATATATATATATATATATATATATAGTAACCTGTTGGTATAATCCAGACGAGCCGTAATAACACAACATAGAATTTGAAATGTTAAAACTGACTCACAAAAGAGGGCTCCATGTTTATTTTCATTAAACAGAGCAAATTTTCTTTTAATTAGAATTAAGATACCTTTAGTAAATGGCCATTTTCACCTACGAAATTAACCAGAAACAGTTAGAAAAATCCTGCGAATTTGAAAATTAAAATTGGTAGGTGAAAATGGTCATTTACTAAAGGTATCTTAATTCGTCCTTGCATACATACTGAAAAGTATGAACCTGGATTTCAATTACCCCACCTTACTGGTACATTTATACCTTTGCTAATCTTCTCTTCCCTTTTTTGTATTAATAATAATAATAATAATTATTATTATTATTATTATTATTATTATTCACATCCTCCTCCTCCCTTTCTACCACACCCAACGTCGCGCTTTTGTTTATTTTATTTTTTAATAATATAGCGTTCATTAGTTGTTTTTTTTTTAAATAAAGTGTTGGAAGGTCAATTGATAAAAATTGCCTGAGGATACTGTAAGGTTGAAACCAAGGTAGCGTATTCAACTGATCTTTTAATTTTTAACATGTAAAACTTTTAAGTATAGAAAATTAGGAAATCAGCCGACTCCATTACCTTGTTTCAACCTTTCGGTATCTTCGGTTCATCATTTGGTTCATCATCTCAGTCAAGCAATATGGCTATCGTTTCGCCAGGTCCACTGCTGATGTACTGACGATAATTGCGGAAAGAGTCTATGATGTTTTAGATACAAACGGTGAAAATCGGGCACATCCATTGGACATCTCAAAAGCGTATGTCTGGCATTCATGACTTCTCCACAAGCTGAAAAGTTCCAGCGTTTCCGAACACTTTTTTAACTGATCCAGTTTTTCTTATCAAATAGCGAAATGAAAGCTATCCTAAAAGGTCACTCGTCTAGATCCTTTCGTACTCTCGACGACATCAGCTCTCAACTTGGCATCTATATTGACGACACAACCTGCAGTAAGGCTGATCAGTCCGACAAGGTCAAAATGGCAACCGATGTCCAAAACGACCTCAAGTCCGTCATTAACTGGGGCAAATGATGGCTTGTCAATTTTAACCCCTCCAAAACGAAACTTCTCTCCATTAATCATTTGAGAGAGCCCTCGCTGCCTTCTATCAATATGACTGATGCTAACCTCCAAGAAAGTGATTCGTTGCGACTTCTCGGGCTCACGTTCTCAGCTGACATGAACTGGAAAGACTATATTGAATCCATTGCTAGGTCAGCTGCTAAAAATGTCGATTCACTAAGTTGTGCGAGACAATTTTTCTCTCCAGAATCTTACATATCTATAATTCTACCATTCGTACATGCTTAGAATATTGGTGCCACATATGGTCCAGTGCTCCTGCTATTTATCCTGAGCCTCTTGATAAAATCCAAAGAAGAATTGGCAATATTCTTGGTCCTGATCTGGCGGCTCGGTTTCAGTCACTTTCCTAATGCCGTAGGATTGCCTCCCTGTGCCTTTTCTATAAATACTTTTATGGTACTTGTTCGGATGTGCTCTTCGCTATGGTACCTAGACTTTTGAATTTAAGTGTAGTACTAGACTGGCGTCAAGATCTCATCAATTTACAGTTGAGCTGGCTAGATGTAATCGTTAATTCTATGCTAACTGTTTCTTTTCTTGCACTTCTCGCGTGTGGAACTCTCTCGCATTCCAGCCAACTTTAATCTGCAAAAAATTAAATGCAATGTCAATCGCTATCTACTGTCCTCATGATTACTCTTTTCTCTTTCCACTTATTATTACTGTTTCTGTTTCTAATTCTTCCGCATTCTATAACTCCTTGAGTGGTTTAACTACTTTGAATGGGGTGATACCGATTTTTAAAAGATTTGGTTTATATTTAGGGAAAATAGGCAGTCTTTTGTTTTGTTTGGGCTTTGTTTGTTTGTTTGTTTTTTAGGACTTGATTGTGGTTCTTCTTGTTTCAGTAAGAATGAATGCGTAATTTTGGTGTGACCTATTAATAGCTGTGTTATAGTAATCTCTGCCCTTCGGGATTTTCCATAATGGCAGGGTTTTATTGATGGTTGGTAAGATGTTATTTAGTTTATTTCCTTTTTTTTTTTTTTTTTTTTTTGCTTTTTTTTTTTTACTCCGTTGTTCCTGCCATTGATTTTACATATGTTTCTTAATTAAAGGTCAGTATATAAGATTTGGTGGTAATTTACCCACTCATGCATAGACTCTCCCAGCTATAAATAGGAGCAGGTACTGCCTTGGGGAGGAAATTTCCAGCAGTCAACTCTAACAGTCGGACTGAACATTCTTGTTGTAACACTCTCGTTTGTATATGTTTGTATTACTGTTTCTGTTAATATATTTCTTTAACTCAATTCTTCTCTTTATGTCTTTATTTCAGGCCCTAACAAGGCCACAACAGTAGTTTTCAGGAATTCGTCTTAATTCTTGTTTAGCACTTTTGTCTAATCGGTCATTGCTCTTAATTCCTATGTGGCTCGAAATCCAGATGAAGAAAAAATTTTTTTAAGTCTACTTAATAGCATGAATTTTTTTCATAATATTTTAACTATGAAAGGTTTTTCTAGCTTTTTTTTTTTGTTTTTGATAGATATTAATGCTGATATGGAATCAGAAAATATAAATTTTGAAGATTTATCTTTGGTGATCACATCAAGGGCTATATCTATCGCTCTAAATATGAAGGCTTCATTTGGGAGACGTTTTTTTATTTGTTGCATTATGAAAAATACTTTTTACAAACGTTTCAATTATATGCATTTCTATATGCATAAATGTAACTTTGTTTTACACACATGCACACACATTTGCTTCGATAAAGTACCTCAGAAAATGAATCGGCTAAGATAAGTTTTCCTTTTGATCTTATTTATAGTCTAGCTGAAATTTTTACACATACTCACACAACATAGACACACGCAAACACATATTTCAAGGGACATAACAAAATGTATTTGTTTACCGTAATTAACTCCCTTGAGTAACTCTTGTCTAATAAATTTCTGTTATAAGAATTTGTAATAAATAATATAATAATAAATTTTATAACGAATTTCTTTTATAATAATTTTTTGTAATACATTCCGTAAGATTTTTCTGTATACTTAATGCAAAAGTTATGGCTCAGTTGTCTAAGAGAGATGGTTAGCATTATAATCTCTCATACCAATTTGCAAAGGTAACATTTTCCATCTTCCCTGATTATGCAACTATTGTATCCATTATCAGGCTAAGCTAAGTTTAGAAAATTATATTGAAAAGTATATGTTCAAGTATTTACTTTCAAATTAGATACTGATATAAGAAAATATCAGTTTAATGAGTGATTAAATCGAGCCTTCCATAAATATTACCAAACTTTTATATTAACAAACCTGATCTTGTAAAACTAGTGTAAGTTAAATCTAGTTACAAAATGTTACAATCAATAAAATAGGATAAAAAACATAAAATTTTATAACTGATTACATATACATATAAGCTAACCCCCACCACCATACATACACATATATTTTTCTTGATAAACTTTTCTTCATTTTTCTCCCTAAATTATTTGTGTATACATACACATAAATGCACACATACACATACACACACACACAAACAAACACACACACACACATATATATATATATATATATATATATATATATATATATATATCATAAAATCGGAATTATGATACCATTATGTAAATGATCAATTTCATGTTGTAAAAATTAAATTTACAGGATTTTTCAAACAGTCAATGGATGATAAATTATTTAAATAAAAAATGGCCAAACAGGGAAAAGAAAGAGAGGAAGTGAAAAAAGGGGAAAGAAGAAGCAGCAGGATAGAAAGGAAGAAAAGGTAAGAAAAAGAAAACAGGAAGTAGTGTTAAGTCTTGATATGAGTGGTAGTCAGAGGGAAAAAGAAGGGAAAAAGAAGGAAAAGAGAGAAGAGATGATCTATTTATTATTACTCAGTAGTTTAAACTTAATTTAGACTTAAAATAAACCTTCTAAAATTAATGAAAAGAACAAATTATATAAAATAATAAGAGATAAACCCCAAAATATAAAAGAGAGATAATTTAGAATTAAAGAGTCTTAAAATGACCAATATATCAGAAAAGAATATTAAGAGAAATTTAATGGACGGAATATAAATATCTTAGAAAGAATACATCCAAATCAACTTATTTCAAATTAAACTTATATTAATTAATACCCATCCACAAGAAAAAAATAATATTTGAAATTTAATATATAATACAAAAAGGAACAATAGAAGTAAGATAAAATAAAAATCAAACCTTAAAATTAGGAAAAACTGAATGAAAAGTGACTTTAGAATAAGGGAATTAAAAGGTGCCTTTTGAATCAATAGATAACACTATATAATAAATAACTAATATATAAATATATTAATTAATTAATTAATTGATTAATAGTAACAAAATAAAATATTACAAAAAGCTCCATAGCTAAAATTAAAATATTTAATACCAAAACAAAAACAAAAAATATATAAACCCCTTAAGTCTTATACTAAGATAACAATTCAAATGCCACTTCACCAAACCACATAATACAATATATATCAGTAAAATACACTTCAATACTACATATCAATATTATATATTAACATATGCACCACATATTGAATATTAAAAAGCCCCATAATATTAATAAGTATCTAAATACTTAAAATTAGACATACTAATTAACCGAGAGTAAATATATAAAAAATATATAAAACTGAACTTATATAAACATCATAATTATGTATTATTACATAATAATAAATTAACTCAAAAGTTACATTAAGGTATATAATTATTATATAACATTGAAGTGAAAATATAATACTTATATGTGAAGGATAATTGAGGATAATTCAATAAAGTTACCTTAAGGTAAGAAATTAGGAAAATAATGCCAATAAAGATACTATTAAAGATATTATTGATATTCCCCAAGAAATAATAGTAATTTAGTTATAGAGAAAAGATATTTTTGTAAATTGTAACAGAAGGGAAATATGCAAAGGATATATAAATAAAGGAGGAAAGCAGAATATAGAATGTAATTTGTGAAAGATAGCAGTTCACTCAAGTCCAGTCAGGACTGAAGAGAAGCAGGAATTCACAGGTAATTTCCAAATGATGACAATTCAGGTAAGTTCAATAAGAGTCTAGATAAGTTTAAATCTACTGCAGGGATAACATTTAGAAATTAATTTGTTCTTTTGGTTTAAAAGTATATTTGAATTTCCAAATTTAACTATTCAAATTTTCTCTTGTAGGCATAGATTGCATCTACCTTTAAAACTACTCAGTGTGGGTAAACTCTATAAAGTCAATCTGAGGGTTCAGTTCTTTCTCCCTCAATTCCCAAATTTTTTTGGAAAGTGCAGAGTTGAATTGGACCAGGAAGCAGCAGTATTAAAATATCACTTTTTAATACACATGTGAAAAAATAAAAATAAAAAATAGCATGTAGAGCTTTTAAAAATTTTAAAGTATACATACATATATATATATACAGATATATATATATATACACATTTAAAAAATTGAATACAGTGACCAAATGCATAGGTATGTGTGCAACAATACATATATGTACATATATGCCCAGTTCCACACTATTCACATATGTTTATGTTTGTGTGAGCTTTGGTGAGTGAACGTGCATGTGTGTGTGTCTGTGTACTTCAATGAATGTACACATGCATGTATGTATGTTTGCGTAAGTATGAGTGGTGTCCCAACGACAATTTTCCTTAAAAACACCGATATACGCAACCATATATAAATCAAAAATTTTAAAATTAATCAGTTTGTCTGATGATCGCAAATAGCATGAAACCCAGGGTCACAAACTCAGATCAATCCAACTAAATATGTTAGCTCTATCACTAATATTAAGCACTTTCCAATAAGTAGCGTGCATATAAATAATATATATATAAAAATTGCATATATATATATATATACACACACATTTCTCGTGTGCGTGCGTGCGTGCGTGCGTGCGTGCGTGTGTTTATTCATTATTTTTTACTATCTCAGTTATAATCAAAAACTAGATGCTCTTGATAGAGTTGCCAAGATTTTCTTTATTACATCTTGGACTTTTGGGAAGGATGGCTAGGATGATTATTTTGTAGATATATTAAATATTTTACACATTCTTCAAGACACTGTCTCCTGTGGTAAAAGATATTTTATTTAATTTGAGTTGTTTCTTTTTATAATAATGGCTTTCAGAATTTTGTGTCTTTCCTTGCAATGAGTGTTATATAGTATTTTGATAGTATCTACTAATCTTTTTTTTTACTAATGTTCACCCTATACAAGGTATGTGTTTATACATACATGTGAATATATAGTCCAACTGATTTCATTTAGTTTCTTGTTATTTTTATCTATGCTTCCATCACTTTGTAATTAAATATTTTACTTTCTGATAATAAATATGCCAAGATAGGTGAAATGTTGTAAAAATGTGGATGCAAATTTACTGTAGATGATCTAATATTTAAAACATTTTCCATACATTTTTGTTTAAGAAAATTGGTTTTTCCTTTAATTAAAGTAGTATTTTTAAATAGAAATTATGCCCAGAATCATTATGTTGAACAACTAGTGTGTTGTCTTGGAAAAAATCCCTTTTGTGTTCATATAATTTTTATTTAAATTCTTTAAGGTGTCTACTCTGTATTCCTTATGACAATTGTTACAGGAGATAAAGTAAAATCTTCCTCCAAGTTTTGGCTTATAATTATTTTGTTTTGTATTAATTAAGTTTTTTTTATGTTAAGCTTAATTTCTTTCTTCTTTTCACTTGTAGTTGTAATAGAGTTGGTGGGTATAATAATATATTTTGATTCATCGAGTTTACCAGAATGCCACGCTCTTCTATTTTGAAATATTTTACAAGACTTTTGTTTCATGTTGAATATAAAATAATTAGGGTATTGGAGGAGCTTAAGTGTATTTTCAATGTATTTCTTCTTGTCATGTAAATATTGAGAGCTACAAATTTTGAATGCTCTTAAACAGAATCCAGTGACTATTCTGGATTTTATTTTGTTGTTATGGTAAGAATAGAAATTTATGAGATCACTTTTATTAGTTGATTTGTGATGGAGACTTAGTTATAGGCCATTGTAACATGATATCTAAGAAAGGTAAAGTGTTATTTCTTCCTGTTTCATAAGTTCAACTTTGTTTAGTTTATCTAGGTTATGTAATGTAGTTTTTGGGGGATATATCAATAGAATATCATCAATATATTGGAAATATTTTGATTGTTTAGGTAAAATAACCAAAATTTAGCATCTCTCCGTGTAACAACACATTCACATATTAAAAATTCAGATAACCCAATTGAAAAACAAAGAGAAATAAATATAACAGATTAGCACATGGGTAGTTTAGATATTAAATCATTTTACACTAATATTCTTGTTTACAAATGCTTAAATCTTTTAAAAAAACATCTAATACAATAAAAAATAAATCTCTCCCTACCAATATGTAAAATCATAAAAAATTGCAAACTCATTACCAATCAATACTATTTCACCTTTAACAATAATTTTTGTAAATAAAAATTTGTATTACCAATAGGTTCATATTTTAGCAAGTATTTTCATAGAATTTTTTTAATCCCTTCCAGATTATTTTGTCAAAACAATCAACATATTTCTGATATGCTGATGACACTCTATTGAAATTTCCTGTCAAAATTACATTAAGTCTTTTGTATTAATTGCCTATTTTTTTATTATTTTTATTTTTTTCATACTGAATTATTAACTTTCACTATTATCAGATCCATAGATTTTTTGAGAAAAAAATTTTGTAATGCTAGAATAAGGCCATTTGGAATAGTTATGTAGTATGGTATGATGGTTATAAAAGATCTTTTTGTTAGAATAGCAAGTTCAATCCTAAATAAATGCTCTTGTGTCAGACAAACCTAAACTTAGTAGTAAATAACTTACAACTTACTTAGTGGTGTATACATTTACATCAGTAGTGATGGCTTAAACACAAACCTATGTAAAAAGATAAAACTCTTCTGATCTAATTTGGCTTTGTCATAGTCGAATAAAAAATGTTAAAACCTATTTGAATATGATTTAAAATATAGTAATCAGACAAATATTTTTTTAAATATTTAATACTTACAATAGAAATAATTTTTAAATTCTTATTCAAGTATTTTTCTGAATAAAAAATATAGAGAGATAGTTTTATGAGTCGATATTAAATACTTAATGTTATTTTGTAAACATATCGACTGTGACCAGAATTCAAAGTGCAGTTAAAGGGAAGTAACTCATAAATAACCTAAGAATAACATTTTAACAGTTGATACTTAAGCTAAACTAAGTTTGGTATATGCTTTAAAAATGTGTCAATTTTTAAAATTAAGGTGTGCCTGACTTGAAAATCAGTATTCAGAATTCTGAATTGTTTTACCAACACTACAACACTGAAACACACACCACTGATTCCAGCGGGAAATAAATACACACAGTAATTGCATTCTATTCCTAGTGCTTAGTGCTTAATGATAATCTATGCTTTTTTTTTTCGGATTAGTATCGACTTGGAAGAATAAATCGGGGAGTCCAGTTCAAATTCCAGTCGGGTTTGTTATGATCACTTACGCGTAAATATCCTTGGGAAAGGGTATGGAATATGAATAATCCATCATTTCTCCATCACCCCACTCGCTAGATTGAATAGCAAGACAGATTGGTTCCTATGGCCTTGTCTGGAAACCAGTCCACCGCGGAAAGAAACAACAACCTACTGCAAGAAAATCTTCTCCCTAATCAGTCATGAATCGAAAGAAATATAATCGCCCAAGTGTGTATCACTCATGGCACTTGACTGTCTGATTCACTGACTAACTGATTCTTGTGTACCAAAAGTGTCAATTCAATACAAAAAAAGTTTTTCTTACAATAATTCCCCTACCACCACCACCACCCCAGACATGCACAATATTTATTTCCAACGTTTATTATTTTTTAAATAGTTTCATCCGCGATACGATTATTTAGTTCCAAGAAACAAAAATTAGGGACCGTTTATTTGAACCAGTACACTTATTCTATGTTGAAATATTCTAACCAGCTTGAAATATTCTCACCGGATGACACTTGTATTTTGTAGAAAAGTAAGGATTTTTGTGTACTGATTTCTCTGTTTCACCCAATATTTACTATGAATGAATAATGATAAATATGGCAGTATTTATTTAGACATCTGTACAGTACACCGTGTACACACTACTGTACACACTTTATTCAGACGAATATCTTCTTTGTTGCCCGTGTGTTAGTATGTTCTTTGAACGTAAATTAAATCGATCTTGATCATAATTAATCATATCAGTATCTTTATCATTGTTGCTTTTATCCCATTATGGTTGAGATACGAAAATGTAAACAACAAATTTAAAATAATAATAAAATTCTTTTTAAAATCCAAATATTTTTCGTTGTCTATTAGTAACTGTTGTAGTATAAATCGTAACCGCCCCTAAATTAGCTATACCCCGGCAGATACTCTATCATAAAGACTTTAAGTTACCTCCCCTTCCCGTTAAGAAACCGCCATATTCATTCGAACGTCACGTATGTATTTGTTTGAAAACCTATACAAATGGTTATTAAGTGTTGTTATCTTATTCTACTACATCTTATCGCAACAATTTTAATAGCAAACAAATCGTCAAAATGGACAGATTACTGCGCCCAGAACGATTCGATATCGAACCTACACCTCCCAACTCGTAAAAAAAAAAAACTATATCACTGGAAACTTTACCAATTATCTACGCAACAACGTAGTAAAAAATAACGAGAACTTTTTCACTTTAATTATTTGAAAAAATAATCGACGCCAACTCTGAAATAATAAGCGACTTTAATTCTTTCCTGAAGGCACTCGATGTTGCGCACGTCAAACAAACTTGTCTACAATCGACACCTGCTCATTGCACTTAAACAGCAACCAGTCTCACTCTAAACAATAGATAATTTTATGCAATGGTTGGAAAACCTGGCGAAAGAAAACATGCAACTTTGAAGCTGTAACGGCCGAGGAAAACAATAAAACAATACGTGCAAGATGCATTTTTATCAATGGTGTCACTTCCCCATCAATTCGACAACGGTTGCTAGAAAAATCTTCACTAACACCACAAGAAGTATATGAGAAATACACAACTTCGGTTGACAAAACAAGAAAATTAAATTATTAAACATATATATATATATATATATATATATATATATATATATATATATATAGGAAATATTGTCCGCGTATTGCTTCTTTGATATTTTCTATCTTTTTCGTGCCTCAATTTAATCAAAACCCTATTAATATATATAATAAATATCATCAATCTTATTGCCAATATTGTTATCATTATTTTGTCTTTTTATTCCTAAAATTTCATTAACCGTCCTATTAAATCTACATGTAGATTGAATATATATATATATATATATATATATATATATATATATAAATTCAAGAATAACATGAGTTTAATATGTAATAATTTCCATTACAAACTACGTTTTAAACAATATATTACACAGAAGGATATATCATATATGCAAATCAAGCATTTGTTAAAAATCTCTTCGGCAGGTTATTCAAAATGCTGATATCTGAATATATTACAAAAGTTTTCCTACCTTTAAAGGAAAATGCAAATGTTGTTTGTAGCAAAGATTATAATGAAATTAAATGCTGTTATGAACAATACACATACCAAAACTTTATTTACTTTGATTAAACTGTTAACGAACCGTGTATACAATAAATACAGAAAAATAAAGTCTTTAGTTTTACATATCAAAAATGTAGTCTGAAAGGAGTGTTGAAAAGTTGACTTGTCTCATTGACAGAAGTCGATATGGTAAAATGATTACATCATTGATAGTTTTTATACCCGTCACACAGAACTGTTAATAAATGTTTCTTGGCGCTACTTTTTTAATCTGGGAAATAAAAAAAAAAACATTCTATACTTGAAATCTAGCAGGAATTTTTCTCGTTATTAGTTCTTATAAATGTAAGAATGTGAAAGTAAATACTGTTACGGACTTTCTAAAAAAAACACATATTTTAAATACAAAATTATAAACAACGTGAAGAAATGATCTTCGCAGAAAAGGAAGAAGACCAAGTTAAATATGACCATAACATTTATACAGTAGATACAAGTATTTACATATTAGAATTCAGTTGGTTTTTTTTTGTTGTGATCATGCAGAGACCATTAGTTAGAGTGTTCAAAGTGAATTGTTGCATGTGAGTCTGCAAAGTTCGAAATTATTTTATTGTGAGTCTGTAAAGTTCGAAATTATTTTGTTGCAAGTGAGTCTGCAAAGTTCGAAATTATATGTACACCAGTATGTGTGTTTGAAGCACACGCTAAATAAACATGTCTGTGATTGCTGGCTGATGGCATGCGTTAACAGTAATTTTAAATCACAGTTAACAAAGAGAGTTCAAACAAGACTTACTTCGCTCCGGCTTTTTATGTAGGAAAATCAGACTGTTTCTCTGACAGTTCCGTTTCGCAGATCTGTCCGTTGACTGTCCTTTTTTAGAGTTGGTCCTGAGAGTTGCTGACAAATCGTCTATATGGTTTTGTGGTCGGCTCTGAATCGCTATTTGAGTTTTGCGCGGGAATGTATGTAGTAATCCATGTCCAACTTCCATTTCATTTGGTGTTCAACCACACAGACGTTTTAGAGAATGTATCACGTGACTTGTCATATCAAGTCAGGTTCCAGAAACCACTTATTTAGTTTTGGAGCCGTGTTTTGTACAAAATTGTAAAGTTTTTTCGTATCTACTGATTTTAGTAGGATTTTGGAGGCGTCTCTAACTTGTTTGTGCTTCATTTCTTGGCCGTGAAATATCGAAACACCTTAAATATCCTATAAGATGTTTCGAAGTCTACTAGTACATTTGAGGATTAATTAACTGGATTTTCCACAAATAATCCCTAACTTTACTTAAAACAGAATGCAAATAACGTTTTGTTTAGACACGATAGCATGTCAGTTCAACGGACAAAATAGAAACACTGTAATTCTACAGTTTTCCGAAAAAGCACGCGAAAAAAAATAAAAATAAAACCTAAAGAAATACAGAAAAAAAACAGTGCAATAATCAAGAATTTATTAACCATGTTTAAAAATACTTTTTCCTAATAGTTTAAGAATATAATTTTTTCTTCTATACACTTTTATTAAATTTAGTATAATGAAGGTATTAAAGCGCTACTTAAACAAAATTATAGCGTAAATGTAATTTGTGTTAATGTGAAAAGAAAAGCATTTATTCTGAATAAAATTACAATAAAGTATTATTTTTATGCGAATTAAATAGTTTCGTCGTAATTCTGAATTTTTTCTTGGTGGCGAGGCGTACAACTTATACAGAAAAAAAATAAGACAAAGATTTGTTTTTAAAATAATAAAAAACTTAAGATACCAACCTACGTTTAAATTACTTAAGTAAGTATTTGTTATTTGTTGTATAAAAAGAATCTGTAAATAAATACAAAAAACAAAACACCCATACCGATGGTTCGGAAAATGTACTTTAATGCACAAACTGACTGATTGAATAGTTGTCAGTCAAAGCGAGATATCAGAATTATGTCCTTTTTGTACATCTGTATAAAAAATAATCTAAAAGTTAAAAGAAAAAATAATCTAAAAGAAAAAAATAAAGAAAATTCCTTTTGAAAAAAATGTTCACACAGGAAAACGGTATGATTAATATAATTAAATTTTATATTTTTTTTATTCATCAAACACGTTTTATTTAAATAAAACAACTCCTGAGACGAGTGAATTTCAAAATCACGCTAAAAATTAAAAATCAGTTTTTTAAGTGTAGTTTCTTTTTCCTTTTTTTTTTTTTTGTTCAATCTGAAAGAGAACTTATTAAATGCAAGTATGAATTTGCAAAAATATCTTTATTTTAATTTTTGTTTTTATTTTATTTATTTTTATTTTTATTTTCATTTTGTTTTTGTTTTTTGTAAGATGTGGTTTAAATTTTCCGTATATCTACACTTGATATTAAATAATTTTTTACTGAAATAATATCTGTAGGGATATTTCTTTATAAAACTGTAAAAACAAAACTGGACGAACACTCCCCAAATTAAAACGTACACACTAGATAGCGGGGATGAAACAAACCTCATAAAAACATTTCCCTAAAGTAACTTATTCAGTAAGAATAAAAAGTAAATCATTAATGAATATGTACTGAAAATTTCGTTTGATTTGGTGGATAATTCTGTTTTGTGGGGGAAATATTTTAAAACAGGGTTAACGATTTTTTTGCTTTCATTTCGGGAAAAAAAGCATTTATTTTGGTGAAAGTTCTTGGTTTCATGATTATAAAGTTATTGTTTTTAAAATAAACGTACGAAATCTGTTTGTTAATAAAAATATTTGTCGTGACAGTCTTGTTTAACTTATAACAGTTAAAATAATATTTCTATAATCAGTTTATTAAAATAATAATAATTAAAATAATTATAAATTTCATGATTAAATGGAGTTCATTGTATTTAGGTATAAAAAATTAAAATATTACTATTTTACAAAAATAGTCACCTATTTGAAAAATGTATACTAATGTATGTTCCCTATAACTTTTTTCTTACCGACAAACCTAAGTTATAATTTTATTTACTATGGAATTTTTCTTAATAAAAAAGAACTGACTTTTTTTCTACATTCGTATTATTAATGACTCAGATTTTTTTTCTTCATAGCCACATCACGTCGAAACATTGGTTCCCGTACGATCACCGAAGTTAAGTAATGTCGAGCCTGCTTAGTACCTAGATGGGTGACCAGGTGCTGTAAGCGTGAATATGTTGATAGTGTAATGGATAATAGCTCGGAATTGTTAATCGGAGAGCCGAGTTCCAATTCCTGTTGGGTTCGTTAAATTCACTTAGGCGCAAATACTCTTGGGAAATGTATACATCCACCTCTTCTTCCCTCTGTTATGGGATAATTAGTAAGACTTGTATTACTATGCCAGTATCTCAAAAAAAAATCTTACAATCTAAAAATATTTTCTGGCTTTAAATAACCTGAAAATGGTTGATAAGCCGTAGAGAACAAATCAGACATTTTCTTTCTTTCTGTCTTCTTTTATGTACTATGTTCTTTACAGTATGTGGGTAATAATGTCTTTTCATATCTTTATTTTATTAACCTAAGTAACACTTTGCTCCTTAGGACCATTTTTATTTTTGTGGTTTTGTTTTCTCATCCATTTAATCAAACTCATTTTTAATTCGTTTCTCGAACTTTCAGTATATCTTGTTAATGTTTAATTCTCCAAGTCTTCTTTACTCATTATGTGACCTAGAAATTTTAAGTATTTGTTTTTTGTTGTTTTTGTTTTTTGGGTTTTTTTTTCTTCTTGTTGTATATATGTTTTTTTTTTTTTGGTGGGGTGTAGTTCCTACTTTCCTCAAAACTTCTTAATTTCTAACATGTTCTGTTCATAATACTGTCAGCATTCGTCAGTAGAACCACATAAATCTATTCTCCACCTATAAGTAAACTATAATATTCAATGCCATATAGATTAGGTGTTACATGGCAGGCTAACACTATTTTATTTTTTTGATAAAGAAAATTTTCCAGGTAATGTTCCCATGCTGGATATGCTCCAATATTGTACTAGTACTCAAGATGGTTGTTATTTATTGTCTGCTCATTAAATGTTTTTTTTAACGAAACAATTGAATTAAATTTCATAAATATCAAAGGCAAATTCATTATTATGTTCGAATTAAAAAAAAAAAAAAGGATTAAAAAATTTGACATTTTATAGTTGTTTATCCGGATCTCATTTTTTTTAATGGAAAATGTTTATCTATTACTTTTAATAGTCGAATTCGTTCTCTTTTTCTTGCTCTTACTGTCTATAATTTTCACTTCACACAAACTTACCAAGCAAAATTGTACCCAGTCGACTAACGTTTTACGATTGCCTATTCGAAGTTTCCTCTGTAAAAAATCTTGGGGTACTTTGTTAACCAAGTTAAGTTTCACTATTGATTCTAATTTCAAGTCGAACCATCAAATCAACATTTGTATCACTACATTATACGAATTATCAGTAATTAAAAATATCCCTTGTCACTCTTTCTGCTGTCAGTCTCTACCGCCATCTTGAATATTACTGTTTTCCTACTACAACTGTGCAGTGGTCTCAGTAGACGAGCCACAAACCAAATTTTTCCTATTTTTGAATCTAGTTTGACATATTTTACATATTCCGATGCAACTTCTGATTTATGTGCCACATTTTCCATCGTCTGTTACTCCATTACCAAAACGTCCACATCTACTTCATTTTGATGAGCCCGATATGTAACAAGGACTTTTTTGCTACTAACAACCATGCATTCTGTTTTGTTTAACTAACTTGTATAAGAGTTTGTTTTGATTTTTTGTTTCTTTAACTTGCCATCAAAACTGCCATCTGCGTAACATATTTTGTTATGCTTGTTGACTGGTGATCAATTCTGGTAGGTCTCCTCAACCTCTTAGAATCTGTACAGGTTAAATAAGTCACATACGAAAAAAAAAAGAAACCACGGAAAAACGGAAGAAAAAAAACGAAAAAAAAAACACCCTTGTCAAAGGGAGATCAGTCTGGACAAATTTAAAGCAGTTATTTCCCTTGGCACCTTATTGGCCGTCATAAAAATTTCAATATTTACGACTTTAGACATGTCTCTTGAGCTGAATGTTGGTCAGTCAGTCAGTCAGTTACGTGCCATGCGTGATACACGCTTAGGCGATTATGTATCTTTCAATACATGACTGACGAGACATATTTTTTCCCGCAGTAGGTTGCCATCCAAGACTATAAAACCCGGTCTGACCTGCTATTTACCCATAGCTGGAGAGAGAAGAAGAGCATTCGTACCTTTCCCAAGGTTATTAGCACGTAAGTGAATGTAATGGATTTGACTGGAATTCGAACTCGGCTCTCCGATTCTTCAATGCGAGCCATTATCCATTACTCTACCGTGCCTCCATAAGATGATTAATCGAAATGTGTTCGTCAGCAATATTAATAAAAAGCATTTAAATTATAAAACAATGATTATAATTTTATCTTTTAATATTTAAGCTATGTTCCCTCTTAGAAAGCAGCAGCACATGAAATTAAAACATTATTAATCAGCAACTGAAATGTTTTATTGCAGAATTTCCAATTCGTTTTTATAATGAGCCATAAACACTAAAAACATTGGAACGTTTCCTATTCTATCGCAAAAAAATAAGTTGGAAATATTTTTCCTCTTGCATCAAATCTTTTGATATTTAAAACAAAATGTTCTGAATTGCAAACATACATACATATACCCACTTTTTATATATATTACTTTTTAGTTTATATAATACTTTTGTTTATGCATACTTCAGCGGAAGAAATGCATTCGGCTAAGTTTTCCCTTTGTCTTCATATTAGTGGTGGTCTGTCGAGTTCAACAATGACATCTATATGCAAGGGGAAACTCGAAGGTGATTGTGATGACCAATGCCCCGGGGGACGGCCGTAATGGAGAAAGGAAACCTGGCCTGGATGTTTAGGTGCTTCTACAACTGATACAACCATCCAGTCCGATCCTATGTGCACTCAAAGTATATATATATATATATATATATATATATATATATATATATTACAGGTAATCGATCCGTTGATATATAATCCGGGTGAAACTTATATTAATTATTAATTTTTTACAGAAAAAAAAAAAAAAATTACCTGAACATGGGATACTCTATTTCAAGCCGTTCTATACGCGGCTTTCATCAGCCCTTAAGTGTCTGTCTCGGAGCATTGTTTTAAATTTATTTTCAATGTCAGTCCTCCTCTGGTATGGGTTTGTGTTAGCGATTGGTGGGGGCGTAAGGTATTTTATCCTGGAATAAATCATGCTGTCCAACACACTTATATGCGTACATATCTTCATACATACATATATGTACATTTACCTGTCCATACATATATGGCACTATACGCACACATACACCCCCATATATACACATGTATTTTTATGTAATTTTGAATCTATTTCTATGTCTACATTTCGTGAATGTTGCAGACTCGGAGACAGACACTTCGGGGCTGATGATAGCCGCGTTCAGAACGGCTAGAAATAGACTATCCCATGTTGAGGTGATTTTTGTTTTTTGCTGTAATATATATATATATGTGTGTGTGTGTGTGTGTGTGTGTGTGAATACAAAAAGGATCTTATACACAACAATTTATTAAATGCATTAGTTATGCATAGAAATAAATTCAACCACAACTTTAATCTAAAGAAGGCTACACTTATTAAAAGAGAAATTAACTTAGGTGGAAAATCCTCGAGCGTGCCAATATTGAATCTTATCAAATTATAAATATGAACTGAAAATGATATTTTCAAATATCTTGTATCCCAAGACAACATACATAACTATAAAAATATTTAAAAAATTAAAAGAAAACTGTTAAGTTTATAACCTCCTATTGTATTTATATATATATATATATATATATATATCGGCATACATCCCTCCCTCCCTCCATCAACGGTTGCTTCAAACCTTTTCTCTTTCTCCTTTCTTCATCATCGTTGCTACCCTTTGAGCAACAACTCAACACTTTCAACGTTAAGGCACGTGACCATTTTGGAATGGACATCCATTCAAAGTGCTTTGACGGTTGGCAATTTGCCGCCAGTCAAAGGTCACGTAACTTACCGGATACCCGCCATTAAGTATCCACGTACGTTTTCCGTCTCTTCCATTTCACCATACGGCTCAAACACCTAAACTTCGGTAACAGACCTTTTATATTCTACTTCTTTGCCTGAAGTTACCTTTTATCATCCTTGACTCGATCCTAGCCCAACTTTCTGACTTTCCTACATAATACGAGATTCTCTTCCAAAAAGGAAAAGCAATAAGCATTCGTCACGAACTCTTCCAGAATCTTCACCTGGCAACAGCGACAGCGAAATTCTACGTATTTACAATTACATCCATTCTCTACCGTTGCTAAGCTTGCCGAGAACTATTGATATCCTAAAGGAGTAATCAACTACATTTGTACGTATGACACAAGGCCATACAAAAAAGAAACCACACTGGGCGACCAGGCTTACACTACAGTTTGCTGACCTCGACGTGATCTGACAAGTTTATACTCTAGCAATATGCCCAACATCGAAAGCAACGAGAGCAATGGCTTGACAAACACTTCAAGTTCGTCCCGCCTCAAGTTCAATGACGGGAATATCAAAAACTGGTTTATTCATCTAGAGGCCATATTTCAAGTTTGGAAAATAACTGCACAGAAGCAAAAACAATTTTATCTCGTCGCCGCAATAGTTGATGAGATATCCGACTTACTGGAGGCAATTCCAGATGATGACCCCTACTCTCGTCTAAATGAGGCTATTTTAAAACGAACAGGTCGTACCGATGAGCAGTTGATACGCAAGCTTTTCCATAACATAACCAGAGACGAGTGGACCCCGTCACAATTCTTACGCTTTATGCGGAGCAGACTAGGGAAGCATGAGATGTCAGAGTTGATTCTATGAGTTTCTGGTTAGATCGCCTTCCGACTACGATCACACAAATACTAGCTCCCATGGGTGAACTCACTCCGCTAAACCAGCTAGCTGACAAAATTTTCTCTCAACCATCAGCGAAAATTCGATGGAGTCAGCCGAAAATCGGACTCTGCTACAATTAGAAAATATGATCGAAGACTTACAGTGTTAGATCCGAGACCAGTCAGTAAGGACGAACCGACAAAGAGCCGGACAACATCAAAGGAATAGAAGGCGCCCACAGAGCCGTAAACGCCGAGTAGGAACCACGTTAAGCTCGTACCACCAACGTTTTGGAGACCGCGCTAAACAATGCACATCACCGTATTTACGCAGACCGGACTCGGGAAACGGCCACGCCAGCAAATAAGAGCGGCTAACCTTGCTGGCCAGACCAGATCTAGTGAATTTTGCCGTCTCTTCTACATTATCTCTGATTCGAATAACAAATTACGATTTTTGGTCCACACAGGAGCCATACGTCAAGAGCGGCAGGACTAAGCCGTCCATTTTCCAACTTCAGGCAGCTAATGGATCTTTGATTAAAACATACGAGCAGACAATACTAACGCTCAACATTGGCATGCAAAGGGATTTTCCCTGGACTTTTACCTTAGCCGACGTACGCATGCCCATCTTAGGCACAGATTTTCTCACTCACTAAAACCTCACAATGATGATGAGTAAAAAGACACTGCAGGACAGTCTACTAGTCTATCAGTCGTTGGTACACCCTCTGCGTTTATTTCAACTGGCATCTCAGTAGCTACTGCCCACAATAAGGAGTATCTAGATATACTGAACGAATACCAGGAGTTGGTTCATCTACCCACATGCCCATGGGCCGTGAAGCACTAGACCATTCATCATATTAGAACCATGGGACCACCCGTTTTCTCCTGTCCCCGCCGCCTAGATCATGACAAGCTGAAATTCGCACGCAAAGCTTTCAACCAAGCATGGGACAGCCCCTACGCGTCCCCACTGCATCTTGGGCCTAAGCCCGGAGGCAAAGATTTTCCTGTCTGCGTAGACCACAGGAAACTAAATTCAACAACAATAAAAGATCACTATCCCGTTCCCCCTCTGCAAGATTTCACCTCTGACCTACAGGACTCAAAAATATTCTCAAAAATAAACTTAAGGCGTACTACCAAGTCCCAGTTGCGGATGAAGATATACCTAAAACTGCAGTGGCCACACCCTTTGGACTCTTTGAATTCATTAAAATGCCTTTTGGTCTATGCAATGCCGCGCAGACGTTTCAATGCTTACTGGACGAAGTTCTGCGCAGATTGCCTTACGTGTTCGCATATATAGATAATATTCTAGTCGCGTGTTCGCGAACAAACACAAACAACATCTCCGAGTAGTAAACGTTTGTCGCACTATGGTTTCAACGTAAATCTGGACAAATGTGTTTTCGGCGCCGACCAAATCGACTTTTTGGGACACCATACAGACGCCACGGGTATTACTCCCCTACCCGATAAAATAGACGCCATCAGCAATTTTCCAACACCCACCTCTATCAAACAGCTCAAACGTTTTATCGGAATGATAATTTTTTTTTCATCCCAAGCTACGCGTCAACTCTCACCCCTTTCACTGACCTACTACAGAAGCGCAATAAAGCAATAGTGCTAGAGAAGGATCGTCTTTAGAGGCATTTCATGCCGCCAAAACAACACTAGTTAATTACTCAAAATTAGCTTATATTGAAGATAAACCGGGCTCAACCATTTTTCTAACTACCGATGCTTCTGAGTCTGCTATCGGAGCCGTTATAGAACAGGGAACCGCAAGACAACGGAGATCAATCGTATTCTTCTCTGTGAAACTTTCACCCGCACAAACCAACCACGTAGTATAGTACCTTTCCGTGGGAGTTGTTGGCTATATTCCGCGCAGTGAAACATTTTCGACATCTATTAGAAGGACGCTCTTTCACTATCTTCACGGGCCATAAGCCTCTCATCACAGTAATGAACACCAGCTCAAATAAGTGCGCTACCAGAGAGATTCGATACTTGGATTTTATTTCTCAGTTAAAATACGTTACAGGGGCAGACAACACTGTAGCTGACACTTTGTAACGTACAGAGTTATTCACCTTGGACACTGATTTCCTGAGCCTAGAACCTGCTTTCCTGAAACAAGCCACAACGCCCAAGAGACCTCAGAAAACATCAGATCCTCTACGGCACCTGTTCCTAGTTTTATACAAATACGCTCAGGGCGACGAGTTACCTTTCGTTACGTTTCACAACAGTGATAGACATTTAACCATATGATTTCTGCGTAATCAGATATTTCGGAAGAGGGCCATATCGGCACACCCCTTCCTTCTGTCAACGGTTGCCTGAAACCCTTTCTCTTTCTCTTTTCTTCATCGTCGTTGCTACCCTTTGAGCAACGACTCAACACTTTCAACGTTAAGACACGTGACCGTTTTGCAATGGACATCCATTCAAAGTGGTGTTGATGTATGCTAATAAGAATGGCCCATTTGTAGATGTCTGTTTATTAACATGATCACACGATTTATATTTAACGTAAAATACCACAAAATAAGAAACACAAGAAGGAATAAAAACGGTTTTATAACAACATTTATATTAATTTTTGTGTAATGATGTACATGTGTAGAGGTTTTGTTATGCTCCTTTGACTGATTTGATATTTTTACCTGAGCTCACAAAGGTTGAATGAATTATAAAACTGAGAAATGCTGAATAAACTGTAGCTTTAGAAAAGTATTTCAAAGAGAAAAGTTCTTGTTGCTTGTTTGGAAATGCTTTGTATGTTTGTAATGTAGTTTGCAAAATTTCGTACGTACGTGCATACGTGAATATGTTTTTAACGACTGGTCACCCATGGTCGAGACGAGAATACTTTTACAACTACATCTTGTAGCGAGAAGAGAGAGCAGCAAGCTCATGTCTGCTATTTATAATTGATGTAACCACGTGACAGGATCACGGAAAATGGCGGGAAACTTGACTTGGTCACGCGCTGGAAAAATATTTGTACGTGGGTGGATTGCAACGCCCACTTGTGTGTTTATTGACCTATTAGAAGCTGATATTTCCTGAAAATCTGTATGAAACTGAATAAGCTTTTGATAAAATTCAACATTGATAAGAAAGTGGAAGCGGGATGCTAAAGCAGTTTGACGGTTGGCATTTGCCAGCAGTAAAGGGTCACGTGACTTATCAGATACCCGCCATTAAGTATCCACGTGCCAGAGAAGGTCTGCGGGCATCGAGTCGGCAAGACGCGTTTTCTGTCTCTTCCATTTCACCATACGGCTCAAACACCTAGACTTCGGTAACAGACCTTTTATAATATATTCAACTTCTTTGCCTGAAGCTACCTTTCATCATCCTTGACTCGATCCTAGCTCAACTTTCCTACATAATACGAGATTCTCTTCCAAAAAAGGAAAAGCAACAAGCATTCGTCACGAACTCTTCCAGAAACTGCACCTGTCAAACTATAAGCGACAGTGAAAGTCAAAGTTCTACGTATTTACAATTACATCCAATCTCTACCGTTACTAACCTTGTCGTGAACTATTTTTTATCCTAAAGGAGTGATCAACTACCCTTGTACATATTACACAAGGCCATACAAAAAAGAAACCACACTAGGCCACCAGGATTCCACTACATATATATATAATACATTAAATTACCTAATACTAAAATAATTTTAAACAATTTAAATATTAATTGCATAAAAATTATTCGACATCATTTTTGTTTCTTAGACATTAAATTATGTCACTTAGCATCTTCCAAAATTTACATTGACTTTTCAGTTAACCTAATGAATATTTATGAGTATCTCGTAAATTTAAAAATGTTGAAAAACTTATATTTTTACTTTTGTTTGTTTATAAATACCTGTTGCAAAATAAAATCCTCACATTTGTATTGAGGAAAAAACGAATCAGATAAGTTTTCCTTTTATCTTTATTCATATTTCTCTTTTAACGTAGTCATATCTTAGTTTTTACGCACATACATATATATATATATATATATATATATATATATATATATATATATATATATTTGGTTGGAATGATGTGAGTTTGTGACCCTGGGTTTCACGCTTTTGCGATCGTCAGACAATATATATATATATATATAAATGGACATTAAGGTGACTCAGCGGCGACAGTCTGTTTCACGCACTTTTTAATAGGAGCGTTGCTTTAAAGGGACTTAACACCTAAACTACGATTTTGCCTGTCATATTTATTCCCCTTAGTTTTTCAACTACATCTCTAACACAATCAAATACAGTAGAACCTCGTAATACGAGTGCACCATTATACGTGCAACTTGCTTCACGAGCTCCCATTTTGTATCGTAGGACAAGGAAAATTTGGTAGGAGAAGCAACCGTCATATACGCGGAAACAGTGACTCAGATAAAGGGAAACATTGCCAGCTGACGTCATTTATTATTTGTAAGAAACAACACGGTCAACAAAGGCAAGGTGAAGCGCATCTGTGAGAACACCTCACGTCCAGAACATTTATTCATTTAAAGTATATTCAAAGGAACTTGAGCTGCTTCAGGAGCATCAAAACATGGAAGAGGTAAAGGAACTAGCCAAGGAGGAAAGTGTGTCGGAAGTTTCCCCCACAAGTGAGATCAAAGAAGTTCTGGTGATGTGGAAAAAAGTGCACGACATTGTGGAAAAATACCACCCATAAAAATTAAGTGCTAGTCATGCGGCTGCTTTGTTCAATGAAAATTGTGTTGACTATTTTCGTGTCATTTTGAAATCATTTTGATTTCTCTTGATAAGTTTCTAAAGAAACGACTTGCAAGTGCCAAAAGCGAATAAAATGCCACAAAAGTGTTTAAGTTCTGAGTGAAAACGCCAGAAAACCTGCTTATTTCTTTCATTCTCTCTTATCATGTTCTTATTACAAGTACTTTTTGCGATTTAATTTCTTACTTTCCGTTTTCTATTTTTTTTTTTTTTTTTTTTTTGATTCTAAAAGACATTTTGTTTGTTTGTGGTGAACTGAAAAGGATTAATCAATCCTCCATTAATTTCAGTAGGAAAAATGCTTTTTATTACATGTAATTTGCAAATGTAGATAGATAGATAGATAGATAGATAGATAGATTACATAAAAATGAAAATTCAATACCCCATTTGTGGTCATTTCTCTCCCAAGGCAAAAAATTAAAAAAAAATTGTGGATCAGTTTTAATATTATATATTATTAGGATCCATTTTGATCATTTCATTTTTCACTGTGTATATATATATATATATATATATATATATATATATATATATATATATATATATATATATATATATATGAATAAAAATGACAATAGGAAAACTAGTAATTGCTGACGCGTTTCGTCCAATGTGGACTTTATCAAAGCAAAATACGAAATGAATATAATTTAACAAGGTAACTAATAAAAACAAAAGCAGAATGTTACTAGCAACTGGAATGTAGAGAAACGCTATTTTCATATTTTTTAACTGAAAAATAACGTCAGTGATTGTCACGTGTGGAGAATATTGTCATTGTATCTGTGTTGATGTATTCAACCATTTTCTTTTGATTTTATGAATGTTTTAAATTTATGCGTTTTTTAAACTTCTTTTTATGAGCACAAAAGAGACCTCACAAAAAACAACTTAGCTAATGCACTAGCCATACACAGAAATAAATTCAACCATAATTTTTATTTAAAAAATGCTACACACATTAAAAAAGAAAATAACTCACTCAGAAGGAATATTCTAGAGAGTGCCGCCATAGAATATTACACAAATATTAATCTACGCCCAGGTTTTTCCCCCATTTCACCTTTCTTAACAAAATTACTGCTCTCACAAACAAATGTACACAACAGATTCCAGTTGCTAGTAACATTCTGTTTTAGTTTTTATTAGTTACCTTGTTAAATTATATTCATTTCGTATTTTGCTTTGATAAAGTCCACATTGGACGAAACGCGTCAGCAATTACTAGTTTTCATATTGTGATTTTTATTCATATTGTCTTCTCTACTTGTTAAATCGGAGAAATTTTCATATATATATATATATATATATATATATATATATATATATATATGTACCCTGAATATAATGAGAACGAAGAAAATATATAAATTCTAACGTTCACACCATTAATTCAAAAGAGGATCAATACCGATAGTAGAGCAATAATTATTTATTATAATTTTTTCATATAGACAAAAACAATTTACTCACTACAATGATGCAACTTCATTTCAGTGCATTTAATTGCATTTCGACTGGTGAGAACCAAAATGGTTAACTATTAGAATGGTTAAAACCATTTTCGCACCAGTCGAAATGCAATTAAATGCACTGAAATGAAGTTACATCTTTGTAGGGAGTAAATTGTTTTGTCTATATGAAAAAATTATAATATATATATATATATATATATATATATATATATATATATATATATATATATATATATATATAATAGGCAATTTTTTTCACCCAAATTGAATAAAATTGGAAAAATTAAGTATGACATGTTTTATCCACTAAAATGCCTTAATCAAACTAAAGTAATGTTCTTATTCGATAAGAACATTATTTTTCATATTCCAAACTGAGCAGTTATGGAATTTTGAGAAAATAATCTCAGTAAAGAAGATCTGCTTTTCTTAAGTAGAGTAAAAAGAGACTTGCTTACTGTTGGTACACTGTATCGAATCAGACAAATTTTCTCATCAGAGTTCATCTTACACATTTAGAAATATTTCATTCATTCGTGCATTGAATACTGCTACCATATCTGGTCTGGTGATCCTACTATATATCTCGAGATTCTCAACAAAATCCAAAAGCAGGGTCTGTAAGTAATCAATCCTAATCTCGCATCTTGACTTCAGTCACTTTCCCATCGCCATGATGATTTCTCTATATCAGTTGTTCCAATGAGCTTGTGGTGATTATCATCACCATCATACATACAAATCATGCGAGAAGCATTCATTGTTTAATCTCCTCAAAACTAGCTCGCTGATTGGTCAATTCCGACCAATCAGATATCCTGCACGCAAGGAATGAAATTTCCCGCTCACTAAGGTTTGAGCCAACACGTGATACAACACCTTATATAAACAAAACACGTGTAAGCTCTCTCTCTCTCTCTCTCTCTCTCTCTCTCTCTTCACTCATCTTATTCCTTGCTGCCAAGAGCTTCTGTCTTGACCGTGCGGTCAGACGTTAAAGAACATTACCAATTCACGCAAGTACGAACTCTTAACTCTTCTGAACTCTTACCAACTTTACCAATTCACATTTCCTAACATGCAACAGGAACTTTATTCTTCTAAAACTTCAGTTTAATAATTACTTAATCTTTATGAGCTCTGGTACAAATATTTCCAAATCTAAGAGACATAACTCATCCAAACCTTCAGCTTATATGCATGTACATCAACACTAATAAATTCATTTGTTATGTTTTGAACCATTACGTTCTGTCTTGTATTTTATACTATGTGCTATTTTACGTCAAATATAAATTACATTGTGACCGCTACATGTTTGGTAACCTGCAGCGTCTTTGCTTGTCCTTTTCCACGTCATTCCCAGTCAAAGATAAATAATTTTGGTGATGCGCGCTACAGGCTCTCCTCCTTGACTGCATGAATTTAAGAATACTACTAGAGTGGCAACTAGGTCTCATCATTTTACTATTGAACTTGCTAGATGTACCCATAAGTTCTATTCTAATAACTTCTTTTCTCAGCCATGGACTTCTCTTCCAGTTTCTTGCTTTCCTGCCACTTATAATCTTCAAAAATTGAAATGCCATGTCAGTCACAATCTTCTATCTTCCTGAACTCTGTTCTTCTATTATCCTTTTTTCTCATATTTTTTTTTTACGAGCAGTAACACTTTGCGTGTTAGTAGCATTAATGCCTTGCTTGGGAGGCGAAATTATTAATATAAATAGATTCTCTTTAACATTATATTTAATGGGTACATGTGTTTGAGTAGAGATCCATGCTTTTTAAGTAAAATTAATTATTACCTGCACAAAGATTTAAAAATTCTTGCTAAAGAAAATGTGCTTCCTGACTGCAACTAAAATTCTGTTCCATTTTTTAATCTAGGAAATAAATGTACAAATTGATACTATTAAGCTAATAGATAATAATTACACTGTTTAAAAAGGACAAGTAAATATCTCTACGCAAACACATGTACCCACTAAATATAATTTTCACAATAATAAATGATGTTGGATTAAAAGCCATTGCTATAAAATTACTGCTTTTATTAGATTATTTGTTGGACGGAGATCATACCAAGGGAACTAACTCACTCCTAAATGACAACCAAGTTATGCCCCTTGATCAGAACTCTCTAGAAGAGAGAAAAATGGCTGTCTGCTTATTTTCCCTATCGGACACAATTAATCTACAAGTAATCCACTGATTATATTTGCATAATAAAAGTTTGAATTTCGTATTCATTCTTATTTGACATAAATAAGCATACCACAGACACAGCAATCTTTGACAAAAAATATAGGGACAAGAAAAGAATAAAAACCAGTTCTTAATTTTACAGCCAAAGTATTGGGATATAAAAGAAGAGAAACTGTTTCTAATGTGAATCCCACAACTGTGCATATATATATATATATATATATATATATATATATATATATATATATATATATATATAAGCAGTAAGAAAAGGATAGTTTTCACGCTCGTTAGAGTGTTGCCCTGAAAAGGATAGTTTATTAAATGTCACTGGCAAGGGTTGCTGGAGCTACTAGAGATAGTTGGAGTGGCAAGAGTTGGAGTCATACTGTAGATGATGATGCCTGGCTAGTTGGAGCTGCTGATGATGGCTGGGAGCTGTGGGCAGGTGGTCAGCTGCTGCTGGAACAGATATTACACTTTGATCCTAGTTATTAGGCCATGGAACACCTATGTATTTACCCACACCTGTCCCCCAACTTGAGCAGGATGCAACACATAGTCAGTTATTTAACATAGGGAACCTGAGCACGTACACTCAGATCATTGGTTAAAATATTGGTCAATTTTTACACAGCCCCCACTTGTGTGGAATCAGGCACAAAGTCAACTGGTCATGGCGGAGGATGATCATAGTCTCTGGACTGCAGAAAACCGTTATTTACCCATGCTTCCCCACTGAAATGGGATGTGACACAAGGTCAGTTGTTTAATGTGGAGTACCTGAGCACATACACTTGGGTCACTGGTCAAAATATTGGTCAATTTTTACCCAGTCCCCCCACCCCTGATACTACAAGCCAGTCTGTTCAATGTTTGATCTCCGCAGCTCGCCATTGAACTTTGATCCAAGACTTGCCTTGTCCCATGTTGTGTTTGATTTAGATCACAAGGCTGGCAAGGATCAAATTGTTGACAGGAATTGTTGAATTGGTTTGGTCCAGTCAGAATGAAGTCACAAGTAAAAAATAAATTGTATAAAAGAAAATGTTTTATATAACATTTCTTATACAGACCTTGTAGTACAATTATCAGTTCTTCATGCAGGAATGTATATTCTTCATGTAGATTTATTGACCCTTCCATCTTTGAATATTTTGTGATACTTTGTTTGTCATGACTAAGTCTAGACAAGCCTTCTGGAACAAGTAAAGTCTGAGGTTTCCTCAGGAAGGAAGTCACGTAAGATCATATGAAGCGGTCATCTCTCATCCGGTGTCTGGAACAACTGTTGTGTTGGTCACTTTGACTCTCTGCTTATATGGACCTCCAGCCAAAACTGGCATAGGGACTAATCTCCACAGAGAATCCTTTGTTTGACTCTAGGAAATTAATTACAAGCCCAATCTTGGAGAAGTCCCTCCCCTGAAAAGTAGTAATAGCAGAATATCGATCATCCCTTCTTGTATTGGTACCTCATACCAATACTGCCCAAAGGATGTAGGCAATTCCTCCACCTCCCTTGATATTCTACCTTGCCCCTTGATCTTAGTTGTAACTTTGACAAATCTAATTTTTAGACTGTATGGGTGAACAGGTGTGGCTTAGTTCCAAATCATTAATTTTAATTATCATCTGGAAAATCTTTGTCAACAAGATACCTCAACCCAAGGCAATTACCAGCTGTTTTGGCTGATAGCTTCTTCAGCAAGCCTCTGGCTTGTGACACTCAGGGTTTGGCTATTCAGTATCTGTCTATATATATGTTTGGCTATTATCTGAAGAAATTTCATTTCTTTAGCAATTTGTACTTTCCCCTCCTTTTGATAAGTGAATAAATCAATTCTTTTAATTTTGCCTTAATTCCCAAAAACCTTTAAAATATTTTCATTTTACTTCTAATTGGCAAAATTCCTCAACCTAGCCAATAGCTTTCAAGTATACAAATGAATCACAGGCCATCATTTTCTTTATCTCTTGATCAACTTTCCTTCTTGGTTTATAGTCATAGCCTGCACTTTGAATAGTGATTATCAATGCCTCCATGTCGGCCCTGTCAGTAAGCTGTGCATGTCTGAAAAAACAACTGAGAAAAGGCCCATTTTACACTCACAAGAAAATGAAAGGTGAAAATAAATATTGTGGTAAAAAATAAAAACTGATTTTGTTGTTTATTTCAGGGCTTCTTTTGCATGTTCTGGTTAGGTAGGTGAGGACAACTTCATTATGTTACACAACTGGTAACTCTAATGAATAGCACTGAAACTACTCTAAGGGGCAGTCTGCATTGACAAGCAGTTCCAAACTGCCTCAATTCTAAGTATGACTTAATATAAGCCTGCAAAATTCTCATTGTTTGCTTTGCTGTCACCTATTCCCAAAAGTTTTCATTTATTTATCTCTTATTCTCTTTTGGTCAAGTGGGTAGCTGCTTTAAAGATGCTACTTCACAAACTCTATTGTTAGCCATAAAACATGAAAACTTGAGACAGATAAAATCACACACCATCTTGTATGTGGATATCCCAATCATAATGTCACACTCAGACAACAGTAGCAAGTGATGCTAGAAATATGTGAATTCCAGACTGAAATCAGCAGTATGTGAAAATTGTGTATAACCACAGGTAATGTAAAAATGGGATTGCCGGTGAATGATAAGAATAATAACCACACAATAAAGAACATTGTGTCAAATCACTTTTCAATTCAACTCATCAATCAATACACTTCACAGACAACATTCTGTACAGATAAACTGTATTCTATAGTCATTTCCCAATAAGGTTAGGGTATCATTAGTGACATGATATTATTGCTGTAACTAACCTGAACCAAAGAATAGTGGACTGTGGAAGACTGGGGCCATGTCACCTGGTTGGTCATATTTCTAGATCCTTTCAGGTAGATGATCAAGATTGTGTGTGGTGGAGATTGCATGAAGTGATGGATCTAGGGTGTTGTGCAAGCTGATGATAATTCTGTAATGATTTTGTGTGTATCCTCTTGGAGCTTATAAGGACGATGAATAAAAACAAATCTATTTTGAGTGGTGTAACATACACAGATCTTGTTACAGACCATTTGTATCCCTTTATACTTTCCATGAATACTAGTATTGATGGCTTGTTCTAGCAAGATAATGAGACCCTTTGAATAAATGGCATAAAACTTGTTGCAAAAGCATTCAACTGACTTCCATGTACTCCAGTGGCCCTCATAGTTTGCTAAACTCCATTGAGCATATTGTGATACTAAATTCCCTGCAGCCATACACAGAAAATACAACTTAATTATATTCAGAAGTGTAACGGTCTGAATAGATAATCTCACACAACAACCCCAATACCTTATAAATGCTAAGGCACATTATAGTCATGATACATAGCTGTCATTATTCAAGTGAAAGAAAAGTTAATAACAAGTTTATAGCATGGAACATAGATTACCGTTTTTTTGTTTATTCTTATACACTACATTATACATAAATATGTATTATTTATTTATCAATAAACTTAAACGTTTTATACTATTAACATATTCACTATTGTGGATGTACTTATACATCGTTACAAAATTTACATTGCCTTCTGCCATTCTATTTTTTCCATAGTCAAGACAACATGTTTCCTTAGTGTTTGTGTTATAAACTAATACTTAGTACTATTTCCAAACTAGCATAGACTTATAACCTGTGTTTTGTAACATATTTCTATTATACTATATGTTGGTGATGTCATTTACACCTATTCTAAACTGAAGAATATTCATTCAAAATCAAAATGGTAGCACCGATGAGAAATCATCTTTATTGTCATTTATTTCTAGTAAATAGCAATTTCCTATTTTTTCCCAAACTATTAGGTTGGTGCAAAAATAATGTCCTTTTCTCACACGTTACTTTTATATATGATTTCTGAATTAATTCATTGATATATATAGCCATGTTATATATCATTTTGAAGCGCGTTTTTCACTCTATCGAATCGTGTTATTCGTTACCGTTCTCAATCTAATCATTCATTTTTTTGCAGGCTTTTCAACAGCATGGACAAAATTCAAATCCGCACGATTTTCTTGTTCCAGTTCAAACTAGGCCAAAAAGCTGCCAAGTCAGCTCGTGATATCAATGATGCGTTTGGCCCAGGAACCACTAACGAACGTGTGGCACAATGGTGGTTCAAGAAATTTCGCAATGGTGACAAGAGCCTCGAAGATGAAGACGGTTGTGGCCGGCCGACTGCGGTTGATAACGAACATTTGAAAGCCTTAATTGAAGCCGATCCTCACAAAACCACACGAGAAGTTGCTGTTGAACTCGAGGTCGACCACTCAACAGTCATTCGCCATTTAAAGCAAATAGGGAAGTCAAAAAAGTTGCATAAATGGGTGCCGCATGAATTGAACGATAATCAAAAAAATCGTCATTTTGAGGTGTCTTCTACGCCTTCTGGCGCAACAAAAAAAAACGACATATTTCTCGAAAGCGGATTGTGATGTGTGATGAGAAGTGGATCCCTCGACAACCAGTGACGTTTCGCACAGTGGTTGGATGCGGAGACTCCACAACACTTCCCGAAGCCGAAATTGCACCAAAAAAAAGGTTATGATGACTGTTTGGTGGTCTGTGCCCACTGATTATCACTTTTTCAATCGACCTTCAATGACTTCATCGCTTCCAGAACTCCGGATTTCTATGATAATGGGATAAATAAACTTGTTTCTCGTTGGCAAAAATATGTCGATTCTAATGGTTCTTATTTTGATTAATAAAGTTTATTATGAAAGGAGTTATGATCTTTTGAAGTTGAACGTCAAAAAACGACATTATTTTTGCACCAACCTAATAGACTAGCACAGTCAGGCAACAAGTCTATAAAAACACTTAAGTAAAAGTGTGAATCACACTCATTTAAAATAAAGGAACTCACTTTATGCATTAGTAAATGCAATACATACAGTCATACAAGCATTCATTTTTATGAGATGATGTCAAAAAGTTCATGGCCCAACTAGCTTTCCAAAATCTGATCAAGTCATCAAACATCAAAATCTTTTTGAAAGAGCTTTTTGGTTGGAACAACAAATACTTAGCACCACCTCATATAGTGAAAAGAATACCAATAGTCTTACCATGAAGAGATTGGATTTCTTTTGAAATACAAAGCAATGACAAAACTAAAAGAATAAATTTTGTCTAAATTTCTGAGAAGTTATTTATTATTTTCAGTTGGACTAATGTTCTCATCTTTGTTTTTACTATCACAATGTTTCATCTGTTGTACCCTCTGGTCTTCTTTGACAGTGAAAGAAAGCTAGACGGTACAATGATTGAAATATGATAACAAAAGCAAAGATGAGGATATTTGTCTGACTGAAAATAAAAGAAAGAAAATATTGATAAACTTGATATCCAAATGCTTACATGTTATTTATTGTGTGGAATTTTTGTTTTCATTTAGCCTGTAGATGTTTGAGCATGACAAATATGGAATATAGTTTAAGGTAAGAGAATGGCAAGTTTTATTTAAAATCTTAAAATCAAAACTTCTAACAGCACAACACAAATAAAACTATTCGCCAGGTTTTATTCAATACCATTACATAAATCAGAACATCAGTGTCTCTTGATCTTTTCTATTTGTATCTTCTATATTTTCATCCATAATTTTTTCAGTTTTTAAAAAAGTCTCCAATCACAAACAAAAGTCATATACGCAAAGAAAAAACACATAGAAAATGATAATGAATTTAATAAGATATAGTTTACGGGCTTTTTCTTTTCACCTTTCAATAAATCATTTTTGAAATAAACGTTTTTTTTTTTTTAGTTTTTTTTTTTTTAATTTCAGTAATTATTTTCTTTGGAATATAAACAAAGCTTAGTCTCCATTTGGAAAACAAATAAAACATATTGTGTATACTAGTAAAATTTATACTGCTGTCAAAAAATTGTCAAAAGTGATTGATTATTATTATTATTATTATTATTATTATTATCATTATTATTATTATCATATCATTTTTAACTTAGCATGTATGCATATTGTTGTTTTTGTAAATGTGTGCCTGGACTTTTAAAATTTTATGTGGAAGGTAAGTATATGATATACTAACCATATTTTCTATTTTTCTTTCGGGATTAGCAGTGTCGGTGGTTTAAGTGGAGCCAAGAGTAAAAAAACAGCTATTTTACAAGATGACACCAATTTTGAAGTCACAACCAAAAAAAAAAAAAAAAAACAACAGAAAATAATTAAAAAATAAAGGAAAAAATATTTTGAAACTCAGGGCCAGGAGAGAAATAGAGGGCAAGTTTAGATTTTTTGATTATTTTTTTTTTTTACTCCCTCATATAGTAAAATGTTTATCAATTTCTTTTTCTTTTCTTCCAGTTAAGATTCATTACATCATCACCCAATATAGAAAAATTACATCTGGCACTTTATATGCTTATAAAAACTTCAAAAATATACAGTCAGCACATATTTCTATAAATGCAGTGAAAGTCTATTTTCATTTTGTTTTTTCATTGGTGGTATTTTTTCTTTATTTTTTGAAGGAAGTGCTTATTTTCCTATGATATAACCCATAGAGCAAGCAATGTGTGTATGTGAGGATGAAAGTGAATGTATGTGAGTATGTCTCATAAATTTGGACCAATGAGGAGAAACAGGTTCTCTCATTACGCTATTTATCGCTTTAGTGTATTGGTTGTGTATTCATGTATACTGACAGTGTTTTAATGTGTGTATGTGTGCATGTACTTTAAGATGGAATTCATACAAACACTATGACATATAACCATTACAGATACACCCCATATTGATGTAAATTGTTTTCTTTTGTAATTTATCACAGTGTATTCGTAATGTTGACATGCACACATTGGCAAAATTATTCCTTGCAGTGTGCTTTTTAATTTCAGAAATAATTTTGTTTTTTTCTTTCTTTTTTTACTTCTCTTCTCAAATTACACAGTTAATCACATTTAGTAACAAAACTTCCAGGAAAAAGTCCATTTTTTCCAGTACGCTGGAGAGCTCCTTTGAACCAGCCATCCTCCCATTTCTTGTAGACCAGGACAATGTCACCAATTTTTAGTTCCAATTCCATTTCTCCTTGCGGTGGGTAAGGTGCTATACAACGATATCTGAAAATGAAATTGTAAGAATGAGACAAAAATATAGTAAATTATTAATATTATTATTTCCAGGTTTTTTGATTTGCTGCTTTATACAATCCTTTAAAAAGTTTTTTTTTCACCTGAGACCTGGGGTAAAGGAACATTTTTCCTTAAAAGGTTATTGAGTATATTTTATTGAGAGAGCTTGATGCTCATGAGCACAATCTTTTGTTTCTCAAATAGTGATGGATTGTCTGGGATTTTCTTAATTCTTGTACCTGTATTCATTTTAATCATTTCTAGTGTTCCTATTATAATTGGAATAGTGATTGTCTTTAAATATCATATTCATATAATTTCTATTTCCAGGCTCTCATATTTTAAAAGTTTGTCAAAATCTTTTGTTGGGTTGTTTTTATCAAATAAAATAACCATGTCTATGAGACAACACTTAAGATTTTTTAAGTCTTTCTTTATTATAACTGGTCTATTGGCCTGTGTAGAGCAATTGGAATGTATGGTGAAATTGTTGTTGCTATTGTTTCTTCTTCTTCTTCTTCTTAGTAATAGTAGTAGTAGTAGGTAGTACTTGCATTTTTATGTTCATATCAGATGTCTGGTGGTTATTGCAAGTATCCTCAAATCTCAAGTATTTTTCTCAGTATTCTCACAGACCCCAGTAATTTCATAGTCTAGACAATCTCTTTACACTAATTTCCTAATTCATCCAGTCTTGCCTCTAGTGTTCTTGGCACTGTTCCAAGTGCTCTAACTATTATAGGCATCACTCTAAGTTTCTGCCCAAACTTTTCTCAGCTCTCAGACAGATCTTGTTATTTTTCCAGATTGTTACTTTCTTTCCTTTTTCACTCTGTGGCTTATTGACCCTTGTAGTGGTGGGTCGTCAACTTCTTGTAGTACTACTACTACAAAAAAGTTCAGAAAGTATTTTTTGATTCAGCAACACATTTAGAACTCTTGTACAGCCATGAAACAGATTCACTGACATTAGTAAAGAATTCAGTATGTGAGTGTAGTTTGTAAGCCACTGTCTTCCAGTAGACACCCTATCTATTTACCAAGTTTAACTCAGTCTGTAAAGGAACTTCTAGTAAGAGTCAAACCCAATAGTAATGAATAGTTTGTAAGATTATTACAATAATACATCATACAAATTATGCTAATATTAGCATGAAAAAACTCAGGATAAAACTAATAAGGATTACATTAAAAATCTTTTTTTAATGACACCAAGAATTATAGTTTTATTATTTTATTTAAATTAAATCTCTCTCTAAATTTAAATTATTTAAATATTCAATGAGTATGAAAAAAGTAGTTTTTCTTACTTTTTTTACGCTCAAGGACATTACTCATATAGGTACTTTTGGTTCTGTTATTATAAAATGAATTTTCTATACACTATGTCAAATTCTATCATTTAAATCAAGGCCAAATCAATTGGCATTAATTAATGCTGATAAAAATTACAGGATATATTTATATGGTAAATATATAAAGTGAATTTCAACCTCTAATACTGCTTTTATTAGAAATATTTACAATTATGTAATGGTGGTGTGAGATTTTTTTATTCAAGGAGTGTTTATCATATTATAAATAAATATATTTAATTATTGATAATTATATATAACTGTTATATTGATAATTATAATTACTATTGATAATTACTTTTATAAATTTCAAAAATATAAAGATATAAGGTCAAAAGAGAAACAAGATATTGTAAAGTTAATGAGTAATGGAAAATCATGTTGGAAAATGCAAAAAATAAAGTTGAACAAAGATCACATAAAAATTATAAACATTGGCAAGATAAGAACAATAAAAAGACTGGCTTTTATTTTTTAAATCATTTCACTCAAACAAGGTAATAAAGCCACTAAGATGCAAGGGTTACTGAATGTGAGAGAATCTGAGGAAAAGGAAAACATTAAGGATAGAACAATAAAAGAACAGGAATAAGATAACAATTGGCATTGCATTTAAATTTTTGAAGATCAAATTTGACTGGAAAGCAAGAAGCTTTAAGAAAAAAAGAGAATTGTAGCAAAAAAAGTGGATTGGCCAGCAAAACAATATTCAAAAAGGCTTGTATTCAAAATATAAACAGAGACAAAGATGCAAAATATTAAGAACATTAGCTAAATTATAACCTTTGAACAAACATCAAAAAGGGAAACATAAGCTGGATGAAAAAGTAAACGACAACTAATTTCTCAGCCGCAATTTTTAGTGATGAATATAGAGCTACATTGGATGGAGTAAATGGCTAGCCAGAGGTTGTGTCATACATGGAAAGAGTTAAGCATCTCAGTGGAGAGATAGGTTAATGTTTAATTTAGTATTGTAGGCAATAAAATTATAGATTTCTTCTATGTTGAGATAAATTCAGAAAATTATTTTTCTGGACATTATATATATATATATATATATATATATATGACAATAGGAAAAACTGTAATAGTTGCTGACTCATTTCATCCAATGTAGAAACGCATCAGCAACTATTACAGTTTTCCCTATTGTCATTTATATTTATAAATAGTCTTTTTCTACAGGTCAACTCTGAGAAATTTTTATATATATATATATATATATATATATATATATATATATATATATATATATATATATATATATATATGAGAAATTTCTCACCCAGTGAGGATTGAACTCACAACTCAGTTGTAATTATTCTAGCTGAGACAAGCTTGCTAACCATTACACCGCCTCAAGATGCCCTGTATATATGTGGTATATGTCACAAGTGAAAAGCTTTAAGTTAAAAGGGATATCCATGCAAGACAATGCCCCTTCACATTCTTCAAAGTTATTTCCTACTTTGCAAGGTTTTAATGACAACAAATTAATGGGATGATCCCCAGCCTCTGCAGATATTAATCCATTAAAAAACATGTGGTCTATCATTAAAAGAGATGTATATGAGAATAAAAAACAATGTTCAGTCAAAGGTGATCTCTGGAAAGCTGCAAAACCTGTAAGTGATACTAAATTTAAGACTGTAGAAAAGTTAATAGAATCAATGGTTGAAAGACTAATGATGGTGATAGATTGTTAATGAGCTCATTTTAACATACAAAATAATACAATAATTTATTCAGGTATATCAGAGAGTGTGTTAATAAAATATATGTTTGTGAAGCCTCTATCTTTGGGACTTAATTACAAATAAGTGCTGCCGCTGTAGTTTATATAGCAAGTAGATTTTTATACGGAAGAGAAATAATCCACACCCAACCTGTTTTGAACTATTTTGAGTTATTCTTCTCTTTGGTTGCCAGTCAAAGCTAAGGAGACCAATCTGCCCTTCTATTAACTCCTAACTGGGTGGGGAGGAGATATATTTATACGTGAACATGAAAACAACAGAAAATATATGTCAGGTACATAAAATAACACTGTTAACATATTTCTTCTTTAATTTCTGAATTTCATACTTGGGTATCAAATAAAATAAGAACATTTTCAATTTTTTTCATATAACCAGAAAAATACCCTTTGTAAGTGTGTGTGTATGTATGCATAACTATAAGGTAGACATGACAATTAATTTACCGAGCTATAACATATACTACTATCATTTATTTTTCTTCTATTTCTAATCATTTCATGCCAAGCAAGGCAATAAAGCCACTAAGATGCAAGGGGTTACTTAGTGTGAGAGAATATGAGAAAAAATAGTAAGAAGAGAGAACAATAAAAGAACAGGCATTAAAAAGAAGGAAGATAATAATTGATATTGCATTTAAATTTTTGAAGATCAAAGTTGACTGGAAAGCAAAAAGCTGGAACAGAGTTCAACAAGCAAGAATTGCAAGAGAAGAAATTATTAGCATAGAAATTACAGTTACATCTAGCCATTTTCACTGTAAAACTTTGCCACCAACTTAGTTCTGCACTTAAATTTATAAAGTCTAGGTATCATAGAGGAAAGTTCATCAGAACAATTACCATAAAAGTATTTATAAAAAAGGTACAGGGAAAGTAATTGAAACCAAGATACCAAGTCAGGACCAATAATATTGCAAATTCTTTTTTGTATTTTATCAAGAATCTCTAAATAGATAGGAAAAGCACCAGACCAGATGTCGCAGGAATATTCAATGCATAGACAAATGGTAGACTTATAAATATGTAAGATAGATTCTGCCAAGAAAAAGAGTGACCCAGTGAACCAACTTTTCTACAGTAGACCTAGCAATTGATTCAATATAATCTTTCCACTTCAAAGAAATGTAAGAAGGTGCAATGGGTCACTTCTGGAGGTTAGCATCAGCCAAATAGTTCTCTTAGATGATTAAAACAAAGCAGTTTTGTTTTGGAGGCATTAAAATTAACAAGACTTTCTTTTACACAGTTAACAACAAATTGCAGGTCATTTTTTAGATCAGCTGCTTGTTTGAACTTATTGAACTGACTAGACTTACTATTAAGACAAAAGTAAATATTTTTGTCACCTGCATAAATACCAAGTTGAGAATTGATGACATCAGGAAAGTTATTAATGAAACTTAGGAATAACATGTCCAAAGATTGAGCCCTGGGGGGCGGGTGCAGGCATTAATGCAAAACGATCTAGAAGAGTGGCCATTTAAGATAACTTTCATTTTGCAATTTGATAAGACTGAATCAGTTCAGAAATTTATCTAGAAATACCATAAGCTTTCAACTTGTGAAGAAGACCAGAATGCCAAACCTTGTCAAATGCCTTCAAAATATCCAAAACAACGGCCCAAGCTTCACCTTATCTAAAGTTTGATAGATACTTTCAGCAATAATTGTTGATACATCAGCAGTTGACCTAGAGAAGTGAAAGTGATATAGATATTTGAAAGAAGGCCCTGATAGGTAAGATGCTTAACCAATTCCAAGTTGATTAGAATTTCTAGTAATTTTCAAAAAGGGGTAGAATGCTAATAGGTTGATCAAAGACTGGAACTACAGAAGAGTATTTCCAAGAAATTTCAAGCAAGAAACAGGAAGGCACTTATTGCAGATTTAGAAAGAACATTAGCCAATTCAGGAGCATATTTCTTAAGGACTATTGCACGGATACCATCAAGTCCACAGGATTTGTGAGGATCCAGTTAGAGATGATAGCAGAAACCATGGATGGGGTTATATGCATATTACTCAATAGAAAATTAGTTTTAAGTGGAAAGTCAGGCAAAGATACAGCAAATGAGTCAATACTTAATATTATATTCTAAATACCAGTTTCTACTGTAGTATACAATCCACAGTTTCTACTAAAACATGTGACCTACAGTTTGTTAGTAAATATGTTCTACTTACTTGGTCATATAATGTTAACTTGTAATTTGTGTTTTCATTGATATCAGTCTAATTAAAAAAAATGGTTGCCTTTTCTGAGTGAAAATGAGTATGTATGTGCATATGTATGTACCTCTTATATACGCATCTAAGAATTGGTTGGTATTCATCCACAGAGACATACTTGGTTTTCTTTCATTTTATAGCAAGAAACTACTTCTTGTAGATAATCAAATAGATTATGTTCATGTAAAAAAGATACACTACTTTCTCTGGTAATAACAGTGACATAATTGGAACTACCATTTTAAGGTATTATTTTGACTCTTATGATTCGGTTAGTAGAATGTGAACATTTTGGTAGACCATGTAATATTGTAGCTTTAATGTATCTTTAGTTACTGTCATAACTTGAGTTTTGTTTTCAAAAAACAGAATACTATATTCATGCACATTTTTGTCACAAAATGCACCTGACAAAAGTTGAATAATGGATCAACTAAAAAGTTATATTAATATTAAGTATATAAAGAAAATGTTCAATTGTCCTTGCTGGCTATGTTAATAATCTTCTCAAAGAAATATGATGAATGGATCAACTGAATCATTGCGTTACCAACAAGTATTCTAAGAAAAGATTTGAGTCTCTGAATAATGTTAGCTATATTAATGTCTTTTCTCACAAGTTACATACATCAAAAACAAGTCATTCACAATCAATATTTGAATAACAAGCAAGCAACAAAAATTCTTAGGAAATGTTAATATTTTACTTTTGTTTAAAGGGTTGCTTTATTATTCATTTTTTTAATTATATTTTTTTAATCTTTTATAGAAGAAGAAACAATACTGGACTGAAGAACAGTACTGCTCCATTGGGTTACAACTAGTGAATTGGGTAACATTTAAAAGTCTAATTGTACTAAACTTTATATTGAATTTCTTCTTATTAGTAGCCCAAATTAGCCAAATTTATATAAAAAAAATAACTCAGATAGTCACAAGGAGTGAAATTCAAAGTTTAGTAGCAGTGGGCATTTGAAATTACCCTAGTCAGGTAAGCCTACTTACAAGTACAATGTTTTTTATAGAATATAGAAATACAATGAATGTAATAGGGCAAAAATTGTGGGATCTGTTTATAACTTGGCTATGAAACAAAAATGTTCCCTCATTTAATATTCAAATTGTTAATCAATTATTGCTGATGTGCAAAGACAATTTCCAAATTGAGTTACAAGTAGTAAATTTGGCTTCATTTGAAAGCCCATTGCTACAAAATTAACCAATCCAGTAGCCATACCTACAAGTATATTTTCTTGAGTAGAGAAATACATGAAATCTAATAGGGCAAAAATTGGGGGATCTGTATATAATTTGGCTATAAAACAAAATAGATCCCTGATTTAATATCCCCTTATTTGTTAATCAGATATTGATGGTTTACAAAAGAAGATTTCCAGATTAGACAAAAAATAATGAATTGGGTAGCATTTGAAAGTCTAATATGACTAAATTTTGTGTCTCATTAACCCTGATTAATTTAACAAGTTACATAACCAAAATTCAAAATTGTCATGCTCAGCTTTCAAAAGTCTGGCAACCCAGCTAAAAAAATGAATAAATAATAGACATTAAAGCTAATAATATTTTGTGAATAAATTGAATATTAATAATGTATATAAGCATATACTTTTTAAAATGTCTTTCACCCTGTATATCACACTGAATTTTGATCAGAAATTTTTATTGTATAATGTTATATTCAAATATGCATCACTGAATTAAAGCAGAAAATAACTACTTTTTTGCATAAAATATTTTATTTTTTATTTTCATAAAAATGTTTTTCCTCATTATGCATATTAATATACTCATTTACTTGCTACAAGATAGGTAATGATGCCTCTTATAATTAAATACCAAAATTATAGAAAATTAAGTAAAAGTGAAATATTTCTTTTATTTAAAAATGGTTTCACTTTTGGCAAAATGTGTTATGGACATGATTTTTCTTTTCTTATTTTCTTTTACATTGTAATATCTTACCTGATTATCTTTTAAATAAATAAGCCATATCCAAATTTAATATTTCAACTAATGAGAATGTCTTTAATATTTTTACATGTAACCATTAGCACTTTTGTACCACAATGTCTATAGTCCTATGACAAAATGGATTTAGAACAACTTTGCATATTTTTCTCTCTTTATGCATCAAAAGTAACAAATTCACAAAGATACAACAATTAGTATGAAGCAGAATAGCAAGCAGATAAACAAAATATAAAAAACAAAACATGCATCTTATAAAAATTGTTTTCACCTCACCTCATATTCTAAATCAGTGGTTCTCAAACAATTTCTTTTCTTTTTGCCTATGCATCATTTTTACCATATTTCAAAATATTCCTTCCATTTTTCAAATTAATCAAAAAGGTCCATTGTCATATAATTTATAGAAAAATCAATATTCCAAGAATTTGAATCTACCAATCTGTGACCCTGATTCCCAGCTGAAACCCCCCAAATTACCCTTGTGTCATGGTCAAGAAGAATTCATATGGTTGATAACCACTGTTCTAGATGAACATTTAAACTTTAAAATATGTGTGTGCACATATTAAAAAATAAAATAGATTCATTTTATAGCATGTGCAAAAAACTGAAAGATTAAAATTAAAGTCATAAGCAAAAATAAAAGAAAAGTTAGGACATTAGGATCTCTATAATTACATGAATAGATTATATTTTCATACCGTTTTGCTTTGATACTTTTTTAATTGATTGATTCATTCATTTTCTATGGTTTATCAACTCTTTTCAGGTTATTTAAAGCCAGAGAATATTTATAAATTGTAAGGATTTTTTAGATAATAATGGCTTACAAGTTTTAGTAATTAACCCATAACTAGGGGAGAATAGGTGGATTCATACATTTCCTAAGGTAATTTGCACATAAGTGAATATAACAAACCCAATTGGAATTAAAACTCAGGTCACAGATTAACAATTCTAAGCCATTATCCATTTAACTACCTGCACAACAAAGCATATATCACCTAGTATTCCCAAGTAATCACCCATGTAGCTTAACTTAAGTGATTGTATGGGAACAAGTGTTTCAACATAATGTAGCCATAAGTCTCTTTTTTTCCTTTTAGTACAGGAGTCCATAAGAAAATGGGCAAAGGAACAAAAATTGTCCACTTCACTCAGCCTTAATTTTAGTATGCCATCAACATCTGGGAATAGCCCTAACTTTATTTAAGGGAACAATTTGAGAGATTTCCTGGAACTAAATACTGATCTATGACTAACAAGGAACAAGAATGAGGCAAGAAAATGTCAAAGATGTATATTCATTTTTTTTTTAGGACTTTTTTCTGTTCTTATGAAGATTTCTTGTAATTTTCATTTTATATTCATTTTCATTTTCCATTTGACTTAAAATACTATTCATTTTTTTAAATTGTGTACACAATATGAAATCAGTAAAATAAAATGCAAGTGAAAAATTACTTGGTTTTCTCTAGTCTTGGCTTTCATAGAAAAAAAAAATTTGTACTATTAAAAATAACACAAATTGGAATAAACTAGATATAATAAAGTTCAATACATGAAAAAAAAAATAAGAATATAATAAATTAAATACATTAGGTAAAGTGATGAAGAAACAAAATTTTCTTTTTATATTCCTTTCAATTAAATCATCAAATAATAATTATTTTTAACAAACAAGAGCAAAGCAATAATTTACAGCTGGTATAGGATCATTTAACTTATTCTTTTTTGAATCAACTATAAAATAAAAATTTAAAAAAATTCTAGTTAAGATAAAAGAAAAATATTTTTCATAAAATAAGAAGAATTTACCAGGAAAGTCTAAATATGGATTTTAAAAAGTCAACCTAGATCTTTAAATAAAGATACATCAGTGAAAATAGACATACATTATTTTAGGGATTTTATTCTTATTCAACTAAGGATGCAAATAAATTAACCAAATTGTTGTCTACTCATTCCTCATTTGCAAGGATTAAGTAAGGATGTCCATCTTCTCTCTTCTACCATTCTGGACTGTTTGCTTAGGTTTGATTGTCTTGGTTCAACATATCAAAATGAATAAAGAAACTGTGAACTAAGTTTCTATCAGAGTTACCTTTTCTTAGATAAATACCCATATTTTTGCCCATTCAATAAATGCAGTGGAAGTGAGTTCAAATTTCGAAATTTTAATATGTATACTCCTCCCACCCCAGTTTATTTGAGAATCAAGAGTAATTTTCCTCATTTGGTACTCTCATCTTTCTAATAAATGAGGGGAGACAAATAAAGTACAGTAGAGTGGTGGGGGTCTTGCTTTTCAAAATTTTTATAAGTGTACTCTGCCTCATTTATTCAAGAGTTCAGAATAAGGAAAAAATTGCTCTTGCATCTCAAATAAATGGTGGTGATAGGCTTATTAAAATTTTGAAAATTAACGGACAATTGCCTCCTGTTTATTTAAGAGGTAAAAGTATAAGAGTGAAGAGCACCAACTATCCTGTTATTTGCCTATACTTTAAGGTAATGGTTCCCAAATGATGCAGCACATCTCAGGTGCAATAGAAGAGGATAGAAGGTGAGATGGAATGATTGACAGACAATCAAAGATTTGAAAACAGTTTCAAAAAATTTATATGCCAAAGATAAATATAATTTCAGAATTTAAAGTATTATTATGGATTACTTGTAATTGCATGCATGTGTCCCACTATAAATAGTTATGAATAATTATTGACTGAATTTATTATTGTGATATTTTTGCATTATATCAAGTGTTAAGAATATAGTAATTAGGGTTCACAAATTGGAGGAGAGAGTTATCAATGATAATGTTCCGACTTCAAATCTGTGGCTATCTCTCTTTCACACTCTCACTGTTTTTTTATTTTTAAATGTATTTTTTATTACATAAAATTTGTTGAGTAGCAAGCAAATTTTCATTCCGAAAATGCAACCAAGAAAAAAACGTTTGGGAACCAGTGCTTTAGGAGCTAAGAAACAAGAAGTGATTCCCAACCTATTAGAGAAATAGATTCATGCCTTTCCTAACAGTATAAATATGAAGTGAACAAAAAACTATGTCAGCTAGAACTTGAACTCCATTTGCCAGTTCCCATTTTCAGTATTTCTGAACCATTTGGTGTGCAAGATAGCCTAATGGTTTATTGGCATGGAAAGTGTAATCACTGAGCCAATTTCAAATTCCAGCCTAGCCTGTTGTATTCATTTATCTTCTCCCAACTCTGGGTTAAATAGTTTGAGAGCACTGTACTCTCTAGCCCTAAGTCTGTCTAAGAAAAAGAAATCTCTTAATTTCAAACCATAGAGAAGGTAAGCACTCCACTATCTTTCCCAAGAAGTTATTGCAGTCCACAAATAATGGCTGCTCATTTCTGAGTATACTGCCTGCTAGTGTGGCTAGCTAATCTCAGATGCAGACACCTGCTCAAGTACATTTCTATTTCTTCAACACTCACAGAGATAATTTGTGGTTTATATTGCAACTATAATGAGTGGATCTGAGTTACAGTTTTTGGGAAACAGTGCATAATCTGAATTAATGTGATCAGTAATTGAACCAATCCAGTGCTCTCAAAAACTTGGACATGATGACTTTATGCATGTACAATCATGAATAGCTTCCATTCAGTTTCATCTACCCAATTTCACTCACAAGGTTTGGGTGAACCCATGGTGTGACCTCAAGACATTTCCCAACAGTATTACACATATACATGGATTGTCTCTCCAGGCCGATATTATCAAGAAGTCACCTCCTTAACAAATCACCTATAATGAGACTTGAAACTGGATTTCAAGGTCAGAGCACTAACATTCTCAGCACTTGACCACATAATCTACTGACAATAAAGAAATAGAATCTATAGAGAGCTATGATCAACTACACTCTAAAAGTATCTAAATACACACACACACATTATTTATTATATATATATATATATATATATATATATATAAAATCACTTTAAACATTATTTTCAGTGGATACCTATATTTGAGTAGATGCAGAGTTTATTTATTAAAAAGTATATTTATTTATTTTCATCTACAAGCCTGAATATTCAAGTAATCATATTAAAGAAAAATATGCATTCTCCAGCAGGATTTGAGCCTGCATCCCTCTGAACAGGGGGGAAACCATTGCTAGATCTGATGTGCCTTAACCAACTCAACTGCAAAGAAGCATTACTGATCAAGCAAGGTCTGAATGGTGCCTTTAAGTGAAATCCTTCTTGCTATAGATTCCTCAAAATTATTATGCTCTGTTTCGTATGCAAATGTAATGAAAGTCATTTTCTAAAGTAATGCATTTTTTATTTATTAATCTGATAGATTTTTATTACTTTAAATATTATTTTCTGTGGATATTCAGATTTGAGTAAACACTGTTTATTTATTAAACTGTATATTCAGAACGGTAGACAAAAATAAATAAATATACTGTTTAACATTAGGATATTACATCAAAAACATGTCAAAATCACTACATAATTGCAGTCATGTTTCAATGCATATCAATGCATCTCATCAGGTGATTTCAAATTAATGGTGAGTGAACAATTTATTTAGATTTAAAAGCAAAATACAACCCCTTTTTAAAACACCAAAGACATGTAAATCTTTATATGAACCCTGTCTTCTGTGCTTACATGAAAAATTGGAAATTATGATATTCAATAAAAATTCCTTATTAAATCAAAGAAATGAATTAACAGTAAATTGTAAACATAATTTTATGGTAAAAAGTAAACTAAGTTAAACTTTTGAATTTAATTATGCTTTTTCTTATATTTCAGTTGTACTACGTTGAACCATATATGGCTTATCTTACTATTTGTAAGATTAATTTGGATTTAATATAATTTTGTATTAATCTCCCGGTAGTATTAGTAACATCTTGTATGGATGTATTGGTATTAGGTTGGTATTTTTGACATTTTACATTGATTGGTTAGTGTTATTAACATCTTATAAGAATTTTTATTCAACAGTTGCATATTAATTTACCAAATAATTCTATATGCTTAAATTATTTCCTAGTTTCTTAAAGAAGCTATTTATTTATCAACTATAAAAAATTTTTATATAGGAAATTCACAAAGCATATAACTTATTTAGCATTTTGTTAAATTACCTCTCCACCCCATTTTTATTTGTCAGTAGGCTGATTCATAATTATTTGCTGAATTTTGATCTGAAATTTTTACCATATAATGTTCAGTTTATTTGATTAATATCCAGCCCTGAATTAAATACATTGGCAATGAAAGAGATTATGTTAAAAATATTTGCTGCTTAAAACAAGTGTTTTTTTTCATCATTAGACTACAAACTGAATCATGTACCTACATATAAGATATATTTACTGAGCTTAGATAAGTCCAGCACAAAGCCACATACAAAGAGATTACAGATAGTAAGATCATATTGTTCCAGTTTTTAAAATGGTAAGAACCTACTATTAAAAATCCAGACTTTTTAGATGGGTCTTGTAGCAAACAATTTTTAAAACTTTTAAATGAATAAAGATCTGCAAAATTCATCTACTTCATCAACTGATCATTCATCAATACACTAACTGTACTAATTTAAGTTACTACTAAAATGTAATACATCTCATTATTTTAAGCTTATTATGACATAGCCAGTAACAAGTTTCAACCTATCTTTTATTTATTTTATGTTAATAAACCATTTTGTTAATATTACAATTAATCTCAGATTAGAAAATAGCAACAATCTTAGCCAGGGTTGGACCACTTTTCTGATAGAATACCAGATTGCTAATGTATTTTGGATATGTGAGCCAAGACAAACTATATATATATATATATATATATATATATATATATATATATATATATAACCTTTTTTTGTTTTTACTTTTAATGTCTCAGTTTTTTGGCTTGTTTTATAAGATAATCCTTATGAAATGAAAAGAATCAAAGTTAGAGGGAAATCTATTTTTATGTAGTGTCTACTAATTTTAGATGGTTAATTTTAAAAATAGATGAAAAATAGAGCCAAGTATACTTGTCTACAAATAATGCAGAAAATCCTATATTTTATACATTGGGTTACACTATTCACCATATAGATTGTACATGCAAAGAAGACTGCAAAAATCAGTCAAAACATTGTGGTAACAATGATAAAAAAAAAAAAAATATTAATCAGTCATCTGATGAACTATAGGAATTAATGACTTGACTATTTAAAGGTACTAAGTCTACCGTAAGAAATTAATAAATATTCCACACACACACACACATATATATATATATATATATACATACACAGGGTTTCATGCCTTTGCAATCATCAGACAAACTCTCAAAATAATATATATCTGTGTGTGAAAGAGAGAGACTATTCTATATACTTCATACTAATACCATTGAGAAAATGCTTGAATCCATTTTTTTTCTACAAGCCAAGGATAAAATAATACAGCAAACTAGGCTCTCTAGCACTGATGAGTCTGCCAATCTAGGATAATTCTGAAGGTCAACACTGAATTCAAATCTTTTTCAATGCATAATAGGTCAGCATCAGAAAGTAAGGCTCATTATCCCCATGTTCTGGAGAAAGGCCTAAATCCTACAGTAAAGTAAGAATAAGTCTGACAAACAGATAGACAGTGTAGAAATCAACACTGTGGTGACTGTGGATTTCACACCTTAAGTAATCATCAGATCATGTGTTACTCCTCCTTGTGTGGGCTCCATATATAAGCTACTGTGGGTTTATGGGAAATAATCATGTCCAGACTTTTTATTAATAGTATTATTGATGATCTTTGCTATTGTTTTACACACACACGCACATATGTATGTATGTATGTGCACACACACATTTTTTATTTTTCATCACCAGTAGTTTCATGCAAAAATGCAATCTTCAGGTGCAGATTGAAAATTGTGCATGAAACTCAGAGTTGTGCTATTGGAGAGTGTGTGTATATGTATATATATGTGTGTGTGTGTGTGTGTGTAAGTGTGTAAAAGTGATTAGGAGGATTTGAGATAATTATAATTGAGTAATTTATCGATTCTAGAAGAAACCTCAACAGAATGCAGAAAGCACTGGACGGCCGTTTCGTCTTATATTTGGGACATCATCAGCAGTGCGCATCCACTACTGAGAATTGAAACCCAGGTTTCTTCTAAACTCGATGAATTACTTAATTATAATATATATAAAAATTTGTCACTTAACTGACTGAGGTTCTATTAAGTATATTATGCACTCCAACACCAGATGTTTGTATTCATTCAGTTCACTCATCAGGAGTACTTTATTTTAAATTCCTTTAAAAGAGCTTTTTAATTATAAATTATTGGAATGAATAATTTTCATTAATGCGACATTCACTTATGGATAAGATGAATTGTAAGTATTGAAATTTACTTCAAAATTTTAGTATACATTTTTACAACTAAAATAAAACAAAAAGTGCTAAAACCATGTATATTCAACCATGTTGAATACCTCAAGAACTGGTTGTGTAGTATTGCTCTAATTTGTTAATCTATCATAAGAATCCTTATTGAATAGACACTCTCCTATGGTGTTACTCAGTCCACAAAGAGATATCATAAAGTGAACTAATATACTGTGTTACACTTGTATTTACACTTTGCCTCATGTGCCAGGCTTCACTTACATTTGTCAGCTACCATTACATCTGGATACTTCTGGCTTTTCCTTAAAATAAAATTGCTGTTGAAATTCTATGGACAAAAATAAGGAGTTTGCAAAAATATCAAGAAAGGACTTTTCAGACACTTAACAGGTGGAAGGAATGCAGGGATAAGTGTATAGGGTCTTTGAATGGGAGAGATACACTACTGTCCTAAGTGGTTTATTTTTTAATTAATATCAAATAGCTGGAAGCTTTCCATGAGAAAGAAAAAAACATGTTAAAATAAGTCATTAATTATTTTAATTTAAAAGAAATTTACTTAGTAAACATTAAAAGATCAAACATACTTCAATTTAACATCTTTGACAGTCATAGCTAAGCAATAAAAGCTAATTTTTGTTACTATTTTTTAACTAGTGAATAGTATATTTTTTTTTCATCTCAGATTTTAATTGTAACTAGTGAAATCATATTACAGCCATTAAACAATGCAGATAAAAAAAAGAATAATCTCTTAGCAAATCTTACATCAAAAAAAATTTTTTTTTTTTTTTCCCCCCCTAACGAAATGAATTATAAATTTTTTTTAAAGTAATTTTATGTAAGCAAAAATTGATTTTTATATGATTAAAAAAAAAAATATATATATATATATATATATATATATATATATTTATTTAGTATATTAAATTTTTTTTTTCAAATTATTGAATAGATATTTTATGATGTTCTATTGAGATAACCACAGAGGTATAAATAAATTAGTAAACATTTCTTTTTTTTACCTTTTTCTGATCACTTGGTCATTTTGTATTTTACATAAACTAGTAGTCATGATTAACTATGTCCTGAAAGGACACTGCACATAGTAGTAGTAGTAATATTTTCTTGAAGTCAGTTATATTTATTCAAATAAATTTGGCTAACCATTAAAGATTTTGAATTGTATTTCTTTCAGTTTAATTTCATTTCCTGTATTTACAGCAATAATATTAGTAATATCTTGAATTTTTATGAAATGAAGCATTTACCAACCCCTGTTCATTTTTTTTACTAGAATTTTTCATCTTATTTATAGTTGCTTTATTCACACTAGTAATAATATATTGAATTGTTATGAAATAAAGCATTGTCAACTGTTATTAAATGTAGACTTATTGTTTTCATAATTTTAGAAGTTTTCATAACAACTACATAACTTTATTGCAATTGATCAATAGTTTAATTAAGACCATAGACTGATGGTTTGACTAGTTGAAATGGAAACAACTAAAATTAAGATGAAGTACTGATCAAAAATGAATAATGGTTGACAATGCTAGTAAATAAAATGAAAAAATAAAGATAAAATTACAGAAAATTAGTAATTTTATTTTCATATTCTGGCCACACACACTTATGATGGGGAGCTGAAAAGTTCTCAGCCTAACCAAGAAAAGATTCCAATGCAAATTCTAAGATTTGGCTATTTAATGAGATTTTATTGAGTAATTGGTTTTACTTTTAACACCTTGCATTATTTACATCAGAATTTTTCTTCTATTGCAGATGGGTCCCTCAATGAATTAAAAAAAAAAAAAAACCCAACTAGTGAAATCTTTGTCCTATTTGCATTATTGAAAAAGCGATTTTATCAAAAATTCAAAGCAGCATTTTAATTTTCTTTTATAAGAAGAAAAAAAATATATATATATATATACATAAAGAGAACCAAATAGGACACATCTATTGTATATGCTTACTTAGTAACTGTTTTCTGTTTGCTGATCTTTGTTAGGGTTGAAGTTGAAAAATCTAAGGATCCATATTTCTTGTGCTGAACGGAATCAGTCAATCTTCCATCGCTGGGGCAAGACCCACACCTCACAAAGTGGGGGCAAGAGAGAAAAATTGGGTTTGCAAGATTAATTCAGATTTTTTTTTTTTCTTTCATAATTTTTTTTTTCCTAATTTTTGTATTTGCTTACTATAATTTCATATTATTTTCAACCTGGCCTCATATTCAGATAACTCTTAATTCCTATCCTCCATATATGTATATATACTGAAATAATTTACTACATCGCTTAAATGATTATCAAAACTGTTTGGATTGATGAAAATAACATTTTCAGTTATTCTAAGGGGGGTGATTAGTATTTCTTTAATTGAAATTTCAGTTGAAACTCTCAAACTTTCATTCTTAATTTCTAATCTGTGTTGCTTAGTAACAAAGAGTGACAGTCTGAAAATACTAAAAAAAATTCAGGAAAAGAATACAAGTAGTATTAATCATTTCATTTCTTAATTTTTATCAGGATTTGGTGGTTCCTAAAAACAAGAATGATAAAAGGCTTAAATAAATAAATTTAAACTTAAAATATAAAAATGAATATGAGGCCAGGCAGAAATAAATTTAAAAAATAACTATTTTTTGTGCTATATACAACATGTAATGCCTTAAAGCAAATGATTTGCTTAATTTGTTGTTTAATTTTAAATTTTACAAAGGACACTCCAAAAGTAATGCCTTCTATTTATTTTCACAACAGAGATGAGGAGCACAATGATAATTACTGGTGAGAGCTGGTTTTCAGTGATAAAAACACTATTTTTCCACTCGGTCATAACCATTGGTTATTCATTTAAGATTTTCTTAGTTTTATGGGTTGACAGATGTACAGGACTGCCTGAAGAATGACTTATCACACACATTGCCCACCACCTAACTGTACTCATATCCATTGTTTGGTCTCCAAACATTCAACAAGTGTCAGTAAATGTCAATAAGGAGTTGTTTTTTTTTCATATGGAGGAATTAAATGATACAACTCTTTTCATGCACACTTTCATATCAGAGGCTATTTCACCAGACAGCTCTGTAACAAAGAAAAAAAAATTTTCTCTGTAACAAAGAAAAAAAATTTTTGGATTTGCAGGAAGGTTCAATCACTACTGCTATAATACCAACATCTGCCCAGGTATCATGGGCCAACATAATAAAACAGGATGATTACTTTCAGAGTGACCCTGGTATATAGAATAAGCACAAACTCAACTAGAATGTAAATGTCATTTCAGGACTTTATAAATATTCCATATATTTTTTTTTTTGACAATTGTCTTCACTTTCATAAATATTTCTACCAATATATTCTTCAGGTTTCCTAAAGTATTTATAGTATTTGAATATACTTTGATGTTAGCACTAAAACAATAGTTTAACACTTTATTCATTTCTTGACATTAAGAACACCAGTCTAACAAAGTACTATGAAACTTGGTGCTACAAACTACCAAATACAAAATATACCAAAGGAAGTTTGAAGAACATATCTGTGTTAGATATAAGTTATAAAAATATATGGAATGATGAAAATACTTCATATCTGAGTTTCATCAATAGCTTTGCTTTGTATATTTCCATCTCACTCTTTGGTAAGAACATATTTGCCTTCCACAAGTAGGCCCTAAGATCAAAACTGGTAATTGATATCTGAAATCAGAGAAATTATACACTTAACATGTTTATTGCCACATGATATGCATATGCACCTTTGGGCAGGAAATATGTAACCGATATCATGTGTAAGATTTATTAAACATATATATCAAAACATTTATTCACTGTGATATTATATATAATGACAGTAAAAATTAAACAAATTAAGAAAATACTTAAGTCTTTAATCTCTGTCCAGAAAACATGTGAATCAAATTTCCTAGATGAATGAATGGTTGGCTAGAGTAGTTTATTAACCATAGTTAATCTTATGTTTTCTTTCACAAACTGTAGATTCTATGTACATTGTTATTAGGAAACCTTTTAATTTTTAACATCAAAACATCTTTTGAGATAAGAACTACTATATCTATGTTGAATTTCTTAAGTTATACAGTATTATAAGGAAAACTTTAACATCAAAAGGTTTAATTGTACATTGCTAGATATATTTAAAAATTAAATGTTTGTAATAATGTTTATGACTCAAGGCATGTACAGATTGTAAGTAAAAAACATATACACACACATTTTATACAACCCATAATATGGGTAGAATTTATTAAACAAATACAGCAATTTCATTCACTAATGATTACATATAGAGACAGCAAATTATCACACTTGGAAAAATAATTTTTATTTTAGCACTGAACTAATATGTAAGTACTAAGTAAGTTTCAAGTTTTATTATAGCCTGTTGATTTCTTTGATGTTCCACTAATTAAAGATCAAATTAGTAACTTTTTACAGTAGTAAAAAAAAAAAAAAAAAATACTAAGTTCCAAATTTCATTACTCACTATCTGTACTACATGTTGAAAATGAGAGAAAGTGGATTGTCAGTGGTCAAGAATTAAGACAAGCATTCATAGAATAGCACTATATGTATAAATCAATCTTTAATCAGCAATCTGAAGTTTTTAATTGTTATATATATTTTCATGAAATACATCTGTTTGATGCTTTGGCACACATCATCATCAGCAATGTCCTATGAAAGGATAATTAGAGATTTTGGGGTCTTTCAATATCATATCCCATTTTCTATACAATTGTATATTAACATGTGCCATCTGTCAGCTACAATTGATCTCATAATAATCCTAATTAATAAATATAATTAAAATTTATAAACATTTCTTAAAAGAATATTCATTAAATAGTTTTAAATTACTAAGCTTAGATTATTTTGGTACAAAACCAAGTGTATGAGAGACCGAGTAAAGATCAAACACATTTCAGTCATAAGAAGCTTGTTAACCATTACATTATAGTCAGTTGTCTACCAAATAATTTCATAATTTTATACATTGCTAATGTTTTTTTTTAAATTAGGATATTGTACATACATATTTAGGTAGCAGTCATTCATTAATACAGGTTAAATTGGAAACTATAGACAAAAAATTATTTAAATTTTTAGTTAACTTGTTCACATATAAAAAATCTAACATTTTGATGAAATCTTTGAAATCTTGTGCTTGCAGGGAAGCAAATTCTATAAGTGTTATTCATTTACCAATTTTAAAATCAGCATCACAGCATCATTTGGCCATTATGATTGATGTAAAATTCAAGGCAACATTCTTTACTGGATTTTAATATATCTCCCTCATAGATATATGTGTGTGCATTCATGTTTAAAATTTGCTAAATTTGTAAAGGAAGAGTTCCTCAATCTCAGAGGTAGAGCATCTATAGATAGAAACAGTATGGACAATAGGAATCAACACTGCATGGTGACTGTCACTTTCATACTTCAATGTGATCCTCAAACATATATATTGCACAAAAAATGCTGGTGCTAAAACAGGACTTGATGTAATACATCAGAGCTATTAAGTATATATTAATAAATATACATATCCCTCACTGTTCACACAAATCTGACTTTCATGCACAACGCAATCTAACATTAAATACCGAAACAGCACTGCTCTCTCTAATTATTTCTGGCAATTGAAAGATACCAGTAATCTCACTTCAATTAAATGGAGTACTATAGCAAGGGCAAAATCGTATAACAGTAAAGGAAATAAATGTAACCTATGTTTAGTTCAAAAAATGATAATCTTAAAATACTTAAATAATCCGGGAATATTAAACAGGAGAAATGGACTGATGGTTACATCTAGGCATAAAAATAAATATCTATTTAAGCATGTAGATCCAGATTAATTTTTAATACTAATCACAGTTTAGTTTTTAGTGGATGTTACAGTTTATTATAATTTATTGTTAATAATTACAGTTTATTTTTAATATTATTTTTTAAATAAAACTGAGTCTTTAATTAATTTTTTAAAATTATAAATGTTAAAATGAAAATAATTTTAAATAAATACAAATCAGATGCTAATCCCAGTTATTTTAATTGCCAACTATGTTTTAAAAAATATAATTTTTAACCAACCCATATATATCTTATTATAAAACACAGGTTGTGTGTGTGTGTGTGTGTGTGTGTGTGTGTGTCTGTAACGTTTATATGTTGGATTGAATTTCCTACATTTTTTAGCTGATTTCAACAAAACTTCACAGGACTACATAAAATTACCTTGTGGTGGTTCTAACGGGACAGAAAATGGGAAAAATACAGTTGTTTTTTAATAAAATCAATTTGAAAACACGATTAAGACACATCGTGATAATGAAAGGGGGAGAACTCACCCACGAAAATGTAAACAAAAGAGCATAGCATGATGAAAAAGACACCGAACTTGACAAAAACAAAATTTTATCGTCTAATGTTCATATTATTATTAAAGAGGAAAGATCAAAAGTATTTTGGGGGTATTTTTTTACATTTTTAATCGTTCCTAGCACGTCTGAAATTTTCGTTAAAAATATTGTTTTTTTTTTGGTCAAAAAAAAAAAAAAAAAGGGCAGATAATCATTTTCAATCATTTTTCCGATTTGATAAAAAGATTAAAATCTTACTTTGATATCTTTTTAAAAGTCAATTATCATTTTTTCAAAACTGATTTTTAATAAAAACAGATATTATACTGTTTATTTAAAATATTTTGAACCAAGCTTAACTTAGCTTAGCTTCTGCGCCGAAAAAATGTAATTTGAAAATAAAACAAAGCAGGTCATAACCTTTCACGTCGCTTGACGAAAGGCACATTCATGACGTTTAGTTAACTTAACGGGAGGAGAATTCTTTCTACAGATGGAAGGAAGTGAAATTATTTAAGTGAACAAATTATTTACTTTGTTACTTTTAAGGAAAACTTTCAGCGCTCTAATTTTTATTTATTTTTTTTTGTACTTAGCTTTCATTTTTTACGTTTACGATGCTTTATGGAAAATATAAAAGAAATTAAAAATAAGACTTAATAGTGAGATTAAATTTCATAAGAAAAAAGGTATCTAATTAATTTAGGTACCTTTCTTATGAAATTTTATCAGAAGTGTACATAAAATACTATAATTTTATGTACATTTATTACATTTTACTGTGTTATTTGTATTTCCATTCATTTTATTATTAATTTTGATATTTTATTTATGGAAAAATGTCATAACTGAGATTAATATAAAAATAAGATCATATAAATTAAAGTTTAGCAGTAGCTAAATTTCATAAGATGATACTGTTACTTGTAGGTACCATTCTCAGTTGAAATTGAAAACTCAAATTAACTTCTCCATACGTGTTTCAGAAAAGTAAAGGGCTTAACAGCGGAGAACAATGCTGAACTCAAATAATGCAACTAAATTGTATTCTGGTTGGTCTTCCGTACTTGATAATTACTGTCCGACTATAAACACAAAAAATTACATTTCTTAATTACCATGGCTAATCTGATTGGTCCAAATTATACAATTTTCAAAGCGCTAGACAATGACAATCTCACATGGACATTTTGAAAGGTTGATGTTGCTTTTAACTAATGTTAAAATATTTTTAAAAATTCAATTTAAAAATTTTTCAAAAATCTTTTTTAAAATTAAAGAAATAAGAAATAATTGTATTAAAAATTCAATTTTCATTGAAAAAATTTTTGCTTTCAGAAAATATTGTCCATATTCATAAAAACAAATTAAAACAAATAAAAGCATTTGAAACTAAATAATATATTTGTTTTATTGAGTTTTGTATGTTACAATTCACAGCTGATTTTCAGGTACGTTGGCCAAAAAAAAAAAAAAAAAAAAAAAAAAACATGATTTGCATTCTTCAAAGCCTTGTGCTTTTAACTATTGTAATCACTAAAACCGATGGTCTCAAATTTCTAGAGTTTTTCATAAAATTAGTTATGGGGGTGTTAATAAATATTAACAAAAATATTTCTGCCATGACTTTAATAAAAAAAAAAAAAAATAAAAAAAAATTATTTATAATAATTTCGATCATCTGTGAATAGTTTCTGAAAGTTTCATTAACATCTGACAATTATTTTTATTTTTGCAAGATTTTCCAAATTAATGTGTGTAAATACAAAAAATGCGCTAAAAATTATCTATGTTATTTACTACCCCTTGTTGCGACATAAAGAGAAACAAGGTTTTTTAAATCAAAATTTAGAATATTCTAAAAGATGGAAAAATTTTTAAAAATAATTAAAAAAAATTTAGTCTATCCTCTTCATAAAAAAATAAGCATTTTGACGATAAAATTTTGTTTTCATAAACTTTGGCGTCTTTTTCATTGGACTATGCTCTATGTTTTAGTGATTCCGTGGAGTGACTTAGGTTAAAAGACCCAGGTTGTGTGTGTGTGTGTGTGTGTGTGTGTGTGTGTGTGTGTGTGTGTGTGTGTGTGTTCCTTTATATATGGGATCAGATTTCTTACATTTTTCAGCCGATAAAACAAACATCCTTTTTTTTTTTTTTTTTTTTCGGCAGGTAGTATTTCTTATTGTCTTGCACACTTTTTTCTTTATTTACATTCAGAATGCTTTAAAAATTCCATTTACAAGACAATTGTTTATAATAAAATTCTATTCACCAATCGATAGACTCATAACGATTGTAAACAATGTTTTTGTTTGAATTTGGGTTTGACCAATTCATAAAAAAAAAAAAAAAAAAATAATTAAGACATGCATGTCCGTCAACCTTAAACAATAATCTTTGTCAATTTAATTTTTCAGTCTTTATGATGGTCGATACTTGATCTATCTCTTACTGTTACATCCCCGGGCAATGCCGGGCTCTACTGCTAGTAGATATATATATATATATAAAAAATACTTAACTGTGTCAGTATTGCAGTAAACAGATATATATTTTTAAATTCAATATACATAATGGCCAGTCCATACTCAGCACCTGAAGATTGCACTGTGCATGAAATTCCCAAGTAATGCAAATGTTGAGGGATAATATATATATGAATTGAAACCAGATATATAGTAAATCCAACAGAATAAAATAGTAACAAATAGAAAAAAAATTTGTTATGTTTTTGTTTTCATTTAAGCTTGATTAGAAATTTTGGAGAATGGAATTATGGAAGACAATGTTCTGGTACTTTGAATTCTATGTTGTTTATTAATCATTGGTCAGGTAGATCTCACCTGTTTTTCTCTTGTTAGCATTAGAATGGGTGTGCATCTGAGTTCTAATGGAGTATTTTTGTGTCTGTCTGGTAGTGTCTGTGTGTTCAATTCCTGCAAATGGTAGTGGAAAGAAATGGGAAGGTCTGTGTGTGTATCAAATTTCTAGTTGGACTTGCAGGAATTGGTAATATCATTGTATGTTTTGACTATGGGTTATATGTACATTATTAATGTTGGAATAATTTTTATTGCTGAGGAGAAATACTCAGGTATATGTGTGTACATTTTGATTTATTATTAACATTATTATTATTATTGTTGTTGTTATATATAACCTTTGTTGAGGGAAACCATGTGTGTTTGGAAATTTGGGATATGTTGAAGTGAGTTTAGGTTTAATTTATATTTGATTTATTATTGTTATATGTAACTTGAGTGTATCAGGAGATATTTGGTATATAGAAAAAAGGTGTTTTTTCAGTCATGAGTATACAGAAAAGTGTGTTCTGCTAAGCAAAGCAAGAGAATCACCTACTTGGACTTTCTAATTTGACAACCTCATCCAAAGTACAATATTCAATTCCTGAGGAACTCATTCCCCACTTTAGTTATACAACTAAATTTATTATTGTGTAAACCAGAAAAACTTAAGAAAAATAAAAGCTAAGATTTGTCTGGCATGAGTGTTTGGTATCTAGTTAAGATTGGCCAATAAGTTTAGGTTAAAACTAAAACTCAAGCATCTATGTAAGTAGATGTTTATAAATTTTAGAAGACAAAACATTAAAAACTTTATTCTTGAAGTTATAGGTTTGGTTCTGGGGTAATATTTTTGTAATAATATAATGATTACAGTATTTGAAAATCAAGTACTAAAAGAGAGAGAGAGAGAGAGAGAGAGAAAAAGAGAAAGCAATTTTTTCAAACACAGATCTTAAAACAAATCAATTTTGGTACAATAACTTTGAAAAAAGAATAACTTGATTATATATAGTTATAGTCAATAATCAATAACTTCGAAAAAGTTAAAAATAAAGAAAAAAATATTGATTTTTCTGAAAATAAATAGTAAATAAAAAATATTGGCAGTATGAACCTTGACACCAGAATCTTTTTTTAGTCCCCCCCCCCTAGTCTAAAACATGGAAATTTTTATGAAAAAATAGAAGCTGAAGTCAAAATAGAAATTATATTCTAAATGACATTAAACATTCATTTGAATTTTTAGTTATTTTGGTAGTTTTCCAAAATATCCTTACAATCAAAATCAGTTAAAAAAAAAAAATTAAAAAAAAAAATTTAAATTCAAAATAGTTTTTTTTAAAAATCTTAAAATCCAAATCTCGGTACATGAACACAATTACACATTATTAAAATAAAATGTGAAGTGATAAGATTTTAATTTTTGTTATAAACTCATTGTAGACCCACACTTTGTTCAAAAAGCAAGATATTATGTTTTATAAATCAAATTTTTTTTTTTTTTTAATCATTTCACCCCAAGCATGGCAATAAAGCCACTAAAATGCAAGAGTGTTAGAGAATATTAGAAAATATGAGGACAATAAAAGGACAAGAATTAAGACAGTAAATAACGATTGATATTTCATTTAAATTCTTGAAGATAAAAGTTGACTGGGAAGTAAGAAGCTGAAAGAGTTCTCCAAGTAAAAAGTGTGAAAGAACCACCTGTTAGCATAAAACTTAGTTACATCTAGCGGCCATTTCAACTATAAAATGATAAGACCTTGCTGCCAATCTAGTATTGCACTTAAATTTCTAAAGCCTAAGCAAGATAGAGGAAAGGTCATCAGAATAATTACCATGAAAGTATTTATAGAAAAGGCACAGGGAAGCTATATTATGGCAGTGACAAAGTGACTGAAGCCAAGATGCCAAGTCAGGACCAATAACATTAGATTCTTCAAATTTTATCAAGACTCTTAAATATCAGTATCAGACCAAATGTGGCAGCAATTCAAAGCAAGGCCAAATAGTAGACATATAAATATGTAACATAGATTCTGGTGAGGAAGATTGTTGAGCTCAACACATGGAACCAACTTTCCTAGCAGCAGACTTAACAGTTGATTTAATATTTCTATTTCATGTCAGCAGACAACTTTTGTCAGAGAAGGCTCAATAAGTCACTCTCTTGAAGGTTAGCATCAGCTGATGAAAGGTAAAAAAAGTTTCTCTGAGATGATTAAAAGAGAGCAATTTCATCTTGGAGATGTTAAAATTAACAAGCGACTCCCTGCCCCATTTAACAATTTTGGGTCATTTCTGAGATCAGCTGCCATTTTGACTTTATCAAACTGATCAGACTTATTAAGACAGGAGTAAATAAATAGTTGTGTATCAGCATGGATACAGAGCTGAGAAGTGTTCACACCAGGAAGATCATTGATGAAGCTAGGAACAATGTAGGTTCAGACAGAGCCCTGGGGAACAATTAAATTAATTATTTGCCTTAGATTAGCCAGAAAAAAGCAGATAAACTTTTCATATTTTTGACAGACGAACTGCCAAGAATATAGTAAAATATAATTACTTTTTACTATAAAATAAAAATAAAATTTGCATGCTTATTGGTAATCAGCATTTGAACAAATATATATATATATCATCCTTATCAACATGGGAATATATTCCAAGACCTCTAAGTAAATGTTTGAAATCAGAGATCAAATCTTTTATTCCATAAAATAGATACCTATGATAAAATTTAATTTTATAAACTGGGCCCAATAATAGATTAATAACAATAACATGCCTAAGATATCAGACTGGATATCATAATGAGTATATTGGATTTTATATATTTGTACAACAGAATCAATTTGTTGGTGTGCTATTCTCTCAGACAATAATAAATATATACTGTAATAAAAGTTATGCAACAAGCAAATACATTCTTACCTTAGTTTTTATGATGTGCAATAAGAGATTGATAATAATGACTAATAAGAGATTGATAATAATGACTAATAAGAGATTGATAATAATGACTAATAAGAGATTGATAATAATGACTAATAAGAGATTGATAATAATGACTAATAAGAGATTGATAATAATGACTAATAAGAGATTGATAATAATGACTAATAAGAGATTGATAATAATGACTAATAAGAGATTGATAATAATGACTAATAAGAGATTGATAATAATGACTAATAAGAGATTGATAATAATGACTAATAAGAGATTGATAATAATGACTAATAAGAGATTGATAATAATGACTAATAAGAGATTGATAATAATGACTAATAAGAGATTGATAATAATGACTAATAAGAGATTGATAATAATGACTAATAAGAGATTGATAATAATGACTAATAAGAGATTGATAATAATGACTAATAAGAGATTGATAATAATGACTAATAAAGAGATTGATAATAATGACTAATAAGAGATTGATAATAATGACTAATAAGAGATTGATAATAATGACTAATAAGAGATTGATAATAATGACTAATAAGAGATTGATAATAATGACTAATAAGAGATTGATAATAATGACTAATAAGAGATTGATAATAATGACTAATAAGAGATTGATAATAATGACTAATAAGAGATTGATAATAATGACTAATAAAGATTGATTGACTAATAAAGATTGATAATAATGATAATAAGAGATTGATAATAATGACTAATAAGAGATTGATAATAATGACTAATAAAGATTGATAATAATGACTAATAAGAGATTGATAATAATGACTAATAAGAGATTGATAATAATGACTAATAAAGAGATTGATAATAATGACTAATAAGAGATTGATAATAATGACTAATAAGAGATTGATAATAATGACTAATAAAGATTGATAATAATGACTAATAAGAGATTGATAATAATGACTAATAAGAGATTGATAATAATGACTAATAAGAGATTGATAATAATGACTAATAAGAGATTGATAATAATGACTAATAAGAGATTGATAATAATGACTAATAAGAGATTGATAATAATGACTAATAAGAGATTGATAATAATGACTAATAAGAGATTGATAATAATGACTAATAAGATATTGATAATAATGACTAAATAGAGTAAAATTACTAGATACTAAAAAAAAACAAAAAAAAAAACAAAGTTGTGACAAAAAGATGACTTGTTCTTATTTCTAGATCTGAGCAATCTCAGAAAACAATGTTTTTTTTCTCACAAAGAAATTACATCTTTACAAAGAACATCATAGTTTTGGTGAAGTATATATGTAGTTACATAAATGTGTGTGTGTGTGTACATGTGAGACATGCAAATGAACATCCTGTCATGGTTGAATAGAGATTTAATATCTTTTTTGTTGTTGCTGCTGCTATTCACCAGGGAAAATAAGCTATCAGGGAGTAATTTGCCAAAATTTCCACTCACTAACCATTATGACATACCAATGACAAGATGTTGTGTCAAGATATAGTGGATTTATTCATTTAGCAAAATCAATAACTATAAGTAGACTACGGCAAAATTCAAACCCAAGTTCACTACTTTCTGTGTCCATGCTGATAATTATATTACTATAAACCTCTACATCAGTGGTTCTCAGCCTATTTTTACACATTTACACTAAATTTTTTTTGGTGGACCTCCATAACCATTCAATGAAAAAAAAAAAAAAAAAAAAAAAAAAAAAAAAAAGTTATTTTATTTTTTACTAATAGATAAGTTTAGGAATTGTATTATAGAAATAGTAAATGTATATGCTTTATTTTAAAGAAAAACTAATTTAATGAAAATAAACTTGTATTTAACTATTAAATTCTATAGAACATTTATGTACACTAGCAAAATAATTCATAAACCATTTTAAAATATTTGAGTAATTAGAAAATTTTAAAAAGTGCAGATTTATTCAATGAGATCCTTGTAGTTGATGCTGCTCTGCAATTTATTTTTTTATATTTCGGCTCTGTCAATGTCAGTAATAGTTGAAAATCACCCCTTTTCACAATGTAGAGTCTATTAATATATTAATTTATATTAATATATTATTTTATTAATATTTAAAATTAATATTATATTAAATTAATTCATATAATAAATTATAATCTTTATATAATCTTTTATATATTCTCAGTTTTTATTCAACTTTTTACAATAAAAACATCAGGTATAGTAAAAGGGACACTAATTTACATCACTTGATCTCATTGTCTGCTAATTTTAGAGTTGTTTTTCCATTTTTAGTATTTTAATATGGCCTAGATTACTGTAGAAATTCCAATTCTCAATCATAACAACCATTCCAAAGTGAAATTGCTTTATGGACCACTAAAATATTACCATGGCCCTGCAATTTGCTATTTCTTTGTGTGGACTAAAAGTAATGTTACATAGACCCCCCCTCCTGTGTCCATATGGACCCCACTTGAGAACCACAGCTCTAAACATAACTAAATAAAAAATAACTTGAAAAACAAATAAATTCATAATACTCAAAGTTCAAATATAGAATATTCAGTTTTGTTCAAAAGCTTAAGACCATCAGGTGAAAATGAATATTTCTCTATTATTGCAGGATATTGCATCATCCACTACTAGTTAATATAAACAAACTGCAATTAGAAGCAATATTACATCATCCTCAAGTTTGAAACATTGTAACAGATTTGATTAGTTTGAAGTCATGTGTAGTAGTGAGTTAACTGAGAAAAGTGTTCCATTTAATTATATAATCAAATTTGAAGTTTTTAGCTTCAATTTTTGAAACATGGTAATTCCTGTGTAGCAAAGAATCCATATTTTAAGTCGGTTAATTTATATTTATGCTCTGTAAATTTACATTGAGCACGGTTTTGTAAAAATAAAAATATCAATAAGAACATCGGATTATATATCTTACTGTTCTTTTTATTACAAAATAAATATATATATATATATAAAAAACTTCAAACTATGGATCTTCCACTGATTGACATTAGGGCCCAGTATTTCAATTTAGAAACAAACCTGCAGACTAATGGCAGAAATGTTTTGATTATACTGGTGTAGGTTTGTGTAGAACCAGACAGACTTTTCAGAACTGTTAACAGAGAAAATTTCCAAAAAGACCTTACCCAGATTTAAATTTAAAGATCTCCTTCTCCTAGACTGGCTACTGAGACAAGTGAGCCCAATTTGATCTACTATTCAACAAATAGCTGGAGGAAATTGGAATCATGTCTTTTCTAAGGGTATTAATGCAAAGTGAATGAAACACAATCATTCAATTTGAACAAAGCTCATAATAGGCAATTTCCCTTTTCACATTAATAACCATTACACTATCCACACACAAGAAAAAAAAAAAAAAAAAAATTCATACATTATATATATATATATATATATATATTAGAGTTATGATTTTTTGTAAAATAATTGATTTTCTATATTGTAATTCAATGAACTTTTGTTAAAAAATAATTCAGTTTATGTTTTAAAAAAATGTTACCCTAAAACAAAATTTCTGAAATTTTATATAAGTATAGTAGTACTATGACTTTATGGAATCTTCTAGTACTTCTTTGTTTATTTGTAGGTTTGTATGTTATGCTATAGCTATAAACTATTAAATGTGTTTAAAATACATAAGTATTATCCAATTACATCATTAACAAATTAAAAAATAAAGCTTCTGAAATATTTTCATTTTCTACCCTTATTGTGTACAAAGTAAAATCAAATTTTCAGTTTGGGGTAACATTTTCAAGAACTAAAACAAATTTATGTCCGGCTATATTTCTGAGATTAAAAATTATTTACACTATATTGTTCAGACGGTTGTCATTATCATTGCCATATTCATGACCTTTTGGTCAGCCTTCTTTAAGTGACTGGAATTTTGAACTGCATACTTTATTTCATCCACTGGATTAGATTGTTCTAGTTCCACATGCCATGTCTCTTCCAGATGTTTCAGTATCAGTTATCTCCCTTTCAACAAGTTTTTGTTCACCTCTACTTTAGCCAGATATTAAACTCACAAGTTCAAGTCAAGTCAATGGATTCAATCAACACTTACCCAGCAGGCCATATGTCCTTGAGGACATCAGTGTACAAATTTTTTAGGACTTATAAACCTAATGTCTCAGTAATCATTTTTTACCAGAACTCGTATTACAATTTTCAGTATCATTATTTTACTATAGCACTCGGTATTACTGGTTCCCATATTGTATTCATTTCTATGCTTGGCCAGATTAGGAGATTGTTGTGGCCTAGTATATGTGCTGATTCTGTTTTCATATTTTCCAGTGATGTTCTCTATTATTTCAACCTCATCCCACAGGAGGCACTGATCTCCCTTTTTCCTTCATATATGAGCAGCTACTATGGTTGATGAAATAAAGGGTTCAGTTTGAAATTCCAATCACCTGAAGAAGGCCGGAGTGTACAATGGCCAAAACGTCTTGAATATGGTAACGAAGATGAGGGCAACAGTCCAAACAATATAAATAGTTTAAATAAATTAATGCCTTTTTCATTACTTTTGAACAATTTGAATTATGCATCTAACATCAACATTTTTCTCAATTTCTTTTACTACTGTCTTTCAACATGTACATATCTTATATATTTAAGATCACATCCACCGATAATAACTCCTAGTGGGATCTCTAGCTTCCTCGAGACAGCTTTACCATAGTAGTTGAATAAATCTGGGGAGAAGACACATCCTTGTCTTATGCCCCCTTCTATTTTTGTTCAGCTATTCAATTTATTTTCTAGCTATATGTAAGCATTTTGCTCCCAGTATAAATTATTATTCTAACATCCTTTCCAAATAGATCAATTTTTCCTTTTTAGTAAAATGAATCAGTTTTAAATGTAACATGATACATTAGGGCATATATGTTGCCTATAATAAAAAGAAAAAAATGAAAATGTAACAGCTATTACAAAACAGTATAAATTCTGATTAGTATTTCCTTTTGTGACTTGTTTTAGTTGAATCAGTTTCAGTTGTCTTTCCTTTTCTTTGAAAGTTGAAAATAAATCTATTAAAAATGTTATAAAAAATTAATAAAAAGCAACAGCCAATATATACAAAAATTGAAATTTTAAAAATCTTATCCATGCTATGCTTATATATTTCAGTAGATAAACGTCAACCAGGGGTGGAACTGCAAAACCTCAAGTGAAAAACGATACTTGAAATGGTATGTTACAGTAAGTTACAACATATTCTAAATACAAAGTGTAAATTGGCCAACAGTATTAAATGTAACATTTTTCAAAATTAATATTTCCATTTTAATATTACTAAACTATTTTATATTTTATGTAATAACTAGTTTGAGATAAATTTCATACATTAAATCTAAAAACTATTATGGAACACACATAGTAATAGGTGTTGAAAAATCTTTATATTTCTGAGATGAGATTTACATTGTTTAGACAATCTCTATTGCTATGTTCATGATGTTTCAGCACTGCCCTTCTTCAGATGATATTTGTTGGAATTTTTAACTGAACCTTTTATTTAGTTCATAGGGATAGATTGTTCTAATTCCACGTGCCATGCCTTTGGATATTTCAATTTCAGGTAATTCCCTTTGGTAACTTAACTTTCCAGGTTTTTTGTTTCTTCTGTTGTAGCCAAGTCTTTGGGTCAAGTCACTTTTAGGATTACTCAATCAACATTTTTATCCACTGCATCATGTCTGAATAATGTAAATATTGTAAAGTATTGAAAAATGTAACACCTATTATGGAACAAGGATAGTAATATATGAGGAGGTATTGAAAAATTCTTGAACTGACCAAGAAACAAAAAAAAAAAAAAAAATGCTGTTTACACATTCAGAATATAGGTTAAACTAAGAATTTTTTCAGCATATACCATTATAATCAAATAAAAATAATCTCAGAAGTTAAAAAACTAGGTGTAATATTCTTAAATTGTTAGAGTTTCTTAAAGTACTACCATTACAGGTAGACAAGCTTATCCAAAATTCTTAAAACTGAAAATATGAACAATATTTTTCAGGTCTTTTCATCTTACTTCATTTACTACTGTACTAATAAACTTTAACAGTATTTATAGTCTTAGTGTACCACATTCAATATAAATATTTGCAAGGTTATCGTATGTACTATACCTTTATTAACATTTCAAAATTTGAAAAAAAAAAAAAAAAAAAAAACATCCAAATTACAAAAAGTGTCTGGTACCAAGGATTTAGGATAAAAGATTGCCTATCTGTACAATTAATTTGTGATGAGTTATCTTTTTATCTTATTTTTTTGTTGTGTTTTCACCACAATGTTCAGATCATTTTATATTTTACAACCATTAAATAAACAGCATTAATTTGAGGAAAAGAAAATAGTCCCCAATAAGAACTGAACTCATCCTCAGGTGCTTATCTGACAGACAACACCTTACTGAATGTAATAGAATGTAAAAGAGAAAAAATGTGAGAAAAAATAAGCAACAATTACATGAAAGAAAAACCTAATGAAAAGCTTAATGTTTCATCTAAGAAATTCAAACAATATTATTATGTTGACTACTGTTATTTGTAAACAATGTGATATAAGGAAAATAAAACTAGAAGGATTGTACTATATAAATACATTTGAATTTTGCCTGCTGATGTGTCTCCATCAATAAAGTATCTATATAAAAATCTAATTTCTTTGATATGAAATGCAAATTCCAATTACATCAGGACAGATGTTTATTTCTTCTGTGTTATTTAATGAGCATAGATTGCCAAAATGAACTAATCATCCTAAAAGCAAAAATAAATAATAACTTCATTTATTTTGTTATTTATTTAGAATGATCAGCTCATTTTTACAATTTATGTTCATTAAGTATTACTACTATGTCCAGTAGTAATAAATTATGTATAATGGAACAATGTTAGTAAAAGGCAGTAATAAAAGACCAGAAATCAGAGCATTATATTTTGGTAACCAAATTGTTCTGGTATCATCTCTAAAAGACAAGCTTCAGAAATATAAGATCTAAAAAAATAAAAGTCATCCCAAAAACTGAAGCATAATTCAACTAGAAAGTAAAAAAAAAAAAGACAATTTCACTTAATAATATAAAATAAGTAAAACAATTTTTAAACAATGGTATCAACAAAATTTTCAGAATACTTTTATAATTGAATCTGTGAACCAATGATTACCAAATCACTTTTCATGTAATTTTACATGTTGATTTACTGACACAATTACCTCTTGTAAAGAAAAAAAAAATAAATTTAAAGTTTTAAATTAAGTAAATAATCAAAGACAACTGTCTAGTGTGATGTAGTCACTTACTGACTTTATAATTATTTGCAAATAAAAACTAAGGGGAACTCTGTAATTATCAGTTAAATTATAAAAATATGTAAACACTATTTTTTTTAAAAAATGTGTTGTTGTATGCAATAATTAGTAATCTTTTGATTTTTATCCTATTTCAATGTTTATAATTTTCTTTTCAGCTTTTTTTAATTTTTTTTTTTTTTTTTTTACAGGCATAAAAATAAAAAAGTTACCAGATTGTGAATCCAGACCACTCACTGTTAAGTTGCAAATAGGACAAGAAACAACATATTATTAAAATTACAGCATTTTTACTGTATTTTCCTAAGTTTGTTAATGTGTCTTTTTGTATCACAGTAACAAAAAAAGAAAAGACAAAGAAAAAAAAAAAAAAAAATCAAAGAGTCTACAATAGATTATTATTTGTATGTTAGTAATATTTACTAATAGACGTGTGGATAGTATAATAATTATTGTGCAGAGAGTGGAACTAGCAAACTGTGTTCAAATTCCAGCCTAGTATGTTGTATTCACTTTCACAGAAGTGCCCTTGAAAAAAGCATGAATCCATTTCCTCTTCCCACAGCTATAGATTAAATAGCAAGGTAGACAGTGTTGTCTGTCTTTGGGTGGCAATCAAAAAAAATTACTCTTACATACCAAATACAAGTGCTGGTAATACTAAATTATTTCCTTCAATTTTCCCCCTAACATGGTGCCTATTTGCTATAGTAAACTTATTTTTCAAATAACAATGTTTGTGATAATTATGATCCACAAATAATTTCATATTCATATTCATTCTCTCATATTCTCTCTATCTCGTCTATTTGAACCAATATGCTTATTTTTTACAAGTTGAAAATTTCCCACCAGCATGACTATTCCAGACACCACTTGTATTTGGTACAAAAAAATACTTTGAATGTAAGGCTGTAGGGAAAACTCAAGGGAGAAACCATTCCACTATCTTTCCCAAGAAATCATTCAAATAATAAAGGAATCTGTGGAGAGCCATGATCATTTTCATCTTAAAGTGACATGGCATTAAAAAAAAAACTTACTAATATGCTTATATGAAGAGAAAACTATATAGGTAATTACAGGACTTGGGCAGATTTCAAAATCCTTTTATTATTGGTGGATTCATTCACTTTCTACAGCTTATCAATCCTTTGCAGGTTATTTAAAGCAGAAAATATTTTTAAGTTGTAAGAATTTTATTTTTGAGATAATGGTTTAATGATACAAGTATTACTAATTAACCCATAACTGGGGAGAAAAGGTGAAGTCATACCTTTCTCAAGAGTATTTGCATGTAAGTGAATATAACAAACTCAACGGGAATTGGAACTAAGCTCTCTGCTTAAAAATTCTGAGACATTATCCATTACGTCAACTGCATATCCAAGCTTACAGCACCTGTAATATTTCCAAGCAGTCACCCATCTAGGTACTGACCAGGCTTGACATTGCTTAACTTCAGTGGTTGTAAATTAAATTATATTACTGGTAGCTGGTACAGATTAAAAAATCTCAACCATAATATATACCAAATAGTGATTACTATTTTTGAGCTGTTAGCTAAAATAATAGTACCTCTTTGTTGCTTTTAAAATCAGTGCAGAATTTGAATAACAAAATCTACTTTACAGGATCAATCTCTAAGTTGCCATCACTCTCAGGCAGAACCTCACTTTCAGATGGAGACTGGGATCATTATCTGACAACAAGGCATCCCCAAAATGGGAAGTCCCAAGTGGACCTAAGCAATTTTTGCAGTTTTTAAAATCCCACATTAAACTCAACATCATATCACATTTTGTATGACATTGGCATAAGAATAAATACTTACAAAGTCAATTTTTACCTATCAATAATTTCATTGGCAATCAGGTTTTATTTATACTAAGAATATTTTTGTACAAGACAAAAAAATTAATCAGTGGTAATTAATGTAATTACAGTAGAGCAGCATTCATTTACAGGAAAAATTCAAAATTAATTTTCATAGAAAATAAATTATCTAATTTCTAAGTAAAATAAAAAGTACAAATTAATGCCATAACAAATACTGTCAAAACAAACACCAAAGAATAACATACGTTTCTTTTAAATAAATGCTAAAAATTACAATTGCTCTTGAAGTTTTTTTTTTTTTAAGGTAAGTCATTATAAACATACTAATTGGACTTATTCCTGGGTATGACAATAAACTACATCTGGCAGTAAGGCCTCTGATTGAGAGAATGGTGGTTTTGAGAAGTGTGGAACCATCTCTTAATTGCTTTGTTTCTAGGTCCACCCTAACCCATGGTGGTAGGATCTGTTAGGGTCCCTCCCAGCTATGGGCAAATATTGAGCCCGCCATACAAAAACAAAACACTATGAAAGTATAAAAATATATTTTTGTACTAAAAAATACCAGCATACACATCTATATAAAAAATTGCCAACCATTAAAAATTACTAACAATACCTACTAAAATGACCAGCTAAACATTTTTAAAGCAAAATCACTATACATTTTATAGTAGAATTACTAACAGTACATTTTATAGAAAAATAACCAACAATACATTTTATCTATAGTTGAAGGCATAAAATTGTGTTTAAATATTTAGGTTTTGGCATTAAATAATCCACAGAGGTTAATATTCCACTAAACAAAATAAAACAAAAGACTAATTCCTTTATCTTTCTTCTCTCCTCCTCTATACAACATTTCAGTTGTTGTACCTTTTTTTTCTTTTTTTTAGATTGCTTGTGTTTTGGAATGTTAAGCTTTACAAGATAATCAGGTTTGTGAGAATGTAAATGTTCAAATTCCAAAATATTTTAGACACACACAAAAAACAATTTGAAGAGAGTAGTATAGCAGTTAAAACGTAATATGTACAAAAACATCATTTATTTAATATACATCATTAAAGTGAAGTACTTGAAATTTTCCAGAGGGATTAAATTCTCAAAACCGAATAGAGAAAGTATAACAACAAGGGAAGTAATCCTTGCTATACTACATGAAAATGAAAACAGCCAACATCAACTAACAAATTTTATTAATGCATATATATATGATTATAGTTACGAAGTTAAAGAGTTCTTTTCATCAAATTTGTTTTATAAATCGAAATAATTACTTAAACTGAATAGAAGCTAAAAAAATTAAAGCAAATATCTAATTATAAAACATTTATCAATATCATTTTTTTTTAAATTTGCTATTTGTTTTCATATATTTAATAGAATTTTTTTGTTATAAATTGTTTTTCTTTATCTGATATAAATATTTACATAAACTGATGGGTTATGAAAAGTTCTGTCTTCAAGAGAATGGAAATCATAACAAAATTAGATTTTTAGAATAAAATGCAAATTCCAAAAGCTAATGTTCACTGCATACAGGAATTTGTCATTTTCAATTTTATCTGCAAAAACTATTTTTGTTATTCAATTTGCATATTTTAAGATTGTAACTATAAATTTTTGTATAAGACTTTAGATTAAGAGATTTACTGAAATTAACTGTCAGAGTTGCTTTCTAAGCCCAGATGTTTTTGTGATTCTCAATTTCAAATTTGTGTCTCATTTTTAAAATTAAAGTCTTCATATTTAGAATTTTCTTTAAAATAATTTATTTTTAAAAAGACAGGTATATTTTTTTTTTTTTACCTATCTTCACTTTTCAAAGACTGAAAGTCATTTTCTTTTATACAAACACACAGGATTATAGCAGCAAATTCCATTAACCAATGAAAACATTCTACTGGAACCTGTCATTTTGTTTTTTTTTGTTTTTTCATAAATACAAATACATATAGAAAAGGATACAATTAAATTTTTTTGTGGAAAAATGTGCATTTCTTAGTAATTCCAGTGTCCATATAATTTACATATTACTGGCGGTAGATACCAAATGTAAATACGGAATGGTATATTTCAATATTTATTTTTTTTAATCTTGATTGATATTTATAAATAATTTATTGCCCAATTTACACATTAAAAAATAGTCCAAAAGCACAATAGAGCATTACATGCAGTCGACTATATTAAGAGCAATCATTTGTGTTCACTTTATGATTGAGCAAATCTGCCAATCATTGATTCTGCATCCAATTCCTCTAACAATTCCTTTTCAATGGATAGCAACATGTATGATTCCAAGTTCTCCTCAGATAGTGAATTTCTTAACCTTGTCCTTAGTATCTAACTTTGAAAATGTCTTCTCCCATTCAACTTTAGAAACTGATTTTGTGCAAATGACTTTATAGAGTCCTTATTCCTTTTTATTACTAAAACAGTTTCTTACTGCATTTTTATTTGATATAGAGGGGTCCATTCCATCAGGGGCCCACTTGCAATTGGACAAACTGACACCATGGCCAGTTCATTACTGTATTTAAAGATATATTAAAGGTTTACTAAATAGCTGAGCTTTTAGTAAATAAACCTTAAGATTCATTAAAATCTAATTTATTTGCTGAAAATTTTTAATAATCCCAACTTATTTAAATCCTTAAGAGAGTATTCAGTTTTTATAAACTGGCATAATGAAGAAAATAAGAGGTGTTAATAAATATTAAATGTGAAGAAAAAACAGCTCTACAAATATTCCTAAATATTGATCATGTGTATTAATGCTAACTGGAGCATTTTTTTTTTAAGTTACTTACAACTATTCAATACAGACATGTTTAAATCCTTAAGTGTTCTTTACATTTTAATCGGTAGTCAGTTTTGCTTTGTTAATTCTTTTAATCATTTCATTCCAAGTAAGAGTGAAAGCCACTGAGATTCAAAGAGACAGAAGATGATGCTTGACACTGCATCTAAATTTTTGAAGATCAAAGTTGATTGAAAAATAAGAAGCCAGAAGGCTGTTCCACAAGCAAGAAATGCAAGAAAAGAAACTTAGTTACATCTAGCCATTTCGACCACTAGTTATCAATTTAATACTGTGCTTAAATTTGTAAAGTCAAGGTACCAAAATAGAAAAATTCATCAGAAAATTTTCCATGAAAATATTTATAGAAATACATGTTACTCTATTAATCTTATACAAATTAATAAAGAGTAATACTTAAATATTTAGTATACTCTGGTAAGATGGAAAAACGGTGGCAAGTAACAGTGATATTAGTTTAATTATATCTAATTGTAATATAGCAACAACTTTAAGTAAATGCTTATGAAGCTTTATTTGACAAATTCAGCTTTAGCACTGAAAACATTTATTATAGTGGATGGTTACAAGTAAGAGGAAAGATGGGATGTGCTTATTGTAGTATTCACTGTAGTAAAAAAAATAAACAAATAAATAAAAAATAAAATAAATTTTTTTTAAATTTCAAAAAAATAAAAAAAAAAAAATAAAAAAATAAAAAAATCACTGCTTCTAAAAAAGTATATAGTGTAAACTTAGTTTATCTCAGAAAAATTAGATGTAAAATTTCAAGAAAAATGATCAGGTAGTTTTAAAGTTAAATATTACAAACTTTATTATTTTCTATCTGTCAAAGATGAAAAAAAAAAAAATAAAATAAAATAAAATAAATTTAAAAATTAAAAAAAGGCATGCAAAGAAGATTAAAATAATTAGAATCAAGTTAGTATCGGTAAACAAAGTAGGTGTTAAATATTAATATTTGTTAAGAAAACCTTCAAAACACTTAATATCAGGACTTCTTACCCACCCCACCATAAAAAGAAATGGCAATAACAGACAGCAACTTAATATAATATTAATACTAACCATGTATGCTTGAAGATTATTGAAAACAATTGAATGTGAAAAATGTATGCCAGAGTAGGCATGATTTTTAACACTCAAATTTTGAAGAGCATGATGTAGCCAGAAAATAAGACTATTATTATTACAAAAGGCATGAATCCAACTCCCCACTAAACTAACTCACTGCCACTTATTTATACTGACATGCCACAAAGGTGGACAGTTCAGTCAGGTCAAAAATTCTTTATCACTATATAGTTGAAGAGACAAATAGCACCTAAAAACTTGTTTCAACACTAAAATGTCATTAAGAACAAAATGTCACACCCTAAATATTCAGTCTATAATGGCAATCTGATGATATCTGGTCATGGGACAAACTGAATACACAACATTTAAAAAAAAAAAAAAAAAAAATGAACATTATCAATAGAGCAATATGCAATTACTTTAATGATAAGTGATAATACTAGAATTTAATTTTGAATAAATTGAAATAAACAGTGGGGAAAAAGATATTTAAAAATTAACATTTATCTTTTTTGGCATAGCTTCTATTATCACAATTTAGAATATTTAATAACAAAAGTGATAAAAACAAACAAAAAGGAACCAAAGGAAATTATCATTTTAGTCCAATGAAGTCTGAAAGGACAAAATTTGTTAAAAAAACTTTCCACTTTGTCAGATTTTCCTAATATTTATCTGTATAATTTTATTTTATTTTTTTTTTTTTTTAAAAGAGTAAAAATTATAAAAGAACATTCCTCACCCCTACCAAAACCTAAATCTTCTATTTCTGTCTAACACTGGGTACAAGATATTAATCATTTCACCATGAGACAGTAATTACTAAGCTGGAATAGTTCTGTAAAGATTTCAATTCTCACTTGATGCTCCAACACAAATAGTCTTGTACTATACTAAACTAAGCTTAATAAATATATAGTTGGTAATTTTCACAATCAACAAAAAAGTATTTTATAGGCCAACACATACAATATTTCCTACCCAATAGATTTTTGACTGTTTATTTAACCCTCTGTTATTAACATGAGTTGCTTGAACACATCACAAGATGTGACAAGTTAAATTATAATTTAAACCCACAATCCTCTCCATGGTTCACACCAGTATGTTCAACTGCCATAGCACATGGGAAGCACTATTTCCAAGTATGCCAGCATGACAGCTCTCATCATAACAGATGCCTATTTGTTATTGCTTGTAATAAATATAAGCGAGTCCTCAAAAAAGCTAAGTCACTGCTTGCTGAGAGAATGAGGTACTGTATAGCCTCTAAAAACTTTGGCTCTTGTGACTACTGGTGTCCCTGTAATAGATCCTAAATAAGTACAAGGTCTCTATTCCCAACCTCTTCAGTCGATTGGAGGTGTTATCATCCTCTGCTGATAAATTCTTCTCAAACTTTACTCTTGACTCACCTGGAGTATCCCTGCCTAACTTACCATTTAAAACTGATTCTATGCCAAGTGATATGCATATAACCCCTTCCATGGTTTCTGCTATAATCTCTAACCTAGATCCCCAAAAAGCATGTAGACCCGATGGCATCCCTATAATAGTCATTAATAAGTATGCTCCCAAACTGGCTCCTGTTCTCTCTAAACTGTATAATAAATGCCTCCTGCTTTCCTGATTGCTGGAAGTCATCGTCTGTTGTTCCAGCTTTTAAGAACTCTGGTGAACTATCCGACCCATCCAACAATTGGCCTATTAACTTTCTACCTCTTTTTGGAAAGTCCTAGAGGCCTTAATCACTGCTGAATTGGATCATTCTCTCATATCATGGGGATTTTTCCGAGACAAGTATTACGGCTTTCATTTCCTCAGATCAACTGCTGATGATGATAATTGTGGAAAGAATCTATTATGCTCTAGATAAAAACATTGAAGCTCGGGCTGTAGCATCCACATCTTGAAAGCCTTTGACAGGGTCTGGCAGTCAGGTCTTCTCCACAAGCTAAAAAGTTACTGTCTCCAGCCACATTTTTGAGCTGATCCAGTTGTTCTTATCAAATCATGAAATAAAAGTTGTTCTGAATGGTCACTCATCTATGTCCTCTCGTAACTAACACAGGTGTGCCCCAGAGCTTCACCCTTGGTCCTATGCTGTTTTTAATCTTCCTAATTTCTCCACACCCTGAAGCCTCTTGTGTACTAGTGGCTGTACTGCCTTGCTTGGGCTGATAACATTTAAAAAAAAAAAAAAAAAAAAAAAAAAAGTGAGAAATTTTATCTTATTGCCAGTTATGTATAAAGTTATTTATTAAAACACTAATTAGGACAAATGTTGATTAAATATTATAAAACTTTCACCAAAGGACAATCCATCAATAAAATTAGACTTTAGATTATAAAAGAAAAATGTACTTGCACAAGTGAAAAGAAAAATTGTAAATACTAACATTCTAAGTTGCTACAATGAAACTAATTTAAGTATATTTTCATTACCCTTTTAAAGATCGCTTCTTTTTAATAATTTTGTCCATGAGCAACTGACCTGCCATTTAAGAGTAATAATTTGCAGTGGTAATTAAGTTCCAAGGCAATTAGTGAAACTAATTATTTTTTAAATATCATTTTAAATAGTTTGAATAATAAATAAACTTTGCTAAAGACAATGGTTTAGGGCAAAATTAAAACAAATATTTAGAAAAATTAATTTTAGTGCAACAGATAATTTTTATAATTATTTTGATATTTTGAATGGATTTAAAGATCTCAAATATTTTTTTTTAGATATAAAAATAGACAAAGTTCCAATAAATGTTTTAAAGAAATTCTTTTACTTATGAGTAGCCGCTCTTCTCTTAAAATATATGGTGCATTTGTTTATTCTGATAAAGCATCAATTGTGACCCAATTATCAAAGTTTGACTGATCACTTAAAATGATTCCCAAAGCTTTTCATCAATGATAAATTAAATAGTTCTTGGATTAAATAGCTTCTGAACGCTGATTGGTTAGAAAAAAAAAAGCCTAACACTAAATTTCTATCAATCATAAAATGTAAATTGTTATTTACAGTGATTTATAATTATATATGTAATTTTTAAAGACATGATGGATTTTTTTATTTATCAATCCAACAGATGTTATTACTTAAATATTATTTTTAGTGGGTATTCAAATAGATACTCCAATTATTTATTAAAACAGTATATTTATTTATTTTTATCTACCATCCTAAATATTTGAGAAATCTTATTAAAGAAAAATATGTGCTCTCCAGCAGGATTTGAACTTACATCCCTACTTGGCAAGAGAAAATTTCTCAAATATTCAGGCCATTTTTTTAACTGAGCCATTTCCTTCAAATAATAGGAGTAATGGTAAAATTAGCTTTCTGTAGGAAACATTTGGCATTCATTGACCAAACAGCACTACTGTTAGTTGAAATTTACAAAATCTTTTTCTTTAAATCAAACTTCTCAAATCCAGTCATCATTCTTTTGAGTAACAATGGATTTCCCTTAGAAACATTATAAAGAAATACACTACCTCAGTTGACCAGAACAAGAAAAATTATTATAAAAAAAATGTAAAACTACTAACCTTATCATCAGCAACAACTCATTTGCAAGATCTAATTTACAGAAAATCAATATTATTTATGAATTCACATGTCCCTTAAGGAACTGTGTTCTTGATCAAACCAAACTTATGAATAATTACATTGGACATAATACTACATGCCTATCAAGAAGACTCATGTTACATCTCTCTGACTATAGCTCAATTAGGATCCATTCAAACACATATGGAAGCCTACAAAACTCCATCTGGAACATACTTGTAGAAAATACAACTAATAGCCTCATCCTCATGTAAGAGACGGCTAAAAATAATGGAAACATTTATAATAAAGAAAAAGCCAATACTCAATAATATCAACTATGAAAAAAATGACAATGTGCTGAAAAAAAAAATAAAATAAAATAAAAAAAAATAAAAATAAATAAATAAATAAATAAATATTCCTATCATTATAGATACACATCTTCGGTTAAAAATAAAAGCTTCCTTGATAATGGATAATAGAATAGATGAGCGCTCTGATATATAGAAAATCTGGACAGTTTTTACACACTATGTCCAGAAAAGAAGGCAAGAAAAATTTTATAAAATGTTTAATCACAGTACATTGTCAGTTCTTGTATAAAGAGGGATTACTGACCAAGTACACACAAACGTGTGTGTGTGTGTGTGTGTGTGTGTGTGTGTGTGTGTGTGTGTGTGAGAGAGAGAGAGAGAGAGAAATGGCATGTAAAAAAATCAGTTATAAATAGAATATATCTGCAAAGACTATAAATGAAAGATAAAAAGCAAACTTCTTTGCCAATCTGTTTCCTTTATAAATCAAACCATGTGGCATTCTTAGACATCAATCCTGAGACATGTGGAAAAGTTTGCAAAAGTTAATCTGGTTTAAAAAGGTATCTGAAAATTCACCAGTTGCTAAGGTCACAAAGAAATGACATACCCAGAAAATCTTGTTTTCTATGTCAGCAGAAAAGCATGTAAGTTTCTTGCTTGTTTAAAATATCACTGCCAATTTCATGACCAACAATAACCATATCAAATTACATTAAAAATTCAGCAATGGTCATGCTCATTTAACAGGTAGAGAGCCATAAAAAAAAATAAATACTTTCATGTCATTTAGCTCTGAAATGTATCCAAATTTGGTACTTGCTGTCCAATCTGGTAATTACTTCAGATGCACAATGGAACATATGAAAAGTAGTTAAGGTAGGTTTAAGTGTGAATAAGGTAAACAAAAATCGATTGGCTAAAGTAATATGCTAATAGCAAAATCAATCAAAAGAATGACCATGATACTCTGAAAGCTTGTAAAGATAATAACAATGAAATTGTAGAAAATATCCAAGATGCAAGTTAAAGTCATTATTCCTGTTTAATGTTTATTTAACAATCAAAAATGAAATTTACCTAGAATATTGTAAAGATGAAAATTAGCCAAAAAAAATTATTAATGAAGATACTACATCTAAGATTTCAAAGAATTTAAGCTTATTTTATTTCCTTGTATATCTGTCCTAACATGACATTATCAAGAACATGGCTGATTATATTTGTAGAATTTAACTTAGGAATTGATTTTTAATTTCATCAAACCTCTAACTACAACCTCTACAATTACTATAGTTTATAGCATATATGATCCACCCATCAACAATATTTAATTTACTACTTTTATGCAAATTTGAAGTATCTAGTAGGCTAATGTTTACTCAGATTATACTGCAGACTATTAATTAGTATCTAATTTCATACTGTACTATTTATTAGATGTAAACAGTTGTGCACCATCAAATATGGTACATTAGAAAAATGAAAGAGTTTGAGTTGTATTTTCTTTTATAAACAGCACTTAAGGACTTAATACAGTGTACAGCAGAAATACCCCCCACCACAAATGGTCTTCATCTAGCAAATGTTTTACCATTATGTAGAAGGAATTTCTGATGCACTCTGTATAAATGAAAGTTGTTTTTGCACTTTTTTGAAGTTTTCCTCATCCAAGTAATGGTTAACAAGCCTCATACAAGTAACAAAAAAAAATTAAGACTGGTGTTATTGAGTTCTTAATTTCAATACAAAAAATACAAAAAAAACATGCATATAATTAGTAAAAGATAAAATATAAACAAAATATTGTTATTTTAAAAGTATGACTTATTTTAAAAATAAAAAAATAAATGCAAAAGGAGCATGCTAAATTTTTACCTTGTGTGGCCTGTGTGACTGGAATCAGAAGACAAAGTCACAACCGAGTCTTCTCCTTCTGAAGGCGATTTTGATTTCTTTCCTTTTCCCATTGTTAGTCTTTTAACCAGGCTTGGTTTATCTCTATCTTTTTTCTCTTTCTGGAAAAAAAGTAATTTTTCATTATTTCAAACAGCTATCAATTAGAGAGGACCCTGACAGATCTAGCCATCTATAAAGCTATATATTTAGGTAGTTTAGTCAACCAACCTTTGATCTTTATCATCTGAAGTTCACTTTAATGTGTAACTTGAAGTCACATTTTCAGATTGGAACCTCAGGTGTGCTTTTTGACGTGTGTGTGTGTGGGGGGGTGTATGTGGGTGTATGTGTGTGTGTATATACAGAAGAAAATTGGCTTATGGTATATCACATTGAAATCCCAGTTCCTATATGATCACCAATGTTAAGTAATGTCAGGCCTGGTCAGTGCCTAGATGGGTAACTGCTTGGGAATACCAGGTGCTGGTGTAATGGATAATGGCTCAGAATTGATAATCAAAGAGAGAAATTCCAATTTCCATTGCATTTGTTATATTCACTTACATGCAAACATCCTTGGAAAAGGTATGAATCTACCTTCTTGGGTTAATTAGCAAGGTTTGTATCACTAAGCCATTATTATTTCAAAACATTTTTATAAATTAAAATACTTTATAGCTTTAAATAACCTGTAAAGGATTGATGAGCCATAGAAAACAAATCAACCAACCAATAGAACAAAATCCATATAACTGATAAGGCTGCTGATGCTAACTTTATAATATTGTCTATGGGAAAATATAAAAGAAGTCACTTCATTGTATCATCTGTAATGATAAATAAGCTTAGTCACACATATTGTAATAGTAGAGGATACACAAGTAAGCAATTGAGCAAACAATTCTGACAGAACTAATTTTTATACAGAGGCAATAACATTTTTTAATCAGTTCTTCACTGGACTTAAAATCAAATAGTAAGGTCTTATTTCTAGTAATCAATTTTACAATAACTAAATGAGTGTACTGACAACAATGTTTTGTTTTGTTTTTGTTAAATAAAAACCATAATAGAAGTATTTTATGTACTTGTGTTTTTACATTTTTTTACAACTACCACTTGAGAACAAATTGTAGCAATTCTTCTTATCAGAATTCTAGTTTGTTTTAGAAATGCTGTCCAAATGATTTTGCTTCTACTCCATTTCTGCCAACATTTTTGCAAAGCTCTTTCAAACTGTTCCCTGTATTCCAATTATGATGAGTTCATCATATTCATTTCCTACATGTTTTTTTTTTCCAAATTTTTCACTCTCAATTTATGATTAAATATGATTTTCTGACTAACATATTTGAATTTTAAAATACTATAGAATTTTACATTTATTCTTTAGGAAAGTGTCTAGTTTGTCTATAGAGCATTGGTTTGTAACATGGTTTGAATTTTAAAATCTTTATGTATTTGTTTTTAACTTTTCTTTGACTTTTGTCCAGTGTATTCCAGGACAAAAAATCTAAACCCCTAGAATTAAGAAAAATCAACTGGTGACAAATTGTTCTTCATATTTCTTATGAAAGAGGGGGTGACAGAACAGATCCATTGGATTAACCCCTATCACTCTGTATGCAACTTCATTTGTTGTACAAAAAGTTTATCCTGCTACTGAAGGTAACTGATCTTTGAACAATAGTGTGAATTTCATTGATGTGTTGACATATCCTGCTATTACAACAGAAAACAACTTTGAGTGAATTTAACAATAAGGATACTGCAATTGAGAGGCCTTGAAAAAGAATGCAGTAAAAAGGGAAGTAATATTAATAGTGCCAAGTGGTAACAGTTAAGATGTTATTTAATAATAAATTTACCATTTGCAGCATTCCCTTACAAGAAAAAAAATGGATGAAAAAGTACATTAACAACATAACTTATAGATGTAGTAAGGTACAGTGTGCGATGAATGAATTGTTGCCATTTTATATTTTTAAATTCATGCATGTGCTTTGTTAGTTTTTGATTGTTTTCACAGTATAGTAGGGTCAGTTGGAAACTGTCTATGAGAAAAAGAGTACCATGATGCAGTTCATTTCACCAGAAATTTGGAAATAGCATTCTGTACTGCTTGGCATTCACACCAGAAACTCCAATACAAACATTTTAGAATGTTTGGGTGTCAATCTGAGAACAGTGAAGAAAAACTGTAAAGAGTTGGATTAGTCTAATGGTGATTGTGAAAGTACAGCAGCTCGGAAAACTCACTCTGATCATTCTTATAAGAAAAGAACTTCTGAATTTGTTGGTGAGATCCAGGACACGATTGACAACAATCGCTTGTAGTCAATCAGATCTATAGCCAGAGACTCGGGAGTGTCTGAGTTTCTTATCAGACAGGTAGTACATGAAGATATTCAGTATTTCTCATACAAGATGAGAAAGGGCCAATTTTTATCCCAAGCCATGAAAGACAAGTTCATGCTACAAGGCTTTTGAACAAACTCAAGAATACCCTCCAACCAAATATGCTTTTTTTTTTTCCTCTGACAAGAAAACTTTCTATCAGGATAAGATGGTGAACACACAGAACAACCATTATTAGCTTGCTGTGTCTCTAAAAGACGTACAGAGAGTAATGAAAACCAAATATCCAGTCAACATTACGGTGTTTAGCGTGATCACTAGTGATGGCAACATTATGCTTTTATTCATCTTCCCACAGAGCCTCCAACACAAGATGGAGGTCTACATTAACTGCCTTGAGGAGGTAGTGCTGCCCTGGGTCAAGAGTGTCTGTTGGAAAACCCTATGTTTGACAACAGGACCCTGCACCATGCTACACAAGTAGACAAACCGAGTCACTGTTAGATAATTTCAGTTACATCTGGCCACCTAACTCCCCAGACTGCAACCCCACTGATTATTATGCGTGGGATACAGTTGAGAAAGAGACCAACAAAATTCCTTGTAACACCAAAGATGAACTGAAGGCAATGATTATGACAGCTTTCACAAAGGAGACCATCCAGAAGAGTTGTAGGAGATTACAAAGTTGTCTGGAGGCTGTGGTTGAAGCCAATTGGGATTCTAGTGAATAAATTTACTCTTTATTATTATTTCAAGATATTTGTATAATTTTGGTAAATATGTTAAAATGAGATGTCAGTATTATCCATCACACACTGTATGTGTGTATATATATTACATACACACACACACACATACACAAAAAATACAAGAATAAATGCTAAAGCTTAAAAAGAGCTAAAGACTTTACTCTTTATTATTTCAAGATATTATTGTGTAATTTTGGTAAATATATTTGTTAAAATGAGATGTCAGTGTTATTTTAATTTGTGCATAATTTAGACAATTTATCCATAGCACCCTGTATGAGAAGTACCAATCATACAAATCATGACTAAAAATGGAAATATTTGGGAGGGTGATGGGTACATACTACTTTGAGATAAAATTCAGATAATTAGCAAAAATCTGGAGGAGGTAATATTTGTTGATTCATAAACCAGATTCATAAGTCAGGCTGATTTGAGAATTCTCACTCCTACTCAATTTGAGATTTTGAAGCACCTTATGCCATTGTCAGATAAGTCTTATCTTTTTTTCCTGACATCAAGGAGTTTCTTTCATTTTTTTTATGGCATTAACAAGTACAGAAACAGATTTGAAAAATAAACTCTTTCCAAAGTTAGACTATCCTCTTGGCTTGTGTAGTCAAATCTCAACCATTTGCACAATTTCCAATGGATCAACCTTAGTACTTAATCATGTTTATTCTTGTGAGCTAATTTCCAGCATCCTCTTAACTGGTAGTTTCAGCTCTCTTCATAGTTCTAGTAAAAGTGTCAACAAATACTAGTGTATCATCCACCCCACATCAGTTTTATTTTCACTGTCTCCCCTATATCTAAAATATCAAATAACCTTACCCCACCCAGCAAAATATTTCTAACAAGGCCAAAGAAAGAAAGGTGGAGGAGACATATACTTCCAAAGTATCACATTTCTAAGTTTATTCGAGTCCAGTACAAGGTTAAATGGAAATGATAGAGACATAATGGAAATATTATGTTACATAAATCTCATAAATAGCTAGACAGTCTGCCTTTAAAAAAAAAAAAAAAAAAAAAAAAAATTGTTATTCATTTAAATCTTTTACTTGCCATGTTTTTTATTCATCTTCCCTGTTTCTGTTGCCTTCAATGTGTCATGTTAAATTCTCCAAGACTTCTTTCCTTATATGTCCAAAATATTTTAGCTGCCTTTCTTACTGTTATTCTCCTTAAAACTCCTTTGTTACTCAAATGCTGTCTACAATATTCTCAACATTCATCAGTAGAATTATATCTGTTGCTATAAGTCTCTTCATCTATAAAGATATAGTTCAACAAGTTGCCATATAGGAGATTACATATTACATAGTTCAACACTCTTTGTTGCCAAGAACCTTTTCCAATCTCTTAAAAAAATTGTTCACTTTCTGAAAGGCATCTTTCACTATTCTTATATACTTTCAGATTTCTGTATCAGACTTTCCATCATCTGCTACAACATTACTCAGTTAAATTATTGCACTTGCTTGATCATGACAACCCCAATATAGGACAGTCTCTTGCACTACATTATACTTAATGATTAGTTCTTTTGCTCTATTCCGCTACCATGTCTAATAGTTCTTTTGGTTTTCTTTCTAAATCAAGTGTCATCTACTGTAAGTTAAGGATCTGAACCCCAATAAATACTGAAAGGTTTTCCAGTCCTCTTAGAATTATCTAATTGTACAAATTAAATAAAAACTATCCATATTGCAAGCTATTTGTTCCTAATAAATGTTATAGATTACTTGATTATCTTTGCCATGTAAAAATCTCCTTAATATCTCAAGGAGCTTCTCACATCATAAATACTTTTGTGTAAATATAAAGCATAGGCATAGATCTTTATGTATATTTGTGAGCTCTGTAGCATTTTGATCATAAAAATTACATTTCTTGTTTCAGTTCCTTGAATAAAGCTACACTATTCTTATTCTATTTTTGGTCTAATTCTGCTACAAGCTGTCTTCCTTAGAATTCTAAGGTGTTTAGTTATATTACTCATTAAGATAACTGTCGAATTCACATTCATTTTCAGCTGATTTTTTAGCAGTACTATAAATAATGATCTAATAAGTTCTGGTATTTCACTGCTGTTGTATATTTATGACATTGGATGCTTTATATTTTATCCATTCCAAACTTCTGTAAATTTGTCAATATTATTATCTCATCTGATTGTGTCACTTTGTTCCTTTCAGCCAGTGCTCATCAAATCTTAGATTTTAATTCTTTAATCCTACAAGTCATGTTTTATATGTTGTAATTTTCTCTTTTCTATCTCTATAACAGAAGAACTTTCTGTTATAGTCATTTAATCTTTGTAGTACTCTTTCTTTTCTCTCATGTTTGTTCCCTCTTTGGATTTTATACAACCTATCAAAAGTATTTTTTCTGTCTTTTTCTTTTATCTTTCTATGGCTACTTAATACATTTATGTTCTTCAGTTTTTGATCTATGCACATTTTTTATTGAGTCAGTCATCTTTTGCTTGCTTGTATTTATATCTAATGCTGTTGTTTACCATATATTCTGTGCATTTTCTGAGTGTATTTTATTTTTGATTGATCATGAAATTAGCCTATTATTTACTTCTTTTTTTCCCCAAATTTTTGCCATTGTCACTAGTGCTTATTTTAAGGTGAGATCTATTTTGAGTTCTAGATCTATTTTAAAGCTTTGTATTTGTTCTGAACAGTAACAGTGTGTGTTTGTTTGCAAATAGAGTCATTGTAAATTTTGTATAACAATTTAGGAATTGCTTTAGAGTTTTTCTTAATTTTTATAGTTCTACCCTTAGTTTATATATAATCCCTTCCACATAGTAAATTTTATGGTGCAATATTACATTTCTAAATTGTTAATGGTTATGTAGTCAATCTGTTTTTGTTTTCTAATAGGCTATTCCATGTCCACAAGGATATGAGAAGTTCTTAATATGTTTATTATTTAGGTATTTGCAGTGCACCAATGAACCCATTTATCTCCACTTTCATTACATGTTCCAGGTCCATATTTACCAACCATTTTCCCACCTTGTTACCTTCCTGATTTTGCATTCAGATTCCCTATAAGAATTCTTTGTGACTTGATATGGGATTTGGAATTTTCTAATGTCAATACCATATAAATATATTTAACTGTTTAAGTTTGAGATCACTGGAAAGTTTTATTAAACAAATCCATCAAAACATTCATTTATTCTAATGACTACAAATATAGTGATATAGCATATAAGTATATAGAAATTCACTGAAAATTATTTTACAGTAAAAAATGCATTGCAATTGTTTCTATAAACCTATGATATTAGAGTTCTATCAATTTTCCTTCATTAATTACATCAGACAGTATATTCTGGAAGTAGATAATTTTATACTTGTATAATACCTGTCAAAAATGATAGGATTATGTATAGATCAGCACTTCTGTTTAGAATAGATCAGACACATGGATTAATAAAATTACAGAACATCTTGAAAAAATATAGAAATAAGTTAAAACGGGAAGAGGAGTTGTATAAGAATATTTTTTATCATTAAATCAGAATATTCAGTAAATCCACTACTTAGCATTAATGTAGTTATTTTTTAATGATAAATCTTTTTTTTTAACTCAAGCTTAATATGAAATAAAGTAAAAATAAGGATAACTGATCCACAATGATAGGATAAAAAACAACAAGAAGATACTCAAAATAAAGAGTATATCTGACTAGAGCAGTGTTTCTCAACCTCTTAATTCTGGGTGCACTTGTAGCATCTCTACGGCACTCTTTAAATTTTAATAAGAAAAAATTAGTCATAACATTTGCAAACAAAAATAAAGAAGTTACTCCTAAAATAAGCATTTATTTTTAAAACCTTCCATTTAAATGGAAGTTTTCATTCACAGGGATTTATGAAAAATCTATTTCTTTTTAGAGAGGACAATAATGACTGATTTAAGTCCATCAAAGATGTCAAAAGGGAAAGAATTATCCACTCTTAAAGATTAAGCAATGTAGCCTCCAGTTTAAAATATCAAATGAAAGACTTAGACATGGAAGCTTTGTGATTGGTCATCTCAAACTTTTTAAAAATAAAGATTTTTTGAGATACAAGAATAAATTACTCTTCTGTTTACTTGGGGCATACCTGGCTACCTTTCAGGGCACATTAATGTGGCTGGGCACACCATTCGAGAAACACTGAACTAAAGTATTACAAAAATAATAATGAATAAAACTAGTATAAAATAAATGATGTTTCATCTAAAAAAAAAAAATAAAACAAAAATAATGTAAAGAATTTGAGAGGAGAAAAGAAAGCAGAATGACTACAGATTTGAACCCCCACTTAATCATTGGCATTCCTGTGATGAAATTGATTAAGCAAATATCTACAGAATGCGAGTAAACCTGGTGTCAGTTTAAACTGATGCTGCTCTTTTCATCCATTTTTCTAAACTATGAACTTTAAATTTGGAAAGTGAAAATTCCACTGAAATATATTGAAGACTTTCCAAGTTTCTATTTGAAATTGAAAAATATAAACTTTAAGTAAAATAGTCATAATATATGCAAGTCTAGTCAGAGGCTAGATCTTTGTTTAATCATCAGGGGGAAACACCCTGAAAATTGTAAATAGTGTGGTCATAAAAAAAAAAACAATTATACCAGAGTAATACTAGTAATAATGGCAAAAGTAATATTAGCTGTTTCCTTATAAGGAAACATTCAGCATTCACTAACCAAGCTGTCAGTACCACTATCAGTTAAAATTTAAAAATCTTTCTCTTGAAACAATTTTTCAGGAAAATAGGTTTCTCAAACAGTTAATACCCTTTCCCATATTGAGGGGAGTTTTCAATCTTATTTGAAGTAGGGTAGAACATCAACATCTTGATGATGTCATTTTCTCTTAAAGTGATTTCCATGTTAGTTATTGCTGTTGAAAGTTTTTTCAAGTGATGTGGTTTCTATTATTTGGTATAGTTCTTTGTGTTTCTGTAGCATCAGACCACAATGTTCAAAGGATTGTCCTCACCAAGATCTACAGGCTTTACTTGCTCAAATCCATTTTAGCCATTGATCATAGAAAGTCATTCTATACAACTGACAGCTTAGATATTTCTGAACAGTGCCATGTATGACAACTGACAAGATATTTCTGAACAGTGCCATATGACAACTGACAGCTTAGATATTTCTGAACAGTGCCATGTATGACAACTGACAGCTTAGATATTTCTGAACAGTGCCATGTATGACAACTGACAGCTTAGATATTTCTGAACAGTGCCATGTATGACAACTGACAGCTTAGATATTTCTGAACAGTGCCATGTAGACAATATTTCTGAACAGTGCCATGTATGACAACTGACAGCTTAGATATTTCTGAACAGTGCCATGTATGACAACTGACAGCTTAGATATTTCTGAACAGTGCCATATGTATGACAACTGACAGCTTAGATATTTCTGAACAGTGCCATGTATGACAACTGACAGCTTAGATATTTCTGAACAGTGCCACAACAACTGACAGCTTAGATATTTCTGACAACTGACAGCTTAGATATTTTGAACAGTGCCATGTATGACAACTGACAGCTTAGAACTGAACAGTGCCATGTATGACAACTGACAGCTTAGATATTTCTGAACAGTGCCATGTATGACAACTGACAGCTTAGATATTTCTGAACAGTGCCATGTATGACAACTGACAGCTTAGATATTTCTGAACAGTGCCATGTATGACAACTGACAGCTTAGATATTTCTGAACAGTGCCATGTATGACAACTGACAGCTTAGATATTTCTGAACAGTGCCATGTATGACAACTGACAGCTTAGATATTTCTGAACATTTCTGATCCATTCATCAATCTATTTGAAGTGTTTAGTATTTACTAATTCTACATCCCAAATTTTTCAGTGTATGTACCATCACTGCTTTCATTCCAATTCTATATCACAGTTTCTGCTTTGGAAAGTGTAAGTGTAAGCGTCCTGAAAGCAAAGGAAGTATTTGTCGCAGATTACTTCCACAACACAAAGAAAAATCACTGTAAGTACAGACTCGAATATCAGGGGCAGAAAGAAATGCTGAAAACGCGATTCGCCGGTACTATCTCGAATCACAATGCGTGTAACCAGTCAGAAAAATAACTCACTCTCTAACAAACACCAAAGCCAAAAATGCCTGAATTTTCCGCCCCCGAATCGAGAAGACCAACTGCTTTTATCGGCAGAACCTATCTTTTTCATTCGTTGACAGCTGGGATAGGATGCTCCATAATTTGCATATCAAAATACTGTTATAGTGACTCCTGCGATGGACTTGTTTCTTTTTCGTCACTTTTTCCGTCATAGAATACACGCGACGCGCTGTCGCTTGGTTTGACGTGGTAAGTCGCCATTTTCTTCGCTATAAGATTTTTGCTGACTACTTTTTGGTAATTTTTCTTCGGCAGATCGCACACAAAACACAAACTTTTTTCCAGGGTACCTGATTATCTCTTTCACTACAGAAAGGTTTATTTTGAAACCTATTTCTTGGAGTACTTGATAGAGGATGTTTAAAGTCTATTGATTTAGAATGGAAGTGATAAAAATAACTTATTCAACAGTATAATAAATAAACAAGACAGTTTTTAAAATAACTTCTACTTGTTTCACTGAGGAACCAGCATAATTAGAAAAAAGATTTTATTTCTCCAAGTACAAAATCTACATTAGTACAACAAAACAACTTGCATTAACCATGTGACTGCTTGACTTAATTTAATAGTATCATTCAAGAAATTAGATTTTAACTAATTCCAACTAAGTTTTTATTTTTATCTATTTATTCTCTTAAAAGGTTTATGTATTGTACATCCAGTGGTGTAGCTAGAGAGTGTATGACACCGGGGGTAGCCCTTGAGTTTGTCACCCACTTACCACCAACAAAAAACACAACATATTGCTCAATGACAACCTCTTTATAACTTTTATTAATCATTTCACCCCAAGCAACACAATAAAACCACTAAGACACAAAGGATAAATGAGTGTTAGAGAATATGAGGAAAATTTTTTTTAAAATAAAAAACACAGAGAGAACAACAAAAGAACAGGAATTAAGACAGAAGATAACAATTGACACTGCCGTTAAATTTTTGAAGATCAATGTTTAATGGAAAGCAAAAAGCCAGAAGAGCTCCACAAGCAAGAAGTGTAATAAAAGAAACTATTAGAATAGAACTTGTGGCTTCATTTAGCCATTTCAACTGTAAAATGCAGAGACTTTCCCTAAAATGAGACATAATACTAGAATTTTTTTACAACTCCTCACAGTATTTAGTATGGCTGAAGTTATTGCCTACATTTTTTGTCGATATTTGCAAACTCTACATTTCGTTTAATTTTGCAAACCAATTGAAGTTTGAATAGCTGATTTGCTTGGAAAAATACTTTGCCAAAAACCTTTATCATTTAATAATTCCTTTAATTTAATTTTATAGAACTTCACGATAAACAATATTTAAGAATTTCTTTTTCTCCTTTTTAACAGCAAAGAATAAATTCTTAAGATTTCTTACTCTTGAGCATGCAAAATACAAATGGCCATGCATAAATATTTCTTTCTGGAGCTAAATTCCAACTTTTTGAAGCATTTGGCCTTGTGATTTGTTTATAGTTCTTGCAAACTGGATTCTTTTATATTGAAAAAATTGAAGAAAAAATATGCCAGAAACAATATTGCATTTTATTAAATAAATATTTATATTAATCATTAAAATGTTTTTTTAAAATAGTGGAAGTATTTTGCAAGTTAAATAAAAAAAAAAAAAATAGGGGGAAAAATTATTGTACTATGCTACACACTCTAATAAAACTAACTGTATTTTGTAACACCTTGGCTGTTTGCACTTCTCCCTATAAATTGGTTTTGATCACTCAACATATGTCTATTTTAGAGAGTGACAAAGAAATGTACTAATGGATGTCACAGAATTTTATATATAGATTATAATGAAATACAAACTAGTTTGTGTATTATAATATTACTTTCATATACTCAAATATGCTACCCAGTAAACATAATTAAACTTTAAAATTAACAGTTAAACAAAAAGTAAAAATCAACAAAAAAGTTAAAAATGAAAAAGCTAAAAATATGTATATAATAATAATAATAATAATAATAATAATAATAATAATAAAAGAGATTATGACCATCTTTATTTCTAAAATGAAAACTACAACTTTCTACAAAATAACTTTATTTTTCTATACAGGCTTATATAGCAGACCTGAAAGTACTACCTCAATAAAATTGCTACCTGGAGTGCACTGCCCCTAACTATGCTACTGCATACACCAAATGTTTAGATGCTTAATGTAAATCACGTTTCATATTGTTAAATAAATGAAATAAATTTTTTCTAATGGCACTGGTTCATCGCCTAAATTATCTTATATATTTACCATAGTAAAGAATGTATCCATTGAGAGCACCAAGTAATAAGATGGAGTAAAATTCAGAGCACCAAGTAATAAGATGGAATAAAATTCAGAGCACTAGGTCATAAGATGGAGTAAAATTCATAATAGTGAGCCCAAGAATGCAGCAAAAAACAACAACAATGAAGATACTTGTTCAAAAATTAAGTAGAATAGAAAAAAATGCTTAATATCAGAACTTGTGAAAACTGTTGGAAAGAGATTGTAAATTTGTTACTTACTTTTTCCTTTGAAGTAGAATGTGATGTTGCCGTACTTGAAATACCTGCAACAACATTTGGAGGGGTAATATTAGTACTAGCAGACATGGAATGCTGCAGGGCAGCAAACTCAGCCACATTCCTATGAGATGATGATGACGATGATGATGACGATGATGATGAGGGGTTAAGGTTCTGGGCATGATGCCCACCTGCTCCTCCACAACTTCCCATACTAGCTGCATTTTTCAAAGATGATGAGGATGTATTCCCTCCAGAACCAGGATGGGATTTACTACTAGGTGTATCCACTACAGTATGTGTTATTGTAGATGATGATGACAGCTGTGATGATGATGAAACTGAGGGAGACAAGGTTGATCCACCAACAACCCCACTGTTGCTGCCACCACTGCTATTGTTGTTATTGTTGCTATATGCTGCTGCTAATATAGATGATGATACCGACGGAGATAGAGCTGATCCACTTCCAACCCCAGTATTTCCGCTACCACCACTGCTGTTGTTATTGTTACTATGATATGCAGCTGCCAGTATAGATGAGGTGGTGTAAGATACAGATGATGCATGGTGCAGAGTACGAGACCTTGCTGTTGTACCAGATGCACTCTGACGATGCAAATTAGTGCTGCTACTGCTAGTCCCATGAGATGCTGATGACCCATCAGTACGTATATGAGGTTGGGATACTGTAGCTGGTGGGGGAGCAGGTGGTGGTGTGTCCATATTACCACTGCATGGGGGTGGGGGGCTGCCATAAAATACTGAACCTGGTTGATTGTTCATATCTGCTGATGCTATTGATGATGAAGCAGGAATTTCTTTTGCTCTTACATTTGGCATATTTGGGTTGACTGAGCCAAAGGCACTTGATTGCCTATTAAAAATAAAAAATCTTTGTTACAGAATGTAAAAGTTGTTTTGTTGCTAAATTTTTAAATAATAGTCTTCATGGTAACAGTAAATTACTCTTTAAAAAAATTATACCAATTATTAAGTACCACCATGGCTTCAGTTTTTTTTTTTAAATTTAAAATGCATTGCAATAATTTAAATATTTAGTTTTAATTTATGGTTTTAATTGCATGAAAATAGTGAAGTCCGAGAAAATTTAAAAAATACCTTTGAATAATTAAAACAGGTTTTAGCCTCTTGTTATTCAAAATAATTTCAGTTAAGACATAATTGATGAAAACCCACATAAATTTTCTAACACCTCATAAAACAGCTGAAGTATACTTGACCCAAAGTAACAAAACCGGTTTTCTTTCTGCATGCAATTAATAAGATAAAAAGTAACAAGAATAGGCAAAGAATATTATTTATTAATCATCTTCCATTCAAAATAATTGTGTAATATATAAAAAAAGAATTAAAATAATTATAAATATGAAAATATTTTTAATTTTCAATTTAAACAAGTACTAAAAATTAAATGAAAATATTAAAAATATTAAAATTAAATATTAAAAGTATAACCATTTTCAAAATAAGGACATCTAATCAGGATCTAAGGATGGATCAATAAAATTACAGGCTGAATTTCCATCTGAAATTTTCACTGTATAATGTTCAATTTATAGAAAGACAAAGAAAAAATAAGTATATTCTGAAAAATAATTTGTATGAAGTATGATAAATACATTTTTTTTATCATTAGGCTATATACATTGTATAATTAAAATTAAAAAAATTAAAACTTTATTATTAGACAAAAATAAGAAATATAAAACTGGCAAATAAAATAAATTGTTACCTTGAAATCTGTACATAATTTCCTGGAAACACACCATTGACACCCGTTTTTAAACAGTGTCCTTTGTACCACCCATCTTGGCATTTTTCTGTAACAGTATAGTAGTCTCCCTTGCGGAGTTCAACCTCATCTTCCTTTTGTGGTTTGTAGTTGTAGAGTGCAGAGTAACTAGTAATTATTTAAAATAAAAAATTTTAAAATATATATATATATATATATATATATATATATATATATATATATATATATATATATATATATATATAGAGAGAGAGAGAGAGAGAGAGACTTCAAAGACAAATAAAATCAAAAGAATGTTGTCAATCTATAGACAAAATACTGCATTTACCAGGATATGAATTCCCTTCTCCATTAACTGTATGCCATACATTTTACAAACTTGCAATTATTTTTTTTTTAATATTTAAATACTTTGTATTTATACAAAGTCTATAAATTGTTTAGAATTTAGTTTATTTTGATTTACTTGATAATTTTTTTTCTTTTACATTTTTTTTAAGATTAGCTATATCACCTGTTTCATACTTTTTCCCAATCTATTGAATGAGAATAGAGGTGTATACCTTGTTTCCTGTTTAGGACTAGGTTTCTGCTTCCTTCTAAAGTCTTATTCTCTTTCACCCTGTAACCCCTTGAAATTTTACTTCAACCACATTTTCTTTACTATACTAAGATTTTTTCAAATGTGCAGTGTGATACATGCAATACACTGTTTAATAAATAAAAATGGTGCTTCTATTTCAAATATGAAATGACACTATAACATTAAAATTTATAATTCTTTTTAGTATGACACTCTTGCATGAATAGCCTTATTCTCAGAACCAGATTATCTTTTAGTCTAGTATTCAAGCTTCTATAAAACAGTGATTTTAATTTTCTAAATGTTATAACTTCTAAATAGTTTCATAAACTAAAATGATACCAAACTCATTTATTTGACTTTTGCAGTAAGCAAAGCAAGGAAAAGAATATTTTAGTTTGTGTCATTTGGTTTCCAATAGATAACATGTTTGATTTTAGTTCAGAATATTTAAATCTTAGAAATGTTTATAAAGCAGTAATTTTAATTTTCTAGATGTTATAACTTCTAAATAGTTTCATAAACTAAAATGATATCAATATGACAAACCCATATTTATTTTGATTGTTTTATTGTTATAATGCTAGTTAAAAAAAATCTTAATTTTTTTTTTTTTTTTTTTTAACTACAGTTGTTTTGAAATATAATTTGGATCGCAATAGATAGTAAAATAGTGCTATTTCTTAAATAATGTTTTTATTGACAAACAAAAGATAGTTATTCTAGTTTATTTAAAGAATTTGCATAAGTCTACGTCAAACTATGTAAATGTCACTAAAATATATCCTGAGTAAAAAATGTTCAAGACATGTAAGAGTGAGCTAGAGGATGGCTCTGTCTAAGGGAGTCTCTATAATTTCATTAGCCTAGGGGCCCCAAAAGTTATAATCCAGCACTGCTTATTCTACTTATACAGAGTGCAATGAGCAAATTGTCAACATTTTGTATTTTTTAATTTTGCACATGCACACCGTTTTTGATTTTGTCAACTGCATAGTATAGTAGGGTCAGTTGGGCACCAACTGTAAGAAAGGAGCACCTTAACACAATTCACTTTACCAGAAATTTAGAAACAACATGCTGTACTGCTTGGCATTCATGCCAAAAGTTCCAATATGAACATTTCAGAGTGTTTTGGTGTCTATCTGAGGAGAGTGAATATTGAATAAATTTACTCATTATTTTAAGATATTTTTGTGTAATTTTGGTAAATATAGCTTTTAAAATAAGATGTCAGTGTTATTTTCATTTTTGCATAATTTAGACAACATTCATCCATCACACCATTTATATTAGGATGTATTATTCTTTTGGCTATAACATTCCTACCAACAAATAATCATTTTACATGAAGATATCTATGGTAATATTCACATCTGATATAACTTGACCAATATCTCAGATCTTTCCTCATAAAGACAAAAACTTTAAATTATTCAAAGGGATATGTAAACAAAGGGTGCAACTAGATTTACTCTAGTCATACAAGTATGAATCTACTGCATTGAATATCATGTTTCAAGCTATCTTATGAACTAAAATAAAATGCAAGAGGCATTATATTCAGTAAGCTACAGGTTCAACAGGTTTAGGACTTTCAAAAGAAAACTGTTAAAGATTGTTAAACTTTACAGGATCTTAAGCTGATATTATTCTGTTGTCTTTTTTATGCTTAACCTTTTCTGTGAGGAAAATATGATATACAAACTATATATCAGACTAATAGTGGATAACTAAATAGCAAAATGGAAAAAAATCCTATGTTACATATTTTATCCTTTGAATTTACAGAATAGACTGTAAGAAAATGTCACAAAAAATACATAGATGAAATACATAGGAATTTAAATGAAGGAATATATTAACATAGAAAGATCTTTTACAAAACATTGCATTTGTCATTCATCATAATAAGGATGGCCATAATTTCAACTTAAAGAAGGAAGCTTTAATTAAAAGGGAAAGTAATTTATTAAGATGAAAGTGCATAAAATGTGTAATTTCAGAGTCTTCATAGTAAATTTTCATCCAGGTTCATACAATATATCACCTTTCCTAAGAAAACTACTGTTTTTACAATGCTGTATATTTAAAAACAATAGTGATAAAGCAAAAACAAGTACAGGAGAAAACTGAATGCAGTCAGATGCCAAAAATTTAAATGTCCAGTTAAGTGATCCCTGTATCTTCAGCATTTTCTCAATTTTTAGATTGGTTAACTCATGAGTCATTTAATGCTGAAATTTTATTTTCTTGTGCGCTTTGGTAATTTTTTTTTTTGCTGGTAATTATTTTATTTTTTTATTACTATGAAAATGTATTACTGGTAATTTTTTCTAATGTATTTTTATATTTTGAACCCAGTTTGGGTGTTCACTATTTGCCCATAGCTGTGACCCTAACAGTTGCTACCACCCTGGGTCAAGGTGGACCTGGGAACAACAGCAAGTAAGAGATGGTTCCACATTCCTCAAAACTTCCTGATCCTGTTGCCAAATGTAGTTTATTGCCATACCAAGGATGTTTTTCTCAATGTACAATTATAACCAAAATTTGTTATATTACATCTCTTCCTCCTCCAACAGGATTCCATGAATACAGTCTGAAGAAATCCTTTCAAAGAATGAAACATGTAACAGGTTTCTGTTCATTGTCATTTAATTACATACATACCAGCAGGCAATAAAATGACCAATATGAAATATCAGAACAAAATATGTAAGATGAAATATGTGTAAAAGGATAAACAGAATTTCTGAAAAAAATAGTTAAACTCAAAAACCCATGAAGTTCACTTAAGCCACCAAGGGAAATTTACTATGACTGTGGCAGAAAAATCAGGTTTTTAAAGTCGTCTGCTCAATTTGATGTATTTTACAATTTGCCAAGAGTGAAATTAATTTCCATGTTCTTTAAAGTAGTTTATTCAACTCAACAGCACTTGCTTTATGACCAACTAGAAGAGCACTTTAGCCAATGAGGCAAGTCACCATTTTCTCCTGATGTCAATATTTCCTTCAATACCAGTATGTACAATGGATATTTGATTGCATTGCAAGATTAAAGTCAACTGAAACATTTTAACATTTTCAAGTATATAAAGATCAGATTCTAGTATCTGTTCAAAATTTACATACAAAAGAATTTTATAAAATTAAACATTTTTAAAATCCTTCAAAATTAAATAAGGAAGCTTATGTTCCAGATTTAAATAAAATGCTATTCCTTCACTTCAAAATTATATATATATATTCTTATGTTATAATTTTCAAATAAAATATATTTGCTCTACTCTGTATTGAGCACTCTTTTAAGAATTGTATTTTTTGGTTATTGGAATTTATTCTGTATACACCAATCCTATATTTGGATGTTTGTGTGCATTACTTAGTGGAAAGTGCTCAATATCTGTGATAGAGCTAATATATTAATCTGAAAAACAAGACCACCCCCACTCATTCCTTGTTAAGAGAACATTGTTACATATGTAATATTATGGTCTTGACACTGAAATAAAATGACAATTGTGTATATATATATATATATATATATATATATATATATATATGCTCAAATGCATGGATGTGTATCTGCATTGAACCTCAAATTATTTATATGGGTGTGTTTGTACAAACTAAAATGCATACACCTGTATGTATGTGACACTGTGTGTGAGAGTGTCATCCCAAGCAAACAATTATCTTCTAATTCCTCACTCAAACAAATAATCAAACAGAAATAAGCATAAATAGATCGATTTAAAAAAAAAAAAAAAAAAAAAAAAAAGGACCATTTTCTCCGATCACAAAAGCATGAAACCCAGGGTTACAAACTCATATCCATACAACTGAGTGTGGAGACATGTGTGTGTGTGTGTGTGTGTATATATATATATATATATATATATATATATATATATATATATGTATGTATGTATGTGCATGGTGGAGTAGTAGATAGCAGCTCAGATTGAGGAATTGGAGAGCTGAGTTCGAATTCCAGTCAAATCCATTACATTCACTTACATGCTAATGCCCTTTGGAAAGGTATGAATCCTCTTCTTTCTGTAGCTATGGGTAAATAGCAGGATAGACTGGGTTCAATAGCCTTGGATGGCAGCTGGTCTAGGAGAAGGACAACTCTGAATTCAAAAACTGAAGAGTCATTTAGGGACCTTGTGGCACACAGTGCACCAGGTCTCTATATTCAGCCCTTCAAAGAGTGTGGATGGTTTTGCACAAAGCCTTCACCATTCTAATCAGATCATGTGTGCTGGTGTCTGGCTGTCAGTTCCTAGGAACTGATCTGTTTGACCCTAATAAGTTGAATCTGACCGGTGAGTCTACTAATATATATATATATATATATATATATATATATATATATATATATACCTTCAGGTGAATACAAAATTCTATGGAGATGTAGATTCCTAAAGAGAAGGGCATTTTATTTTTTTTTTTATAGAAAGTTACTATTAGCAATAGACAAGTGGTGTTTGTATTTTACAAACACACTGCTGGCAAATAAAAAATATTTGCAATTCATCATGAAAAACAATATGTAGCATTATTCATATATAAAGACAAATTATTAAGACAAAATTCATATTCTTCTAACAAAAATATTCCGATTCTTTTTATTTTATTCCCTTTTGTTAATTAAAAAAAAGTAATAGAAGTTATTATAATAGTTCTACCTGAACTTCTGAGTAATTATTTACACTCAGACTAATGTCCTCATCTTTGTTGTTATTATTACAATGTCTTTGCTGTTTTTCCTTCCTTCCTTCTTCAGATGTTTCTTGATGCAGGTAAACTTTTGGAAATTTCAAACAACCCTTTATTTAATTTACAGGGTATATTTTTTTGGTCTCTTTAATACTGTTCAATTATTGCTTGCCTTGTTTTCACCAAGTATGTACTTAACCAACCCAGGGATTGAACTCAGAATTACTACACCACCAAATTCAATTCACTAGTCCCATGGTTTACCTGAATCAATAAACACCTAAGGAAGTTCAGAGAGTACAATGGCCAAAACATTGTAATAAGATAAGGATATTGATCCAAATGTAATAAGGATATTGATCCAAATGTAAATAAACTATTTTAGGTTTAGATTAAATAGGCTTTCATGAGTTTTCTTCAGAAAAACTTACCATTGGTACTATTTTATTAAATAGTTTAAGCTTATTTTAATATTTCATAAAGAAAATATCCTTTTAATTAATAATTTCTGTCAAACTTCATTAAAAGATTACTAATTTCATGACAGACCACTGAAATCTACAAGAAAGGATCCTTAAGTGATAAATTAGCATGGTTTATCCAATATATTACAAACAAATTATTTTTATGCACTAACCAGGACTATAAGTTAACAACTAGTTTCCATCAGGTTAAAAAAATAAGTAAATATAAATAAATGACTCACATGGCAGTTTTCCCAAAAGCTATATCTGGATTATTAGTGTCTGCACTTCCTGGCTTGTTATCATCAGATATCTGGCCACTGCTTTCCTGAAAATAACCAATTTCTAATATAAGTTCAAGATAGATATTTTGCTTACATTATCAACAATATGTATAATAAATATCTCCTATATTATTAAGAGATATGTAAAGCAAAATACATTTAATACAAAAACTAAAAATAAATAAAAATAACCCATAGAGAGTATACAAGTAGACATGATTAAATGGAAAAGAACAAAATACAAATGACTGATTTGACCTTACAAATACTATGTATACTATGTATACAAACTCAAAAGTACCCTTGAGAGTAAAAAAGGAAAATATTCAGACTTTTTATCATTCTATTATACCACAAGATGAAATTGGAAGAGTTTAAAAAAATTAAATTAATAGCATATGACTTTTTAATCAGCAGAGTTAATCTGTATCTTACACAAGAAAGATCAAGTTGTTACCTACAAATATCTCCAAGGAATATGACCCAGACTATAAAAAGTCTCCTTAATTTTATTTCTTCAAGAGGTTTCATGATAACCATTGAGTGCATTTTATATACTAGGATACATAATATACAGCAAAATATAAATAGTAGATATTTATAGCCTGTTACAACAAAACATTGAAAATGTGTGTGCATGTTTCAAGATAAGACTGAGGACTGTCTTCATTATGTGAAGTGGCAATGGCATTTTACCAAAGCAAATTAACACTGACAAGAAAACAGATAAAAGAACTCTATATATTTGGGTGGCAAGCCAAAAACTTGGAAGAGGGACAAGAGATGGAGATACAGACAGACAAAACAAGAATAAGTTCTAATAATGAAAGAAAAAACAAAAAGTAATGAATCAATGAAAGTATCTATTTTTGTAAGCAAACAATAACACACCAAGATAAAAGTCAGTAATATATATACTATCATTTCAGTATGTAAATATACTTTGCAAATGTGCCTGTAGTGTAAAAAGGATTTTTTTTTTTTTTATGACAACTTATTTTTTAACTATCATGTCTTTTTGGCAATTTTTATTGTTTTAAAAAGTGATGATTAGAATAAAACCTAAACATATGAAAGTGAATTTATACATTTTTTTTGTTCTTGAGAATTTACAACAAAAATAATAAACACTATTTATTAGATAGTTTATTTACACTATTATATTATTTATTGAAATGGTTGGCAAAGCATTGGCTAATTTCTAATTGTGCATTGTTTGCTTTTGATTTTTTCAACTGCATAGTATAGTAGGGTCAGTTGGGCACCACCTGTGAGAAAAAGAGCACCATGACACTCCACCATAAATTTGGAAATGGAATACTGCACTGCTTGGCATTTGTGCCAGAAGATCCAATACAATAAAGTGTTTGGGTATCAATCTGAGGACAGTGCAGATGATTCAGAAAGAGTTGGATGACTAATGGTGATTACAAAGGTATGGCAGCTAGGAAAACTCACTCTGATCATTCTGATAAAAAAATAAAAAATAAAAAAAAAAATTTGTTGGTGAGGGTCTCAACACAGAAGCCTACATCAAATGTTTTGAGGAGACAGTGCTTCCCTGGGTAAAGAGGGTGGCTATTGGAAAATCCTGTGTCTGGCAATAGGACTCTGCACCATCCCACAGAAGCAGGAGAACCCAATCATGGCTGTCAGACAATTTCTGCAACATCATCCTTTACATCTGGCCACCTAATTCCACTAACTGCAAACCACTTTATTATTATTATTATTATTATCATCCTGACAATGAATTTCAATTTCATAGAGGTAATGCCATATCCTGCTGTGGCAACAGAAAACACCTTTAAGTGAAATTAACAATAAGGTTACTACAATTGAAGGCCTTGAAAAAGAATGCAACGAAAAGAAAAGTAATATTATTAATGCTAAGTGCTAGATAATAATCAGGTCATTTAGCATAAGTTTACATAATGATATCATAAGAATGTTGCTTCATCTCAATAATCATACTCATGTTATTAAAACATTAAGTATAGCATGAAAAAGCAGAGTCATGTTAAAATGTATTGAAAAGCCTCTTAAGCAACCAGTTTTTCAATCAATCTTTATAAAAATTTGAGTCTAAAATATTAAATAAATCAGAATTATCAATAAATAACAAAGTAAAATATTTTAAATGTAATCTTTATCTGTCACCTCAAAAAAAAGAGACCAACTTAAGTTATACCAGAAAACTTAAAGGAATAGAGAATATTTTTTGCTTGCAAAGAGATGGTTGTTGTCTAGAAATTGAAATTTCAAAATCCTGAAGTTGTAAAATGACCTTGGTAATACTTAGAAACATAAAAGAGTGTTGGCACAAACTGGATTATCAATGAGATGTTGGCTAATTGCTAAATCAGAATTCAGCTTGATGTGATTGGCCATTCCTGATCCAAAACAGGACATACTGCTTAATCCAGCATTCCAATTTCTGCTAGGTACATCTAATGTAACCAGATTCATACTTGCATTTTAAAAAAAAGAATTATGGAAATGAACACTATCCTTGCTAATAACACCCAACACACAATCTCCACGCCCCACCCCCAAAAAAAGCTATTGCATTATACACCAAGTGAAATAAAAAAAAAAAATAACTACAAATATTTTATACAACACACACACACGTCAATAAGTCCAGCTTAACACTTATAAGTTGAATCTTGATTTAAAATTTTTTTAATCAATTTATACCAGGTCTCAACCACCATGTAGCTCTTGGTTATTTTTGTAACCAATATTTTCCACAAATTTGATTAAGTTAAATAAATTTGTCTCTCACCCCTTCCATACTTTTGCAGTGTTGCACATGACCTACCCAAAAAGCACAAACAGACAGCAAGGTTTATTCTAGTTTTTCTCCAATGAGGGAAAGAAAAGTCAATGTCCTTAACACTACCTATATCTTATAAGAGACTACAAATGTATGCAAAAATACTTGAGTTTCCTTCATTTCATTTTATAAGAAATAAATTTCATAACTCATTAAAGAAAGTGAAAATAAATATTAGATTTTTAACTAGTAAAGAAATTGTTTTCCCCAGACAGGGATTGACCCCTACAAGGACAGGGGGACATGAATTTAATCTATGCCAGTGAACACATTTTCTTTACTAAGATTTCTCAAATGCTCAGTTCAATAGACTTAATACACACTGTTTGAATAGGGTTTATTTCAAATACAACATGTCCAATTAGCTTCAAAATTAGGTTTTCAAAAGGCTACACAATACGTAAGTATATACACAAACACACTAATAATAATAATAAATGTAAATTCCTTCCACACCATTTGTTTCAAATTGGATTTCATACATATGGCAATCAACAGAGACAAATTGAAAACTGACAATTGTGAGTTTTCAGTTTGGGCACCAAAATTATATATATATATATATATATATATATATATATATATATATATACACACACACAGGGGTTGGACAAAATAATTGGAACACTTAAATTCAAAGAAAATTTATTTAATATGGAGTTGGTCCTCCTTTAGTTTCACAGACAGCTTTAATACATCTAGGAATGGAATCATACAGCTTCCTGACATCACCCAGAGGAATTTTCAGTCGGTCATTCTTCCATTAAAACGTTCTCCAGCTCTTTACGACATGATGGTGGAGGATAGCGGCTCCTAACTTGTTGCTCCAAAATGTACCACAAATGTTCAATATTGATAATGGGGAGGCCACTCCATGTGTTCTAGCTCACTTTTATGCTCTTCATACCAATTCTTAACCACTCGAGCGGCATTTATTTGAGCATTATCGTCTTGGAAGATGCAGTCACCATCAAGGAATGAAGTCTTGGCCATTGGATGAACATGATCTCCCAAAATGTTCAGGTAATCTTTGCAGTTGATTCTACCATGCAGTGCAACTACTGGACTGAGACATTTCCATGATATGGCGGCCCAAACTATCACTGATCCACCTCCATGCTTCACTGTTGGCAGTCAGGGTTGTAAGTTTCATTGGGCTGCCTCCACACAAACTCACCCTGAAGTTGGGAAAAAAAGAAAGAATGGACTTGTTTGAGAATATGACTTGCTTCCATTGGTCTGCAGACCAGGCATTGTGATCTCTGCACCAGTTCAACCTGTTTTGAATGTTGCAAGTGGAGAGAAGAGGTTTCCTCACAGTGGCTCTTCCATGATATGCAGCCTTACGGAGCTCACGGTGAACAGTTTTAGTAGAATCTGAACTATTCAGATGGTTATTCAACTCAACAGTCACTCTGGCTGCATTTGTCCAATGATTTTTTGCCACATTGCGTTTCAATGCACGTCAGTCCCTGTCAGTAAGTTTGCAAGTCTGGCCCAAATTGCTACAGTTCCTAGAGGTTTTGCCCTGTTTCTCGAATTGCATCAGTGTTCTTGGTATGGTAGCTTTTGAAAAACCAAACAGTTCAGCAACCTTAGTGATCGAGGCTCCTGCCATGTGAGATCCAACAATTTGCTCTTTTTTAAACTCGGAGAGGTCACACATTTAGCTTAAATTTTACTAAATTCTAAAAATAAATAAGACAAAGTAAATAAACGTATTTACAAATAACCTGCAATTACAAAGTTTTAGTTAAAGTTCTTAATATAATAGGTCTTTGAAATATAGGAGTGGATTTTGCAACTGTTTCAATTATTTTGTCCAACCCTATATATATATATATATATATATATATATATATATATATAAAGAGAGAGTTCCTGCTGATGATAGTAATGAAACTGAGTAACAGATTTTGGTATTAATAATATTTAAGCTCTGTTAACTGACATCAAGCCTTCAGTTTATTTTATATTTTAAGTTTTTAGCATTTTTTTTTAAAGCTTTAGCTTTTATTTTTACTATATATAACAGGCAATCATCTCTTACAAATCCTTCCATATTCATTGATGGTACAGCATTAAAAACTCTTGAGGTGTTCACATATCTTGGATCATCAGTCACTTCTGATGGAAAAGTGGACAGAGAAACCCAATCCAGAATAGCCAAAGCCAGCACGGCATTCAATAATCTTAAACATAGGTTATGGAACACCAAAGACGTGTCACAAAGTAAAGATCAACATATAGAGATCATTCATTCTCTCAACCCTTCTCTATGGTGCTGAAACTTGAACCCTATACTGTAAGCACATCAACTTGATACCTTTCACATGTGCTGTCTTCATACCATATGTGACATAAAATGGGATATCAGGGTCAAGAATAGTGCAATACTGAAGAAACATAACATCACTGAACCCATTCTAGCAAAGATACAACAAGATAAAAAGGTGCAGTATGGACAACAACCAAACTCCAAGTGTTCAGTTGGACGTCCACTCTTACGCTACAAAGACAAATTGAAAGACAACTTGAAACAACTCAATTTTGATCTGAAAACCTTTGAAGCCCAAGCATCAAACCAAAAGGAGTGACATGTTTCATTAAGTTAAAGGGTTTTGAATACAGTAGACTGAAGCACCGGGATCAGTTTTGTCAAGCTCTGAAGCAGAGATGCCATCAAAATTCTGCTTTAACAAATTTCATCTGTCAGTGTGGATTTGTCACCCACAGCAAGGCTGGGCTAATATCAAACTTAAGAAAGCACAAATGAAATATGTGCTCCCCTTATCGGATTTTCTTCACAATAGCATGCATAGGTGTAAAACGAAAAGCATCCATTGCTGACCCTCATTTATCATTCATGATTGCAGAGCCCAACATATATATATTATAATTATTTTTTTAAAATAGGTATTCATCATGACAGAAATTACCATGTTTCAAAACCAAAACCTAAATCTTAAATTAAACTTAAAATTTAATGTTCAATTCCATTTTCAAGCAATGCAGAATAACATTTGAAAAAAAATTGATTTACTCTATAAGCCAAATAGTATTATATATTTTAAGTTGGTAGGGGAATGATAATTCAAATTTTTTTATTAAGAGGGTGTTGGCTTTTTCTAACAAATCAAGATAAAAGTATATTTTTATGTGGCAAAGTGAAAATTAGTTAGGGTTAGGTGGGGGGTTGAAATTTCTGTCTGTTGATACTGACTTCCTTTTATGCAAATGTGCCATCACACTGTGCTTTTTTGGGTTATGCTATAATACAATTGGCATTTTTATTTATTTTCTTATTTTTTAAACTACATTGAGATTTTCTTAAAGGGATTGTCAAATATGATTAAGTCATTATTTATAAAGATCTAAAATAATATATTTATTATATTTACTAATAAACTATATATGGTATTGTAAAATTAAAATATTAGAATTTAATTATGCATTTATATACTATTTTATTTTGCTTAGTATATTATTCATAGAAAAATGTTTATCAATTAAAAGCAAGAAATATGTCCTAAGTTACCATTAATAACCATTTTGTTGAATGGCGGTGTGTATCAAAATTATTTTTTTTATTTCTATTTCTTCTCTCGTTTTTATTATCATTTTTTATATAATTAATGTCAGGGCATTTATAACCACTATTCTTTAGCTTTACCATGTTCATAGAATGTTTTTTCATTAGCAGAATTTATACTTATTCTTTTTTTAATAGATGATAGTATATGCTTTATTATAGATGGGGGGGGATTTAACTTCGGGTGTATATTAGGTTTTTTTATAAGGTTGGTATATATTATTAAGTCTAATGTTATATCAAGAAAGTTTACCTTTTTTAAATTTTGTATTAACAGTAACTTTCAAATTTAGGCATTTAAATTCTCTATGTATTAGTTTTCTAATCTTATCAATTTTAAAGTTTGTAGACTTCCTCACAACCAATGTCTTTAATATTAATTTCATGGTGTGCACATTTTATTTTATATACACATACAGACACACACACAGACAATAGATCCATTGGTATGTAATTCAGGTGGACCCATCATCCCTAAACTGTCTCGAGACATGCTAGGGACGATGGATCCACCTGGATTACATACAATGTCTCAAGACATGCTAGGAATGATATAGATTAGCATATAGCAGTGCTAGTCTGAAATAGATGATACCCATAGGAGTTAATTTTGGATTTTTTGCTGTATAATATATGTGTGTGTGTGTGCATATATATATATATATATATATATATATATATATATATATATATATATGCACACACATACAGAAAGTGTGATGGATAATATTGACATTTCATTCTAACAGATATATTTACAAAATTATCTAAAAAAAAAAAAAAAAAAAAAAAAAAAAAACCCATTGGCCTCAAGCGCAGCCTCCAGACAATTTGGGAATCTTCTGCAACTGGTTTCCTTATTAAAGTTGGTGCATGTTGCCATGATCCGTGCCTTCAGTTTATCTTTGGTATTACAAGGAGCTTTGTTGGGCTCTTGGCCAACTGCAGCCCACACATAATAATCAAGGGAGCTGCAGCCTAGGGAGTTAGGTGGCCAGATGTGGTCAAAGAAATTGTCTGACAGCCACAACTGGGTTCTCCTGGTTGATGGTCTGGCACAGAGTTCTGTTGCTAGACAGAGGATCATCCAGCAACCAACCTCTAGACCCAGGACAGTTCTACCTCCTCAAGGTACTTGAGGTAAGCCTCTGTGTGGAGTCTGATGCCCTCACCAACAAATTTGGGAGTTATGTTCTTAGCAGAGTGATCAGTCTAAGTTGAGGTACCTTTGTAATCACATTAGACTCATCCAACTCTTTCTGAATCCTCTGCACTATCCACAGATTAACACCCAAACCCTGAAATGTTTGTATTGGAGCTTCCAGTGTGAATGCCAAATAGTACAGCATGCTGTTTCCAAATTTCTGGCAGAGTGAATTGCATCATAATGTTCTTTTTCTCACAGACAGCGCCCAGCTGACACTACCATACTGTTCACTCAACAAAATCAAGAACAAACACCATGTATGTGCAAAATTAAAAATATAAAATGGCGACAATTTACTCATCGCAGTGTGTGTGTGTGTGTGTGTGTGTGTGTGTGTGTGTGTACAAGAAAGATTTTTACAATCTGTAACGCTCACCAGATGTGCCAGCAATTTCATAGCAGATGCAGATCCAACATTTCCACTGCAAGCAGGTGCTGGTGGTGGGGGTAGGGCAACATGGAGTGGGGATGTAGGTGGCATAGCTCCAGAGGTTGGTGATAACTCTAAGGATCGTCTCTGCTGTATGGTTGGTGATGAATTGGCAGAATGAGTATGCGAGGTGGCAGTGAAAGAATGTCGTTTTTGTTGGGCGCTTGTAGAAGCCATAGCTGCCATTGGAGCATTTAAAGGGGGAGGTGGAAGGGATGCAGCTGCATTGGCTGCTGTGTTTGGCGTGGGTGGATGAAGGGCAACCCTCTCCCTCTGTTGCGGAAGATGGTGCCATATCTGCTGGAATGATGAACTGGGTAAACGTGACCCTGGGGCAGGTGCAGAACTTCTGCCACTACTTGTTCCACTGGGACCTCCATCACAGACACCCACTGAAGATGATGATGATGACCTGTTTATAAAAGAAAAAATAATTAATACTCAAAGGTGACTATTAAACTTAATGTAAAGTCTTTTCCTATTTATAGAATTTAATTATTTGCAAATGAATAAGAGAAGACTACTCTGTGATTAGCAAAACTAACTACATTTCAAATTTGAGGTTAGCTTTACTTGTATTTTTTAATTTCTCTAATCAGCAAAAAATATAATGTTAAATGATTATTGAACATGTTAGCTTAAAATTTAGAAAATTTGTTTTTGGAAAACCTTTGGAAATAGTCATAATGAAAGAAAAGAAATAAAAAAAAAAAAAAAAAAAAATAAGGTTATAAAAATAGCTTCAGTAGCTATCAGACTTTCTAACATTTTTAAAGACAGAATTATATATAAGTCAGGTTACCAAAAAGGTAGTTGTAAGTGGAGATTCACAGTTTTCAATAATGGACATTTGAATCTCCTCAGAATAGAACTTAACAGATAATATACGCAGTGGATAAGAGCAATGGTTGAAGTAATCCAAAAAGTGACTTGACCCAAAGAGTTGTGAGTTCAATACCTGGCCACAGCAGAAGTGAACAAAAATTTGGAGAATTGAGTTACTAAAGGGAATTAACTGTAATTGATATATACAGAAAAGGCATGGCATGTGGACAATTTACTCCCACAAACTAAAAGGGTCCAGGTCAAAATTCCAATGTGTATCACCTGAAGACCAGGGCATACAAGGGCAGAAATGTTGTGAACATGGCAATAAAGATGAGGACAACAGTCTGAATGATGTAAACAGTGTAGATAATATTTACCATAAAAATTATGTAATTCTCTTGAAAGTTGTTTTCAATTTGAGAAAACAAATTATTCCTCAAGTAAACATAGTTCTGAACATAGCTCTAGAAATAGAGCTATGTTCAGAACTTATCACTTATATCCTAACTCAGAAAAAAGAAATGCAGCTATAACCTCATTGAATTAACAAAACAGAGGTAAATAAAGTTTACAACCAACTAAAAAAAAAAAAAAAAAAAAAAAAAAGTTGTTTCAGAAACTATTTTTGCAATTACATCTGTAACTCATCTTAACTCTGCTTCCAACTTCAATATTTTACCAACTCATTTTGAAGGTTCATTTTGACTGGTGGCCTTTTTTTCTTTTGGTCTCACGTTCCTTCTTCACAAACTGCTTTGTAGGCTCACTGGAAGTTTCCAATCATTTTTCTTTCAGGTTGATAAGAACAATTAAGTTTATACTATTTCTTGCAGTCTAATGTTAAATATATTGAAAAATTTTATTCAAGGTTATTTTTGTGAACTGGGATTACAAGAAAATTTTCCCATTTTGAATAAATGATAACTACTCCCTCATTTTACACTATTTCAGCTTTAAAAGGTTTCATAGGGACATTTACTTTTAGGGTAAACCCGTAAAATAAAAGGCTTAAAATAACAGTATTCTCAATGGGTCAACAATTTTTTTTACATTTAAAATTTTAAACATGTTAATCTTACCTTGACCTGGAAGCAACCAATGATTTTGCTGCATCATTTAGCTGTAACATGAAAAGAAAGTCAATTAAAAAAAAAGAAATCATAATTCAATATTTTATATATATATATATATATATATATATATATATATATATATATATATATATGTGTGTGTGTGTATATTTTTATAAAATAAATAAGGCTAACATTTCTAAAGGATAACACTTAAGGAAAATAGTCTTTATAATTAAAAGGCCCAATATCAAAAAGATTAATAGCAACAAATAAAATTAAATTTTCAATTTATCTTTCCTGATAGATATGGCACTGGCACAACAAGAGCTTTAATAATTCCATCATTACCCCACACTGAAAACAAGTGGATAGCAATTCTACAATGCCAAGTTGTGAAAAATAAATAGAACATTTAATTTTTGTTATATATTACAAAGTGTGTTAAAAACATACAAGATATGTATCTTCATTTTTTTTTTTTTATTTTACCTTTTAAAGATAAGTGAGTATTTAAAAATCAAAACCTTTCAAACAGCTTCAGTTTATCAGAAAAGGTTTTATCTTTTGTTTTTATTTTTTTTAGCCCAATGCCAGTCTATACCTTAAAAGTTAAATGAAATCAACAAATATACCATTTAAGTACTCCTTCATTCAATTATTTATACCACATTGTTGTTGTAAATAACAATATCTAATTATTTTTAGTACATTTTTTTTTAAGAATTAACTTTGGAACTAGATTTTTCATTTTATTATTGCTTTTTAACACAATTCTATGCTAATTCTCTTTGAGTATTCAAGCAACAAGCAGTTTGAATTGGAAAGCTATTTGCTTTAATGATCAAAGAACATGTTACAATAAAATAAGATGAAGGAAAACTTCACTCTAAGATGTTTAATGTCCATATGTAAAATCAGATGTATTAAGAGAAGAACTGTTTATAATGATTTACACTTTGCTGCAAAGTTATGTTTATTTTAATCAGAATTAGTCTAAAATCTACATTATCAATTTCACTTCAGAAAAATTTAAAGAATAATTTGAAGAACTAACATTTTAACCGAAATATTTTTAACACACTCACTATTTTGGGTATTTTGAACCCCAAGATGTTTTTGTTAGTTACCAAAAGAAATACCTATGCAAGAGTACTTGTGATTTTTAAAATAAAATAAAAATTATAACTATAAAGAATGATACTAATGTGACTTAGTAATATTTTCTTCTGTTTACAAACTTTTTGTGTATGAGAAAATTTTTTTTAAATAAGTACAGCTCTATAAATTTAAGTAAGAAAAATAAAATGGGCCTTTTGCTATTTAGAGAAAGACAAAATACATACAGACTTATAGAAAAATGAAACTATGGAATAAATGCATATGTGCCAAAAAATATTCAACATGTCACAAGATTCTGTCTATATTTCTGAGATGAGGTATTATGTACATTATTTACATTATTCAGACTATTGTCCTCATCTTTATCGCCATATTGTCCTCAGTGGATAAAGGCGTTGGTTAGATCCAGTGACAGGACCCAAAGAGAGCGAGTTCAATACCCAGTTAAGGCAGTGGAGAACTTTCAGAGGGAAATTAGCAGGAGATAACTGATAACTGACATCCATCAAACATGGCACGTGGAACTAGAACAGTCTACCCCAGTGAGTGAAATAAAGGGTTCAGTTCAAAATTCCAACCACCTGAAGAAGGCCAGAGCATACAACGGCCGAAATGTTGTGATAAATATGGCGACAAAGATGAGGACAATAGTCGGAATAATGTAAATAATGTCACAAGATAAATAGATATTATGTGTACTGTGGCAGTAAATATGTTAAGATTCAGATTAAGAAAAATAACCTTAACAAAAAGGATATAAAAGATTATTTAATCTGTTTGAAAAATAAATAAATACATAAACTCGGCTATCTTGCCTAAGGGAGCACCCAGTTTAAGGAAAGACTACCTTATATTAAAAACCAGGGAATAGCAAGAGGAAGACATAATTCACATTAATAAAGAAAACATGACCACCTATATCCTGAGGGGACATGACTGTAAAGAAAAAATATTTTTATATAAAAATAACCTCAACAAACGATAATGGGAAGATGCCTATTTTGTCGCCCCTTCTTCCTTCCAACCAGTTGTCATCCACTTTTCTAATCAGTTGAAGAATTTCATCCTAGGAAAAGAAAAAAAGAATTTACTTCTTAATTATTAGAATTTTACACTTACGTTTTAGCAATAAAATTAGTCTTATACACTTTTCTTTCCAAAAATGAAAATAATTTGTTTAACGTATCTTTCAATATAATTCTTTGAATAACATTTACTAAAAATAAAATCCTAACCAGGAATTTTTGTAGTGATTTATCAATATGAGAAAATTCCATGGCATTACTACGTTCTCCGTGTCAGATGCACAGTTCCAAGGCATTACTACGTTCTCCGTGCCAGATGCACAGTTCCAAGGCATTACTACGTTCTCCGTGCCAGATGCACAGTTCCAAGGCATTACTACGTTCTCCGTGCCAGATGCACAGTTCCAAGGCATTACTACGTTCTCCGTGCCAGATGCACAGTTCCAAGGCATTACTCGTTCTCCGTGTCAGATGCACAGTTCAAGGCATTACTACGTTCTCCGTGTCAGATGCACAGTTCAAAGGCATTACTTCGTTTCTCCGTGTCAGATGCACAGTTCCAAGGCATTACTACGTTCTCCGTGTCAGATGCACAGTTCCAAGGCATTACTACGTTCTCCGTGTCAGATACACAAATTAATTACAGTGAATCTAATAAAATAAAAAATTTATACATAATTAAATGATATTTTATATATTCTAATATGGAAACATTCTTAGTAGAAATTATAAGTTTTTAGTATTACCTTCTGAAATTTTAAACAATCTTTCTCATTTTCATCTTTAATATCAAAATCATATAAGGCTTTCACCTGTGGCACTGAAGAAGAGAAATTGCTGACAACCTGAAAATTGTAAAAATAAGTAAATAAAAAATTAAAAGAAAAAATATTTTTTTTTTTAATATCAAAACATAAAAGTGAAAGATATACTGATATATAAACCATCGTTTGTAAATTTAAATAAAACAAAAAAAGGATTTCATATAGTTAAAAAATAAAGAAATATTAAATAACAGTTTTTAAGGATCATGGATTTGTAAACTAAAAGTAAAATAACAATGAAATAAGCCAATCTTAATGCTGGCCATGTTTGGAAAATAAAAAAAAAAAAAAAAACATTCCCATATCTACCCATATCAAAATATTCAGTTGAAAATTTAAAAAAAAAAAAAAAAAAAAAAAAAAGAAAGACATCTTTGATAATGGCTAACAGAATAGCCAAAATGCACTCATCATTTTCAAAGTTACCAAATGACAAAATAAAAACTAAGTCTCGAAACAGAAATTTCTGCGTCACTATGTAAAATATTTTTAATATTAAAAAAATTATATATATATATATATATATATATATATAATCATTTGAGCAACTTTATGTCCAAAAAATAAAATACATGTATTAATGCATGAAAAATTGAATAAAAAGCTTGATCACAGTATCTTGTCAGTAGTTTTTAATAAAACTTGTATATATTATTCAATATTGTTGTTCATCTGGTAGGAGTAATCCAATCATCAGAGTATAAAGCAGTTTTTTTTGGGGGGGGGGGTTAAATAAATATAATAAAAAGAAGTTAAAGGACATATAGCAAATTATGAGAAAAATATGACTTACTTGGACATAGCTTGATGGAAAATAGCCATCTTGTCCATTGAGTTCCCCATAATACCAATTTTGATCAATCTGCCTACAAACAGTAATAATTTCTCCTTTCTTAAAAGACAAATCCCTGAAACGAAAAATACTATTTCTATTAAACAGAGCTCTATAATTAAATAAACACATATGAATTATAGGAATAAGCATGGAAATCAAAGTAATGGTAAATAATCAATATTTAGAAAAAAAAAACTTCTTGCTTTTTCATATATATATATATATATATATATATATATATATATATATATATATATATATATATTGGTATAACCCCATGCAAGGCAGTAAATCACTAAGATGCATGGGTTTACAGGGTGTGGAAGAATTAGGAACAGAAACATTAATAATGAACAG